>CM045898.1:48106018-48201018 GCA_025169545.1 Anguilla japonica
CATGAGCCTCATTAATTTGCCAATGAATGCATTCCGCATAATTCCATGAGTTCCTCATGAAAAAGTCAAGTACAAAATCTTTTTTTTTTTTTTTTTTTAAATAAAGTGTGAGAAAACCCCCATTATAAATCAACAGTGTGTGAAACCCCCCCCCCCCCCCCCCGTCCCCCCCCACCCCCCCGAAAGGCCGGAGCGCCCCCAGCCTTTCACAGTTTAAGCGGGCTTTCGCCTCCATTGCCACGGGTTTGAATCTGAATATTGCAGCAAATCTGACGTTATTAAGTGGGATTACACGCTAGCCGACACAGGTAATGAAAAGGCATTACGCTTAACCCCGCTAACAAACGTAGCCACAGCGCTGGCGTGCGCTAGCGAGCTCTGGCAGGCTCAGCCCGGCTGGGTTTAGCGCTAGCGAGCTCTGGCAGGCTCAGCCCCGGCTGGGTTTAGCGCTGGCGTGCGCTAGCGAGCTCTGGCAGGCTCAGCCTCAGCTGGGTTTAGCGCTAGCGTGCGCTAGCGAGCTCTGGCAGGTTCAGCCTCGGCTGGGTTTAGCGCTAGCGAGCTCTGGCAGGTTCAGCCTCGGCTGGGTTTAGCGCTAGCGTGCGCTAGCGAGCTCTGGCAGGTTCAGCCTCAGCTGGGTTTAGCGCTAGCGAGCTCTGGCAGGCTCAGCCTCGGCTGGGTTTAGCGCTAGCGTGCGCTAGCGAGCTCTGGCAGGTTCAGCCTCGGCTGGGTTTAGTGCTAGCGTGCGCTAGCGAGCTCTGGCAGGCTCAGCCTCGGCTGGGTTTAGCGCTAGCGTGCGCTAGCGAGCTGTGGCAGGTTCAGCCTCGGCTGGGTTTAGCGCTAGCGAGCTCTAGCAGGCTCAGCCTCGGCTGGGTTTAGCGCTAGCGTGCGCTAGCGAGCTCTGGCAGGTTCAGCCTCGGCTGGGTTTAGTGCTAGCGTGCGCTAGCAAACACAGGCAGGCTCAGCCTCGGCTGGGTTTAGCACTAGCGTGCGCTAGCAAACACAGGCAGGCTCAGCCTCGGCTGGGTTTAGCGCTAGCGAGCGCAGGCAGGCTCAGCCTCGGCTGGGTTTAGCGCTGGCAGGCTCAGCCTCGGCTGGGTTTAGCGCTGGCAGGCTCAGCCTCGGCTGGGTTTAGCGCTAGCGAGCTCTGGCAGGCTCAGCCTCGGCTGGGTTTAGCGCTAGCGTGCGCTAGCGAGCTCTGGCAGGCTCAGCCTCGGCTGGGTTTAGCGCTGGCGTGCGCTAGCGAGCGCTGGCAGGCTCAGCCTCGGCTGGGTTTATGAGGAGCCCGATTAGGAGCTCGCAGCGCTGGAGACAATGAGCCGGAGCATCCCGCTCCACCTCTTTAAGCGATTCACATATTTCAGCGCTGAGACCAGGTTCAGCCTCGTGTGTGAAAGCGCTCCACAGGTGTACCGCTGAACGGCCAGAGCTCCGATCGCAGCTAGCGCTCACCTGTCATCTGTCCACCTGTCTCTCAGGGTCCTTATGCAGGAACTGCCCTCCTGAAAGCAACTTGTGTGTATTTGTGTGTCTTTTATATGTGCGGGACAGTGCGTGTGTGTGTGTGTGTGTGTGTGAGTGCTTTCTGTGGTACAGAATGAAGAACTCAAATCAGTCCTGTGTTAATTAGAGAAGGACAGTCCTGTGCTAATTAGACCAGGACAGTCCCGTGCTAATTAGAGCAGGACAGTCCTGTGCTAATTAGACCAGGACAGTCCCGGGTTAATTAGAGCAGGACAGTCCCGTGTTAATTAGAGCAGGACAGTCCCGTGCTAATTAGACCAGGACAGTCCCGTGTTAATTAGACCAGGACAGTCCTGTGTTAATTAGAGAAGGACAGTCCCGTGTTAATTAGACCAGGACAGTCCTGTGTTAATTAGAGAAGGACAGTCCCGTGTTAATTAGACCAGGACAGTCCTGTGTTAATTAGACCAGGACAGTCCCATGTTAATTAGAGAAGGACAGTCCCATGTTAATTAGAGAAGGACAGTCCCGTGTTAATTAGACCAGGACAGTCCCGTGCTAATTTGAGCAGGCCGGGGAATCTGCTGCTCTAAAGACAGGATGTTCACAAAACACCCGCTGGCTCCACGGGGAGGCTGCCCTCAGTCTAATTATCCCATTCATCCCCTCCACGCCTCCCTCTCTCCTTCCCTCCTTTCCCACAGTCTGTCCATCTCGCCGAGTGCACTTCGGCCTCGCCCCCCTTTTCTGTCTCTGACGTCTAAGGTAAGGGAATAATTAATCCATTCATCAAAGCGCACATATCATCATCAGTACAATAGTGTGCATTAATGATATGAGTGGGTCTCGTGGACAAAGGTGGAGATAATTGTTCTGTTTTTTTCCCCCTCCTGTTTTCTTCGTTTTGTTTCAGAGCTACAAGCTTGCCTCATGTACGTGCGACTCTGCAGGACTCAGGTGTTCCGTGGGACAACAGTGTCCACCTAGGGGTGGAAACGCAAACTGCAGGGAGAGGAGCACACCACAGTCATTTCTGGGATAGGCGCTGGTCTCCATAATTCTGCATTAAATTTCATTTCACTGCGCAGATGCGCGTACCTCCTCACTGGGACTCGGTGTAGGAGATCTTAGGAGCATTCAGCTGATCTGCCTGAGTGACAGGACCAGCCCTGGCTAACAGCTCTGCCAAGCGCAAGCACAGCACGTGTTTCTGGGACACAGCGTTTGAGTGGGAGAGCAGGGCTCTGGCTGCCCCGGGTGTTTCAAAGTGGTTCTGCGGCCTGGGTTCACACCTCACACCAATCAGGGACACTCAAAGCCTCAAGCAAAAAAAAAACAACATCCTTTAATGAATTCATGTTCAAGTCGCTGCGTTCCTTACTGCAATTAGCTGCTCACTGTTCTCATGCATTAAAAATAAAATAAAATCTAATTGAAACACAAGCATAGAAATTATGATTTATAATTATAATTGACCTAAATTAAATGATTCTTCTTTACGGGCAGATTGCTTTCAGATCTGAAAACATGAGATATGAAAGGTGACACTAACAGGCGTGATGTGACAGGACGGAATGAGGAATTTCACAACGCTGGCGGCCATGAAGCGTGTCCATTAAGGAGCCTCTAATGCCTCCTGCTGTCGCTCGCGCCCCTCAGGCCTCACATGACTGACAGCCATGTAGGCTGCCATCAAACTGCCAGGCTTGATTACCGCCTGGAATTACCATCGAGGGTTCGGTCTGTGTTCTGTGAACACATCACCGCCTTTCAGACTTACGAAAGAGCCAGACCAAAGCTCCAGCGTCTGGCACGCTGGTCTGTGCGTGTGTGTGTGTGTGTGTGTGTGTGTGTGAGATTGGGTGTGCGTGTGTGTGTGTGTGTATGTGTGTGTGAGAGATTGGGTGTGCGAGTGTGTGTGTGTGCGTGTGTGTGTATGTGTGTGTGTGTGTGTGTGTGTGTGTGTGTGTGAGAGAGTGGGTGTGCGTGTGCGTGTGTGTGTGTGTATGTGTGAGAGAGTGGGTGTGCGTGTGTGTATGTGTGAGAGAGTGGGTGTGCGTGTGTGTGTGTGTGTATGTGTGAGAGAGTGGGTGTGCGTGTGTGTGTATGTGTGAGAGAGTGGGTGTGCGTGTGTGTGTTTGTGTTTGTGTGCATACAGTATGTGGGGGCGTGTGTGTGTGTGTGTGTGTGTGTGTGTGTGAGAGAGTGGGTGTGCGTGTGTGTGTGTATGTGAGCGAGTGCGTGTGTGTGTTTCTGTGCGTACAGTATGTGGGGGCATGTGTGTGTGTGTGCGTGTGTGAGAGAGAGAGTGCCTGCGTGTGTGTGTGTGTCTGTGTTTGTGCGCGTACAGTATGTGGGTGTGTCTGTGTGTCTGTATGTGTGAGAGAGTGGGCGTGCGTGTGTGTGTGTGTGAGAGAGAGTGTGCGTGTGTGTGAGAGAGAGTGTGCGTGTGTGTCTGTGTTTGTGTGCGTACAGTATGTGGGGGCGTGTGTGTGTGCATGTGATCCTGTGTGCATCCATGCTGTACTAAGCGATAGCTCCTAATTAGCATGTCTCAGTTCCAGGCTTCCTCTCTGGCTGAGTGTGCGCTGAGGGGCTGGCGTTCCAGGGCCCGCTTTCAGAGACGGAGCGCGCCTGCGCCCCAACGCGTGGGAGGAGCCCAAACCGCCGCTCACGCGTTAGCGCGCGGCTCGGGTTCCGTTTGACGGACACATTAATCTCGGCGCGGTACAAGCCCCCGCCCCCGCCCTCAGCCAGACGACTCCGAGGAGCATGGGGATCTCAGAGTGCCCTCCTGGAGGAGGCCTGCCCTTTGGAAAGAGCGCAGACTACACTTAAAACCCACACTGAACATTACAGCCATTTCACAGCGAGAGAGCGGGGAATAAGAACTCATATTCGCGAGTCCGTACGGGATACAGAGCACAGCATCGGGGCTTAGGGGAGATTTGGAGCAAAATTAAGCTCTCAGCGGTCACCTTGCTAATACACATATATATTTATCAGACAGAGAGGAGAGAGGCTCCCTCGTTAGTCACAGAATGGGGAATAGCTCCTAATTATAAAAGCAGAGGAACTGCCAGCTCTATCGCTGGCAACCCCTCTGCTGTGGCACTGTCTCACACACACACACAGATGCACGCACGCACACACACACACACGCAAACACGCACACACGCACACATGCACACACGCGCACGCATGCACGTGCGCACACACCCTAAACACGCACGCACGCACACACACGCTTTCATCCTCTCAGCACATGCGAGAGCTCAGGTGTGTGGGGTACCGCCTGAGTTTTAAAGAGAACTGACTGCAGCTCACATCAGTCAAACTGCTGTAGTCAACAGTAGCATTCCCTTTATATGTAGAAAACAAAAAAAAATAATATTTTTTTAAACACTGTGTTGAGGTTTTTTACATTGGTTTAGGTTTTCAAATGGAAACAGGGTAAGCAGGTGGCCTCCAATCAAAAAGAGAAACACCGCAGGCCAGAAACTCATCACACCGGTAAAACTCATCTCATTTACATAGTAATGACACAATTAACATGGGACGAGGGGGGGGGGGGGGGGGGGGGGGGGGGAAAAGAGAGGGGGACACAGAGAGAGAGGGGGGGGGGGGAGGGGGAAAGAAGAGGGGGACACAGAGAGAGACTCCCACAGTGGTTTTCCCAGAGAAGATTCGGCTCTTTCAGTGAGAAGCGTCAGCAGCAGGTTTTAAGAGCATCAGTGTCGTGCGGTGAGGCAGGGCTGGACCACGACAGGGAAAGGCTGAGATCAGACGCTCACTGCAGCCCTCACCGGTCTCACGAGCAGACCGCTCTTTCGCACCGCTCCACGGGGGCTTCGCCGTCAGCGCCCAGCTGACGTCTCACAGCAGACAGCTGCGTCACGCAAGCTTTCGGTTAGCCTGGGTCAGACTTCGGAGACTCGTGGCGAGGGGGCGGACCAGACGCGCCCCGCTAGAGCAACAAGGCTCCGGACACCAAGAGCTTCGGGCTGCCGACTGGCCAGCTCTCCTCCGCTCTCCTCCTCTCTCCTCCTCTCTCCTCCTCTCTCCTCCTCTCTCCTCCCCTCTCCTCCTCTCTCCTCCGCTCTCCTCCGCTCTCCTCCTCTCTCCTCCGCTCTCCTCCTCTCTCCTCCTCTCTCCTCCTTTTAACACCCGAGGAGCGGAGAGATGAGGACGGACTTAACCAGGCTCGTCTGGCAGCTCTCCGCTGACCAGCATAAGAGCGGCCTGCGCCGCGCCTCTCCTCCCTGAAGCTCCTCTGGATCAGCGCCAGGCTGAGAGAAGGTCTTCAGCGCCCCTCTGGCGATGGGGTGTATTGCACACAAAAGGCCAAATAAAATGTCTCTTTCATTTGTATGCAAAACTAATTATCAGCCAACGCCCCGATGTATTCATTGGACTTAACTGAAACATGACTGTGGGTATGAGAGAATTTATCCGCCCCTGCAAGGTCTATTTTCTCTTTTGACAAGCCTGAAATTATGCTTACAATTTAAATCTAACCACCTTAAAACACACACGCACACACACAAATGCACACACGCAGTTTGTCTCACTCACAGACAGACACACACAGAAACACAAACTAGGTTCACACATACAAAATGATCAATTAGTGAAAAATGTGCATTCAGGGTGGGGGGGTCTAAACAGGTATTTGAACAGGTATTTAACCCCTTAGGGGTTTTTTCCTCAAAGGTATTGTAAACGTTTCCATGGCGAGAGGGGCGTACCCTGTCCTGTCGGAGCTTCCTCCCGATTCACACTCGTCTGTTTTGGAAAGCAAACAGGCCCTCTGACTGAACTGTGCTTACATTTATAATATTTATACGTCATTAAGGACAGCCATAAAACGAAAGCACAACTAGCAGAGGAGATAAAACCACACCTGCTCCTCTGGTACAAAGCACAATATTACAGAATATTACCACAGTTTCATAAATAAATGCAAAACGGAACACTACTGTGCAGCTGGTCTGAAATACATTTAGATGGACTGCAGTGTGCCTTCTCATTTTTAATCATATTCTGGGGAAATTATGAATCGACACATTCGGACTCAAGATCCTCACACAGAAGCTTTTTTCATTCATTCCACCCATTATGACATCACAAATAGTTTGCAATAAAACATAAATTCAGAAACATTCTCTGTTCTGTACGTTTGCCAAATAATTAAATAATTTAAATTCATTTGCTGCGGAAATCTTTCTTTGCAGCCCCTTTTAGGTTAGATTGGCACAATCCTTCACACGGGCAAAATGGCCGTGCACGCCGTATGACCCCTACTCTCAGAATCACCGTGGAAACGTTCAGCGTCTCTGACTGGAGCAACACCGCCATACTGCTGCCATACCGCCATACCGCCACCATGCCGCTGCCAGGCCACTGCCATACTGCTGCCATACCACCATGCCGCTGCCATACTGCCACCATGCCGCTGCCAGGCCACTGCCATACTGCTGCCATACCACCATGCCGCTGCCATACTGCTGCCATACCGCCACCATGCCGCTGCCATGCCGCCACGATACCGCTGCCATACCGCCACCATGCCGCTGCCATACCACCACCATGCCGCTGCCATACCGCCACCATGCCGCTGCCATACCGCTGCCATACCGCCACCATGCCGCTGCCATACCACCACCATGCCGCTGCCATACCGCCACCATGCCGCTGCCATACCGCTGCCATACCGCCACCATGCCGCTGCCATACCGCCACCATGCCGCTGCCATACCGCTGCCATACCACCACCATGCCGCTGCCATACCGCCACCATGCCGCTGCCATACCGCCACCATGCCGCTGCCATACCGCTGCCATACCGCCGCCATGCCGCTGCCATACCGCCACCATGCCACTGCCATACCGCTGCCATACCACCGCCATGCCGCTGCCATACCGCTGCCATACCACCACGATACCGCTGCCATACCACCACGATACCGCTGCCATACCACCACCATGCCGCTGCCATACCACCACCATGCCGCTGCCATACCGCCGCCATGCCGCTGCCATACCGCCGCCATGCCGCTGCCATACCGCTGCCATACTGCTGCCAGGCCGCTGCCATACTGCTGCCATGCCGCCACAATACTGCTGCCATACCACCACGATACCGCTGCCATACCGCCACCATGCCGCTGCCATACCGCTGCCATACCACCACCATGCCGCTGCCATACCACCACGATACCGCTGCCATACCACCACGATACCGCTGCCATACCACCACCATGCCGCTGCCATACCGCCACCATGCCGCTGCCATGCCGCTGCCATACCGCCACCATGCCGCTGCCATACCGCCACCATGCCGCTGCCATACCGCTGCCATACCGCCATGCCACTGTGATACCGCTGCCATACCGCTGTGATACCGCTGCCATACCGCTGCCATGCCGCTGCCATACCGCCACCATGCCGCTGCCATACCGCTGCCATACCGCCATGCCACTGTGATACCGCTGCCATACCGCTGTGATACCGCTGCCAGGCCGCTGCCATACCGCCATGCCACCATGCCACTGAAATTCCGCCACCATGCAACGGGCTCATTTACAGAAAGCTTGTCACTGGTTGTTGATGCTTCCCGTCGATGTGCAGTGAAGCAGGAACAAAGGGACAGCACAGCAGAATCCTTCAGACTCGGCCTTAATGAATCAGTAGAAACTGCCCTCACACACGTTTAGCAAGAAACAGCCCAGCAGCCACACTGCCAGTTTTCATTTTTTTACACAGTCCAAAGAATATTTAGTGTGTTATGAATTTTAAAACTGTGTTCTAGTTTACATTTTTGAAAATATGATGTTAAATTTTTAAAGATGTTATGGTACTATAATGCATGAATTAAAATAAGCTTCCGGTGCTCAGTGTAAACAGTGTAATTAAGAGTGATTTTGCACAGCATGCAGACTTTTCAGCTTAAGGTTGAGTGACAGCGTAATTCTGCCGTCTGCCATAAGCGAATCTCCTGCATTTTCAGCTGTTTAGCAGACACTTTTATACACAGTGACTTACACAACTTTTTAATTTAGCAGCTGGATATATACTGAGGCAATTTTGGCTAAATACCTTGCTCAGGGGTGCAATGACATTTCCCCACCTCTGAATAAATCCTAGTTTTACAAGCTTGGTTCATTAACCATTAAAATACACTGCAATCCCCCCACACACACCCCCCCCCCCCCCCCCACTCCCACACACACATATATCTCTGAAAGCACGGCACATCGATCTTTGCAGCAGATGGGCTACAGCAGAAGCAGACCACACTGTCAGATAAGAACAGGAAGATGAGGTTAAATACATATGTACGTATGCATCTGTGTGTGTGTACTATATATATGCACACACACACACACACACACATACACACTACAGACCTGAAGTATTAGGCCACCTGTAGTTTTTTTTAAGTTACATTCATAACAACATTTAAAAAACTTAATTGCTACACACAATGACACGAAAAGATTACTTTTACTGAAAAAATCGTAGGCACACTGTCCTCGAAATAGCCTCCTTTGGCTTTAATTAAAATTTAATTAATAACTGGAAATATATATCCAAACATTTTGCAAAGTTGGAGGTGGAGGGGTGGGAGGGAGGTGAAGGGATAATTAATTGAGTTAAATTTTATCTAGCTTAAGTATTTTTAAAACCCCAACCATATCAGACCTGTATTTTGTAGTTGCTCCAATGACCTTCGGTATGCACTCATTGTATGTCGCTTTGGATAAAAGCGGCTGCCAAATAAATGTAATGTGTGTGTGTGTGTGTGTGTGTATATATATATATATGTGCTGTTGGTTGATAAATTTCACTGTGGGCCAGAGTCTGAGCCAGTAGCACAATTTAACAGAGGGAGAGAAGTGCTCTCACCCCTGGAATTGGGCTTGCAAAGCATTGTGGGCCAGTCGCTTGGAGCTCGGAGTGATGGATTCCTTTTCCTTTATGCAGCTGAAAGGAGACGTTGTACTCGCCCTCCCATGATATCCCCAAACACAGCGCATCCCAAACACAGCGCACTCCACCTGCTCCAGGCTGAACCCCAAACACAGCGCACTCCACCTGCTCCAGGCTGAACCCCAAACACAGCGCATCCCAAACACAGCGCACTCCACCTGCTCCAGGCTGAACCCCAAACACAGCGCACTCCACCTGCTCCAGGCTGAACCCCAAACACAGCGCATCCCAAACACAGCGCACTCCACCTGCTCCAGGCTGAACCCCAAACACAGCGCATCCCAAACACAGCGCACTCCTCCTGCTCCAGGCTGAACCCCAAACACAGCGCACTCCTCCTGCTCCAGGCTGAACCCCAAACACAGCGCACTCCTCCTGCTCCAGGCTGAACCCCAAACACAGCGCACTCCTCCTGCTCCAGGCTGAACCCCAAACACAGCGCATCCCAAACACAGCGCACTCCTCCTGCTCCAGGTTTGGCCCGAATCACACTGTAACCCAAACACAGCGCACTCCACCTGCTCCAGGCTGAACCCCAAACACAGCGCACTCCACCTGCTCCAGGCTGAACCCCAAACACAGCGCACTCCACCTGCTCCAGGCTGAACCCCAAACACAGCGCATCCCAAACACAGCGCACTCCACCTGCTCCAGGCTGAACCCCAAACACAGCGCATCCCAAACACAGCGCACTCCTCCTGCTCCAGGCTGAACCCCAAACACAGCGCACTCCTCCTGCTCCAGGCTGAACCCCAAACACAGCGCACTCCTCCTGCTCCAGGCTGAACCCCAAACACAGCGCACTCCACCTGCTCCAGGCTGAACCCCAAACACAGCGCATCCCAAACACAGCGCACTCCCTCCTGCTCCAGGTTTGGCCCGAATCACACTGTAACCCAAACACAGCGCACTCCACCTGCTCCAGGCTGAACCCCAAACACAGCGCACTCCACCTGCTCCAGGCTGAACCCCAATCACAGCGCACTCCTCCTGCTCCAGGCTGAACCCCAAACACAGCGCACTCCTCCTGCTCCAGGCTGAACCCCAAACACAGCGCACTCCTCCTGCTCCAGGCTGAACCCCAAACACAGCGCACTCCTCCTGCTCCAGGCTGAACCCCAATCACAGCGCATCCCAAACACAGCGCACTCCTCCTGCTCCAGGTTTGGCCCGAATCACACTGTAACCCAAACACAGCGCATCCCAAACACAGCCCACTCCACCTGCTCCAGGCTGAACCCCAAACACAGCGCATCCCAAACACAGCCCACTCCACCTGCTCCAGGCTGAACCCCAAACACAGCGCATCCCAAACACAGCCCACTCCTCCTGCTCCAGGCTGAACCCCAAACACAGCGCACTCCACCTGCTCCAGACTGAACCCCAAACACAGCGCACTCCTCCTGCTCCAGGCTGAACCCCAAACACAGCGCACTCCTCCTGCTCCAGGTTTGGCCCGAATCACACTGAACCCCAAACACAGCGCACTCCACCTGCTCCAGGCTGAACCCCAAACACAGCCCACTCCTCCTGCTCCAGGCTGAACCCCAAACACAGCGCACTCCTCCTGCTCCAGGCTGAACCCCAAACACAGCGCACTCCTCCTGCTCCAGGCTGAACCCCAAACACAGCGCACTCCTCCTGCTCCAGGCTGAACCCCAAACACAGCGCACTCCTCCTGCTCCAGGCTGGAATTCCACGGCCGGTACACCGGAATTACCGCTCATCGCCTGATGCAGACTGGGGGGGGGGGGGGGGGCACTGGGGGGGGGGGACACTGGGAGGAGAAACTGGGGGGGGACACTGGGGGGAGACACTGGGGGGGCACTGGGGGGGACACTGGGGGGGCACTTGGGGGGGACACTGGGGGGGCACTGTGTCTTTCTGGTTTTACAGTGCACACATAAAAAAAGTTTTCAGCTGGCTCTATGCACTGTTAAAGTTTCATAACTCAAAAACTAATAAAGTTGCTTGAAAATCTCCCACTGGTGAATGGAAAATAGAAACAGTTTTTTTGTCTTGCTTTTTTTTTTTTTTTTTTGCTGTTCCTGAGAATTCCATTTTTTGGAGATAAGAGGTCCGTGCCTGATAGCGACAAAATGTAAATCTTGTGGGTGTTTGGACTGTAAAATTTATTTTCTAATAGAAAAAAAGCAAGAGGTTCCATGTAAACAAGCGAGGCTGAGGGCAGCTCTGCCCGCCAGCGCTGATGAAAGGCTGACTTTAGCCTGCTCTGCTGCACCACCACTCTCTCTCCTCTCCGCGCATTCTGCGATGACATTCATCTGAACATCGTGCCCTTTGCAGAGACCGACACCACCTGCGTCTGCGTCCGTTCAACCAACAGAATGGCCTGTGTCCCTGCGCATTAAACAGGCTTTATAGCGCACAGCACATTACTCTGCTTTCCTTTAATGTCTTTTTTCTTCACTTTCCCCCCCCATTACTCTCATCCTCCGAATATCTTTGGTCAAAAAAAATAATAATTTCTGAACTCAGAGGTACTAGTGCAGAAAGCCCTTTCCTACTGACACCATCAATGCTGACCTTTCCGTTTTCTTACCTGACAGGAGCACGCTTTATGGGGCAGCTGGTTGGCTCATGGTTGGCTCAACGAATCTGGACCCCCAGTGCCGACTGTGAGCGGTAGCTCCAGTCTATGGGAGGGTCCGGCCTACCAGAGGTCCGCATTTCATTGCTCTCTTGTCCTGTAGATTGCCGTCAAAGCCGCATATGAAAGGTCCTCCTCTGACTCCGCTCTGTGAGCTGAGCTGTAGGCCGCGGAGTGAAAAGCAGCAGCTGGCGGCACCACGGGTTTCAGGGGGGACCTGCGCACGTCTACACCCCCCCGAATCAGCAGTGCGGATTACGCACGAGCACGGCGGAGGCTGGAAAGAGCTGTCTGGGCAATCCAAATTAGGGTGGGAATCGGACATAGTCAGTCCCACGCTGCGCACCAGTATTAAAATGAATAAAAAAACTACCTCAGTCTGAAAGCAGTGCAGTTATTTCTCACGGAGGTGGCGGTCCAGCTGATAAACAGCAGAATAAAACTTTGTGACAGGATCGGGTGTCACGTACGGAGGCTCTAAGCCAAACCCATCTGTCACACACCAGCCGATCACCATCCCTCTGGTGCTCACTAGTGACGGTAAAAACAAGTTCTAGAGAAAAAAAAAAAAAAATTTGGGTAATAATCCCACTTTTTGTGCTTATAGTAATTTTGTTGTTTTTTTTTGTTTGTTTTTTTTTTCCTCTTCTGTGTAACGAGTAAAACGAGAACAGCTGCCAGCATCCAGAGGGGTGGAGGGAGTGCCAGGAGCAACAATGCCCTAAAAGTGCGCTGCCTTTAATTAGCAGTAACATGACACTCTACACTCATGAATAAAAATCTTTAAAAAAATTTAGGCACTGACATTTTAAATGTATTCGAAAATGACGAGGGCAAAGGGCGATGAAAATTATAATTTTGCTAAACAGTACTTAGCCACTTAGGCTGATCTCATGTTTTCACCGTGTTTGATGAGGCGATCTGATCACGCAAACACATCAACACATCGGCTAGTGACGCCTCTACTCCAGCTTTCTTTTGCTTTCACACAGATTACATACGTTATAAAAGGATACAGATTTGAACATTTTAAAAAGGAGTTTGTCTGGCTCCTGTGACCGAGCTGTAGACTGCACTTAGCTGGTGTTAGCTGAGGATGCTTGGCATCCTGATGTCGCTGGAATAAGCAGCAGTCTAATTTTGCCTGTGACTTCTGGCCTTGAGTGGGCAGAAATGCAGTATATTTTTATTTAAAACCCCACAGGGAATGCAGGATCTTGGCACAAGCTCTTCTTTTAAATACAGAAAAGAGCCCATCCATCCACTGCACCCCCATTCATCCACTGATGGGAAATGCTAATGGGTCTAAATCATTTTCACTTTCTGTCTTTTCCTGTTTACAAAAAGGGAGAAATGTGTAGGCTTCAAGAGAAAAGGAGAGAGCAAAAATGTGTGTGTGTGTGTGTACGTGTGAGAGAGAGGGGGAGGAGAAGAGAGAGAGAGGGAGGGAGGGAGAGAAAGGAATGAATGAAGAATGAAAGTAACAGCTTTATCAGGTATGAGTGTTTTTTTTCCCCTCTCATCCATATGCAAATGCTTACCTGGCCTGAACCTGTGCAGGTAACCAATGGCCAAAGCAGGAAATGAGAAGTGAAAAATTCCCCATTGGTGGGACAGCACCGTCCCGCATGGGAACAGACACCCTCTTTTAGAGCTGCCACGCTACCAGCTTACTGCACAACACGAGAGAGAGGGAGCGGGAGAGAGAGAGACAGAGAGAGAGAGCGCTACACCTGCTGCTACCTGCTGCCTCAGACAACATCCCCTTCTTCCACGGCCGGACCCATCCCCACCATCCCGGTAAGCAGGTGTGCCGGATCAGAACAGGTGTGTGGATTCAGAACAGGTGTGCGGATTCAGAACAGGTGTGCGATTCAGAACAGGTGTGTGGATTCAGAACAGGTGTGTGGATTCAGAACAGGTGTGCCGAATCAGAACAGGTGTGTGGATTCAGAACAGGTGTGTGGATTCAGAACAGTGTGCCAAATAAGAACAGGTGTGCCAGATCAGAACAGGTGAATTAATTCAGAACAGATTTGTGGATTCAGAACAGGTGTGCCGAATCAGAGCAGGGCCGCCACAAGGCCAAGCTTCTGGACCATCCCAGCACTGCTGGCTGGTTACGCTCTCCGGGCTGTTCTACCCAGTGAAGGCTCAGGACTGACCCAGCTCTCAGCACGTAGCGCTGTTAGCTTCACACGCTAGCCGCGAGAGGGCCGCGTTCTTTACGCGCTTTAGCAGAGCGCACTGTCAGCGGCCTGCGCTGAAACGCGTGTGTGTTTCGCTTCCCCTCGCCCCTCTGCTCATGTTCCCGTTGCTTCACACAAAACAGAAGCACATCTCAGCTTGGCTTCCCCTTCGGGCCGTTTAACACGGTGAAGTAACGCCACACATACCCAAGCATGAGAAGAGCCTGTGTGCCAAGCACTGTGTGGCGAGGACGGGCTGAAGGGGGTCGCTGTGTATCACCCAGGGGGGGGCTACGTGTTGGTGGGGGCTGAGCCTCAGCTTCCTTCCTTCACTATAAAGGTCTTTTGAGATGCAATGCAATTGTTCATATTTTTCATTACAAAATCAGGAAGTGCGTTACCATTGATTGTTTTTCACTTTTCCGTTGCCGAGGCTGTTGTCAAATACTGTACTTCCATTCAGCCTTTGTTTGAAAAATGCTACTGAGACACTCAATTTACACATTATTATTATTATTATTATTATTATTATTATTATTATTATTATTATTATAATAATTAATAATAATAATAATTATTATTATTATTATTATTATTATTATTATTATTATTATTATTATTAATTACTATTATTATTATTATTATCCTGTGATGTCTGCTGTCATGACCAGGCTGCGAGTGATCAAAAGCTATGTTTCTGAGTTGGATTTGCACACTTAGAGTGATCAGTGAACTCTCTGTTGAGTCTGCGAAGCTGTGTCTCATCGCGGGAGTCAGTGGAGCACAGAACTGAAAGGTGTCGCAGCTCTAAGTGGCTCGATCTGAGCAGAGATCATCCACGCATCAGATCAATGAGAGGAAATGAGCAGAGGTGTGAGATCAGAGATACTGGAGAAGTGGGAGGCGAGAACCACCCTCCCTCCCCCCCCCCCCCCCGCTTTAAATCAGAGCATCTCACGGGCTATGACACTTTGTGACACGTCGTGAATTACAAGCAGAGGAGGGCAGAAGCAGAGGTGGAATATTCACTAATTCTCCCAAAGAACCGTGGAAAGCGGCTGAACTGTTATGCGATGTTACGCGTTTATCGCGCGTCTCCTCGTCCTGCGGGCCAACACACCCACCGCCCCGCGCGCATGTTTTGTATAAACAAAAGTTACTTCAATTTGCATTAGCCATGACCACCTGCACGCCCACACGCATCAGCTCCACAGATCCTCAGCGATCGTTAGGAGGCGTCCAGTTAATTACATTCACAGAACAGACGGTATGGATCGCGCTGGCATCGATCCGACCGGGATTGGGCCGCGCTGCCCGCAGGTCAAAGGTCAGAGTTCAGCAGCGGAAGAAGGGGTTTTGGGGTTGTCTTGACCGTCTCACGCCCGTGGTTTCCCACAGAGGGCCAAACTGGGATCCAGTTCCCAGGAAAAAGGCCTGTCAGCCATAAAGAGCGAAAAACATAAAGAAGAGACAGAATGCTGAACTCTGAGGTCAGAGGGAGAGAAACAGCCCTGATAATGTTCTCTCCTCCAGAGCCGATCAGCTGCAGGCTATTTCTGAGCTCCCTGTCCCGACCTATTGACAGAATGCACAGGCTGGTTTCGACTCCAAGAGCGGAGAGTTTTTTTTTTTACCCCCACATAAATGTTCTGTTCAGTGATATTTCACATGTGGATTCACTGACCACATTTATTTGGTGGTTTGGTAACAACAGTCACAGGTAACACTCACAGGTAATACTTATTGTCATCAGCTTAACATCCAAAGAGCCTCATTAAAACATGTTCAGCACAAGGTTTTATCCTTTGTCCATATGTGTGTGTGTGTGTGAGAGAGAGAGAGAGAGAGAGAGAGAGAGAGAGAAAAAAGAGAGAGAGAGAGAGAGAGAGTTGTAATTGAGAGGATCAATACCACCAGAATACTAAACATATGTTGGTGTTAATCAAACATTATTAAAGTGTTGATGTTAAGCTGACAGCACTGAATGTTACCAATCCACCAAACCACCACCAAATACACCGTACAAATGTGGATAGTAAATCTTCAATACCAAAACCACTGTGGAAAAGATCTACCAGCTCTTGGAATGAAAATAAACCTGTGCATTGGGTTAGGGCAGTGGTTCCCAACCTCAGTCCTGGAGTACCCCTGTGTATGCTGGTTTCAGTCCTGGAGTACCCCTGTGTATGCTGGTTTCAGTCCTGGAGTACCCCTGTGTATGCTGGTTTCGGTCCTGGAGTACCCCTGTGCATGCTGGTTTCAGTCCTGGAGTACCCTGTGTATGCTGGTTTCAGTCCTGGAGTACCCCTGTGTATGCTGGTTTCAGTCCTGGAGTACTCCTGTGTATGCTGGTTTCAGTCCTGGAGTACCCCTGTGCATGCTGGTTTCAGTCCTGGAGTACCCCTGTGTATGCTGGTTTCAGTCCTGGAGTACCCCTGTGTATGCTGGTTTCAGTCCTGGAGTACCCCTGTGTATGCTGGTTTCAGTCCTGAGTACCCCTGTGTATGCTGGTTTCAGTCCTGGAGTACCCCTGTGTATGCTGGTTTCAGTCCTGGAGTACCCTGTGCATGCTGGTTTCAGTCCTGGAGTACCCCTGTGTATGCTGGTTTCAGTCCTGGAGTACCCCTGTGTATGCTGGTTTTCGTTCCAACCACAATTGCAATTCCAGAATTATAACAAGTTGTAAATTTTTCTTAATTAGGTGCTCTCTGTGTTTAGAGGGATTATTTACCCTCTTAAACCACATTATGTCAGAAATAGGTAAGCATTCCATGAAGAATAAAATTCCTACGTTCACACTGTGCTTATTGCGCTACATTGCAAACAATTACATTAAAAGGTAAATTATTTTTAGCAGATCAAATTAAAGACTGAGGTGTGTCAATAGCCTTTTAATTGGTCTAATTGGACATCTGGCCACTAAAACTAACCATCCATAAGATAATGAAGAATTGAAAGACAAAGCAAACGATAATAAGCCGAACCTGCATTGTGTCAATAAATTTCAGGAAAATAAACATTCCGCTAGATGTTCAGGGGTCTATTGATTAATCTCATTCTTTCAATTGGTCCAAAAAGTTTGTTACCTCTTCTATGTAATTGTTTGCAAGAAAGCACAATAAGCACAATACGAACATGGGAACTTTATAGTTCATGACTATTTTTGACATGATGTGGCTTAAGTGGGTTAATAATCCCTCTAAACATGATAAGCACCTAATTAAGAAAAATGAACAACTTGTTAAAATTCTGGTATTGCAATTGTGGTTGGAACGAAAACCAGCGTACACAGGGTTACTCCAGGACCGAAACCAGCATACACAGGGTTACTCCAGGACTGAAACCAGCATACACAGGGGTACTCCAGGACTGAAACCAGCATACACAGGGGTACTCCAGGACCGAAACCAGCATACACAGGGGTACTCCAGGACTGAAACCAGCATACACAGGGGTACTCCAGGACTGAAACCAGTATACACAGGGGTACGCCAGGACCGAAACCAGCATACACAGGGGTACTCCAGGACCGAAACCAGCATACACAGGGGTACTCCAGGACTGAAACCAGCATACACAGGGGTACGCCAGTACCGAAACCAGCATACACAGGGGTACTCCAGGACTGAAACCAGCATAGACAGGGGTACTCCAGGACCGAAACCAGCATACACAGGGGTACTCCAGGACTGAAACCAGCATACACAGGGGTACTCCAGGACTGAAACCAGCATACACAGGGGTACTCCAGGACTGAAACCAGCATACACAGGGGTACTCCAGGACTGAAACCAGCATGCACAGGGGTACTCCAGGACTGAAACCAGCATACACAGGGGTACTCCAGGACTGAAACCAGCATACACAGGGGTACTCCAGGACTGAGTTTGGGAGCCACTGGGTTAGGGGAACTCTAATAGATATGGTCTGCAGCAGACGGGTGTGTGTACACCAACATCTTACAAGATATATTATTTATAGTTTTTTAATACATATGGAGAACGGAGCTGTGAAGCTTGGCGGCATTAGTTTATATTGCTTACCTATGTGAGCTCCATACAACTTTCACCAGCTTTCAAAACGCACAGGGGAATTTGCAAATGAGGCCATGCAAATTCTATTTTATTTATGAGCTGCACTGTTTAAACTCATTTTATTTCTCTGGAAAGATTCTGTCACAGCACAGGGAACACAAGGAAGTCAGCCATGAAAGAAATTTTCCCCCAAAGCACAGCTGTGACACACACACTGAGTACACACATGCGTGCGCACGCACACACAAACACACACGCACGCAGACACACGCACTTGCATGCAAACAGGTGCGCGCAAACACAGACAGACACACACACACACAGAATGCACGAACATACACACACACACACATACAGAATGCATGCAGACACACGCACTCGTGCGCAGACACGTGCACACACACACACACACACACGCACACACGCAGGCACACACACACACACACACACACACACACACACACACACACACACACCCCCACACGCAGACACGCACAAATAAACAGAAAGAATCTCTTAAATTTTAAGTCCGATACACTGTTGATGGATCTCTTCCGAAAGTGTCGAGTGTATCAACCCTGTTGACCATTAAAGAGTCACTGACACAGAGAGCAGAACTAAACTATATGATGTCACTACGTGCTTCTCAAATTTATGCGTTTATTACATGCCATAAAGGTTATTTGCCAAGCCCAGTCATAATCAATTCAGAATATATAGGTCATGTTAAATAAAAGGCTTCTTTCAAGAAAAGTAAATTCTAACAGTGCAGAACAATCCTTTGGCTTTTACAAAGACAACATTTGTAAACAGCGTTACCTTAAAAGGAATATTGAGTAATTATCATAAAGTCATGAAAATGTATCCAAAGTTAAATGCAAAAGTACTGGGACATTGGTGCAATCGTTGTTGTTTTGGTTCTGAACCCCAGCACAGTGGATTTGAAATAAAACCGTGAATATGAGCTAGGTTCAGACAGTCTGCTTTAATTAGAGGGCATTTACACCCATATCAGGAGATCTGGCTGTTCAGCTGTTTCTTGGCCAGCTGCGTGTCTTCGCTTCATTAGTTCATGCATAAAAAAGCTCACAAACGCTTGAGAGTTGATTGTAGGTGTGGATTTGCCTTTGGAGGCTGCTGTTGTCTCTCGGCACGAGGACCAAATAACAGTCCGTGCCAGTGAAGCAGGCCACCATGAAGCTGAAAAATCAGAATAAACCAGTCATAGGCGCGGCACATATTAACCGTTCGGTACGTTGTTAATAAGCAAGAACGCGCTAGCAAGCGAGCTGGTAAACCACAGAAGACCACTATAGAGGGTGACCGAAGAATACCTTCAATAGTGAACGTCATTTTAACAGTCAAACAGATCAAGAACACACTCCAGCATGTAGGCATAGATGTGAAAGAGGACTGAACGTGAGTTTCACTTGCTGAAGACAAGATTGAAGGCAAAACAGGAGTTGAAGATGGCTGCAGTACAGGCCTGGCAGAGCATCACCAGGGAAGATAGCCAGCATCTGGCAGTGTCTACAGGCCACAGGCTTGAGGCAGTCATCAAATGCAACGGACTTACAGCCAAGTATTTAACATCACAACTTTACCGCAGAATTATGTTCGTCTGCCCAATTACACACTTTTGCTGCCCTAAAATGGGGGCACTACAAAAGGGCGGCAATTCCTACACAGATCAGCCAATGAGGATGCGAGAACCTTCCGTGGGCACTTTAACCTCATACTCATTGTTTCATTTCAAATCTACTGTGCTGGAGTACAGAGCCAAAACAACAAAAGTCGCTGTCCCAATACTTTTGCATTTAACTGCATGATCTTTCGTCTTTAATGGACAGTTTCATGCGAACGTGTGTGCAAGTGTATGCCAGTGTATGACCATACATGTGTATGTGTGCTTGTGTGTGTGTGTGTATGTGTGTGTGTGTGTGTGTGTGTGTACGTGTGCGCACTTGCATGTGTGCTGTTTGTTGAGAGGGTGTCACAGCCAAACATCACACCAGCTTTGTAAGAACCATATCATGCATTTGACCGTGAATTTTCCGTCCCTGTTACATTACCATGCCTCCAAGCTAATTCCCTTTCTTAGAACTGAGACGCATTTACATTTGCCATGCAAATATTGCCGTTGTGTGGGGGCTTTGTCACCAGTGCTTACACTGGGATCGTGTTTGCCTCCGTTCTGCCGACAAGCACGACAACCTCCATCAATGAGCCGCCTAAACACACACCGCAAGATCCAAATGAAATAGAGGTCCCGCGGACCGCAGCAGAAACGGTCTCCTAAAGGTCCCGCGGACCGCACCAGAAACGGCCTCCTCCGGTTCCGGAGACCTCGGCTCTGGTTTCAGGGGAAATTTGACGTGTGAGCCGATATCTGTGAAACGCGATCGTTTCGCCTCTCCGTGTCCGGAGCGCCGCGCTGAGACATCGCAGCTTCACCGCGGCGCCGGCTCTTCAGAACGCCTTCACGGCGCTCGCGAGCGGAGTCCGCTGCTCGGCTGCGAGGGCCCGACTTCCCGCCCCAGAGGGCAGATTTCAGTCGGTGAACACCGCATACTTATTCCATAAACAAAACAATGCAACTGCCAGCAACAACGATCCATATTCTAAAACTTCCAAAGCAAATTTTATATGTATTCACCATTTGTAGGATTTTTGATTTTTTTTTTTTTTTTTTTTTTTTTAATCGATTGCCTTCAAGGGTCATAGGCCTACACCAATGGTGCCCAGCCTGTATGGTCTTACGGGAGACTATCCATCAATGTGGGATCAAAACTAATGCCAAACCTAATATTATTTCCAAAGAACATTAAGCCTGATTTTAATGGTTGATAAAAAACAAGCCTTTTTGAATATGCAGATGCTCTTTCCTGTTGGTCCCGGTATTGAAAGTTTAAGGACAGCATGCCTGGTACTGCGCTTTTATTCCAGTACCATGACACACTGCCCCGCACGTGCAGTTACGCACAAATTATGAATATTAACACCGCCCAAAACAAAGCACATTGCCCGCTAATGGCCAACAATTAGGCTGCTAGTCATTTAATTGATCTTCCTCTCCGTACAAATCAGCACAAGCAGCGGGTGCTCTGACAGGAGTCTGCGATTTGAGAGGGAAAGCGCTCTATTATGTGGCCATTGTGAAATGAGCCACTGCTGTTTTTGCAGGAGCTGCCAGACAGTTGTCATCACACAAGACTTTATGTCACTTTTTGGACGCTGGTTTTTATTGTATTTGAATGCTTATTTCCCCCCTGCCGACCGCACAGCCCGATGCTAACCTAAACAAAATGCTTCCCGTAAGGGAACATTCAAACGTTCCCAGAGAACACACAAGGTCTGGTGCTGTTTGAGCAAACTTCTTTTCCACGACAGCGCCTGCATTGTTTTAAAAGAGAAAAGCACACGGTACAGAATCCGGATGAAATTCCGTGGAAGAGAACTGAGACAACAAGGGCTGTGTCATGTCCTGCCATAGTACTGACCAATCAGCTGCTGAAAAAATGATGGAGTTTGGAAATGAAAACAAGACTGACGCAAACTCAGTGTTTTCACAGTTTTCAGCATTGCACTGGCCTGTTAGAATTTAGCAGACTGTCTTACCCAGAGCAACTACATTTTTTTACACACAACCAAGCTGAATATTTTTACGGAGGCGAGCCAGGTTAGGTACCTTCCTCGAGGCTACAGCAGCAGCACCACAGCCGGGAATCAAACTCGCAACCTCCGTGTTTATAAACCCTGTTTCCTAACCACTATAGTACACCGCCACCTCACTCATAAAAGTGGAAGAAATTATACATTCTGAAATGGAATCCAGAATTATTTGTGGAGTCTACAAATATGTACTGATCCGAGGACGTACGGTTGCAATAAGGGCCCCTGAACACACTTCCTGAAGCCCTTCTCCTCTGTTTGATATCTCCTCATGTGTAACTGAAACTCCCACCGTTGCTAAGTCACAGGTCCATTCAGTGCGCTGGCACCCATCTGAAAGAAACTAGCCATACAGGTTGTTCATTAAACTGTACAGCATTGTAAACACAAACTGATAAAATGAACTCCTCACCCATATCATGAGCAGGATCTCAGAGTTCATGTACAAACATCACAACCGTAACACAATCCATTTCAGACGCAGACATGTCCGTTTATCAGAACTGTCAGGTTGTACCTTCCCTGTCATTCCTATTGACCTACAAGGAGATTACTCACATTCATCTGTTTGAACAGAAGCTAATGTGTAACCAATTTAACTAAATCTATTTAACCTACACTATATAACTATGTATGAACTGAAAACAAACAGTGTCTGTATGCACGAGAGACAGACTGCTCTGACTTTTTATATGGACAGGCTTTTATAGGCCAGGCCCTATGACCACAGGGGCGAGCTGCAGGGACAGCATGCCATCAGTGTACTATGGCTGTCCTCAGCTACAGGTAACAGCTACAGCCCACAGCTACAGGTTACAGGTTATAGCTACAGCCCACAGCTACAGGTTATAGCTACAGGCCACAGCTACAGGTTACAGCTACAGGCCACAGCTACAGGTTACAGCTACAGCCCACAGCTACAGGCCACAGCTACAGCCCACAGCTACAGGTTACCGCTACAGTCCTCAGCTACAGGCCACAGCTACAGCCCACAGCTACAGGTTACAGCTATAGCCCACAGCTACAGGCCACAGCTACAGGTTACAGCTACAGGCCACAGCTACAGGTTACAGCTACAGGTCACAGCTACAGGTTATAGCTACAGGCCACAGCTGCATGCAGGGATTGGCAGGCGAGCGTATTTTTGCAGACGGCCTCTCGCTCAGTGATTGGCAGGTGAGCGTATCGAAGGCGGGCTCTCGCTCAGTGATTGGCAGGTGAGCGTATCGAAGGCAGGCTCTCACTCAGTGATTGGCAGGTGAGCGTATCGAAGGCGGGCTCTCGCTCAGTGATTGGCAGGTGAGCGTATCGAAGGCGGGCTCTCACTCAGTGATTGGCAGGTGAGCGTATCGAAGGCGGGCTCTCACTCAGTGATTGGCAGGTGAGCGTATCGAAGGCAGGCTCTCACTCAGTGATTGGCAGGTGAGCGTATCGAAGGCGGGCTCTCGCTCAGTGATTGGCAGGTGAGCGTATCGAAGGCAGGCTCTCACTCAGTGATTGGCAGGTGAGCGTATCGAAGGCGGGCTCTCACTCAGTGATTGGCAGGTGAGCGTATCGAAGGCGGGCTCTCACTCAGTGATTGGCAGGTGAGCGTATCGAAGGCGGGCTCTCGCTCAGTGATTGGCAGGTGAGCGTATCGAAGGCAGGCTCTCACTCAGTGATTGGCAGGTGAGCGTATCGAAGGCGGGCTCTCACTCAGTGATTGGCAGGTGAGCGTATCGAAGGCAGGCTCTCACTCAGTGATTGGCAGGTGAGCGTATCGAAGGCGGGCTCTCGCTCAGTGATTGGCAGGTGAGCGTATCGAAGGCAGGCTCTCACTCAGTGATTGGCAGGTGAGCGTATCGAAGACGGGCTCTCACTCAGTGATTGGCAGGTGAGCGTATCGAAGGCGGGCTCTCACTCAGTGATTGGCTGGTGAGCGTATCGAAGGCGGGCTCTCACTCAGTGATTGGCCGGCAAGCGTACCGTATACAGGCTCTTCATGCAGTTATCATACTTTTTAATTTATACAAGAAAACAGACATTAAAACTTATGAAAGGCAACATAATAAAGCTCAAGGGAGATACAACTAGGGAGATACAGGTTGGAGAGAAATGGAACTAAAGCAGGCAAAACAGGTCATGCATTGGGGCGTAAACGGATAAAAGAAAAATAAAATAATTACAGCAAATAAAACGCAAGTTCAAAAAGACGTGTTTTAAAAAGGCTTTTAAAAGTAAAGACTAAATGTGAGGCCACGATGCTTTCTAGTAAAAAATTAAACAGTCTGGGGACCTGCACAGGTGGACCTGCACGATGGTGGAATGACCTCCCCGTGGAGGTCAGAACAGCTGAGACACTGACCCATTTCAAGCGACGACTGAAGACTCACCTCTTCAGGCTGCACCTCTCCCCATCCCTCCCTACCTCCCTGTAATATCTTAAATGACTGTAAGCTTAGGGTAGTAAGTAGGTAGCTGTTTCATAGGTGACTTAGGTGCATTAACTCTTAACTCTCTTGTATTTTTTCCATAGACTATGTTGTTGCCGTTCTTGTTGTGTTAGTGTTAATCAGTTTAACCTTCAGGGTCCAAGTTGAACTATGCGGTTGTTCCCTGCACTTGGACCGGTACTTCTCTCTAGGGTTTTTCGTCATACTTGTTCCTGGTTATGGTTATGCGCTTTGTTGTACGTCGCTCTGGATAAGAGCGTCTGCTGAATGCCTGTAATGCACAGAGAAAGCCAGTTCACCCTTTGCTTTTAATGGAGAGGCAGGGACACAAGGAAAGCCTTTTCTGGGGATGTTCTTGGCTGATGGCGTGTCACTGGGGACATGTTTTTGGCTGACAGAGTGCAAACAGGAGCTCTAGATTTTCACCTCGTATACTGAACGGTTTGCACTGAAGCAGTTCAGATATAATCTTTCTCCAGGGCGAGACAAAGCCGGTGAACGAAAGCTGCGGCCACTGGGCTTCAAACAGAGAGCGGCCTTCCCACCACATTACACAGCACAGGGCGTATCCAGCACGGCCTCCAGCAGGAAAGCAGCTCACTTCCACGAAGCATCGGCGTTGAGAATAACCCTTAATGATGACCAAAAACAAAAAACAAAAAGGAAATCTCCAGAATGGCAAGAAAAGAAAAAAGGAAAAAGAAAGCACTTTTGTTGCACCCGTTTATCTACAGTATTACGAGGTTATGAACCAACGAAGAGTAGTTTTTGTGTTATGAAGCACCATTGTGAAACACTGACAGTAAGACAGGTACATGACAGGTTTGGCTCACCTGCGAATGCAAAATTATAGCACTACTGTATTTAAGTACTCATGTTCAGAGGTGAAACTTATATCCTTTATGCAGCCATATTATTTATGTATACATTAAATGCTGAAGACCGGTCCCTCCAGTGTGCTGACTGTAATCTCTAAGAGCATCACGTTAGTTATGCATTTATATCCTGGTTGTGACGCACGATTGTGTTCTTCATGCATAACGTCCATCATTTCTTTATTCCCCCCTAACACCTGACATCCATATCAAAAGATAATGTAACTTTTCAAAACTGCTTTCAGTTACTGATTTAAGAAACTGTTCTGCGAAATTGTTCCCGGACATGTTCAGTGGGATTTATGTTTGCGCTTTCTGATGCTTGTTTTGACACTGCTGTTTTAACCCGTCTTGCAGGTTTTAGCTTTTTTAAAGGCCCTGTCCGTATTTCACATCATAAACCCTAAAGCCAGTCCTCACTCAGAACAGGACCTCGCGAGGATTCACATTCTTCTGCTGGCTGTTCCTACAGGTCGAACCCCCCCCCCCTCATCGCCTCCCCCCTCCCCACCTCTGGACCATGGTCCGTCAAACCAGCTGCGTCATGAGTGTCCCCACAAGTGCCAATGCTGAGAGTCACGTCCCTGCCCCCTGGAGTGCCCCCTACAGCTGCGTGGATGGTACTGCGCCCCTGTGCTAAATTTTTCAAACTTTTTCATTTTAATTTGAAAACGATTCACTGTCAATATTATGTAGATGTAAAATTGTCTTTGATAAGTTTAAAAGAAGGTGCGATAACACACAGTATTTGACGCAATTAAAAACAGTCAATATGTTTTTGTTTTTTTTAAAGCATTTGTGTATAGTTAATGGCTGTGTATAGCTTGATTTTCGATTGATGAAGAATTTTTCTCTGCCACCCCCCCCCCCCCCCCCCCCAAGCTTCTGCCATGGTTCCAGCGTTTTCGGGCCGGTCCTGGGCCCAGGAGACCCAGCCGCAGTTCTGGTCCAAGTTCCAGGTGTGGGAGTGGCTGCAGCAGACGCTGGACGTGCACCAGATCGACGCCGCCAGCATCCCCTTCCACAACTTCGACATGGACGGCCAGCAGCTCTGCAGCATGAGCTTCCAGGACTTCACCCAGGCAGCCGGGCCCATCGGGCCCCTCCTCTTCCAGAGCATCGCCGACCTCAAGTGGAGCGGTGGGTCTGGGGCGGGGGCGGGGGCGGGGGCGGGGGGCTTCTGTCTGGAGCAGCGATTCGGGCTAATTAGCGGGGGGGGGGGGGGGGGGGGGTAATGAAAGAGGGCGGCCATGCTGGAAGGCCTCAGTACTGCAGACTCAGGGGGCGTGACTGAGATTGTCCGGCTCGTAAAACTAATGACCAAAGTAGAGCCGACTGCAGGTAAATGAATGTACAGGCGTGACAAGGCGAGATGGGCTGCATGTGGTCTATATTCTCATGGTCTAAGCTGCATTACAGGACACACATGGGCCAGGCAGGGCTCTGATTGGTTAAGGCATGTGGGACTGGACTAGGGGCATTATTGCACAATCCCCCCCCACCCCCCCCCCCCCCCCCCCCCCTGTCGGACAGTCCAGAGGCCAGACACATTAAGCAGTGAAATCCGGCTCCGTAACAATCCCGCGAAAAAGGAAAGGGGGGGTGGGGGGGGGGGGCGCAGCTCGCGAAGCCGTCGGACGACAAAAAAAAACCTCCAAAGATGGCTGTCCCGGCACACTCAGACACAACAGGCAAACTTCGCTATGGCAACAAAAGCATATCTGTCACTCATGCACCTCATTTCAGCAACGTCCGCTACCTGTGAAAGTGAACGGCCAGTCAAAACACACAGGACCGCGTTCCGACAGAGCAGTTTAAATATGCAGCGTAAGGGGCCATTTAGCGACCCACTACACACCTCTGCCTTCTGACCCCCGGCCTAATCCAGGTGCACACTTTCCTTATGTCATCAAATCCGTTAACGTGGACCAAAGGCTTTGTGCGCAGGGACGCAGCACCTGCTCCGGGGGATCGAGTTTAAACAGCTCTTACCACAGTTACACAGGCTGCAGGCTAGAGACTAAAACTGGATGGGTGGGTCTCAGCAGCGACAGACAGGAGACAATGGGCTGGAATTCAGCATGTCATTAGTGGTGACAGTAACTGGGCCTGAGCAGGCTGAGTCACAGACCTGCCGAGATAAAGCCGGTCTTACAAGCAACCGCTAATTACCGAAATGTCAGGGTTACATAATGAGATCAGAAACTCTACCAGCACAGCCACTCGTGTGCAATCCAGAGCCAATCTGTGTGGTCAGGGGGGCACCCAGCAATCTTCAACACAGAAAAAATGCTTTTACTAAGTTTTACAATTAGATAAATCAGGTAAAATTATTATTATTATTGTTATTATCATTAGTAGTAGCATAGATTTAGCAGTATGCACACTTGCTCATGGTAGATCTTTTGAAACGGCCTTAGGGTGTTCAATATCATTGAATAAAATGCTTTTTTTAAAATCATGGGCAGGTGCGATTCTTCATAAAGTGAGGACTGCATTTTAGTGCATGACTCTGTCCAAATTCAGTCAACAACACCAGGCCAATAACAGCCCATGATTTCCATTTTTGAAGCACAGCTTAAGAGCTTTAAAAAAAAGCTTGCATAGTGAGGTCACTAATTCCTCACTCAAAACACTCAAATAAAATACTCCTCATGTAATTTGCTGAAAACACAGCACTACTAAAATGATTATAGAATGCAGTGTTTTAATTGTGGTCAAGCTAAGAAAAATCAGCTAATATAATGACTGCTACTGACTCATACAGAGTGCTTTTGATGCAGATAATTACAGTAATGAACTGTGACAGGTTTTTGAGCAGGACACGTGTGCACACTTCTGAATTCCTCATGTTCCTCTTTCATGTCCAGGTCAATATGGCATCGAGATCTTTGCTCCACTGGATATTAAGACAGAGGTAAACGGTAAGTGCAAACTCAAAGTGTGCCATCCACAGAACTGTAGTACATTTACGACACACCACTAAACACTGGGATAAGCACTTTATTGCTGTGCACCTGTGCTGTGATAAAACAGAGTAACTGTACCTTTGTCAAGTTCTCTAGGCTTCACTGATCTCTGTGTATAATCTGCACATTTAGCCATGAAAAACTACTTTGAATTTAATAACCCACTCATAGTTTCGCTCTGAAATGGAGGTTTTTGAAATGACAGCCGATGGATAACGGTGTTTTTTTTTTATTCCCGTAGAATTCCAGTGCTCCATTCCTCCCCTCAGGGAAGACTTCAACACCTGGCCGTGCCCAGGTGACGAGCAGCTCCGACCAAGGATGAGCCCCCAGGGTATCCCATAATTCCCTTTCCTTTTGAATTCCCTTTCTTTTTTGGCTGTGATTTTAATGCACTTCATTCACTTTTGCAAACATTGGAAAATGAAGCCTTAAAAAAGACCCAAAAAAGGGAAGTTGATCCAGTTCAGTGAGAAACTTTCAGGCTTTTACTTAATTGACTATCGATTTGATCTGTGAACCTGGCCTCCTCATCTGATACAAACTTTTAAAATAAGGGCAAAGGCTTCTGAGGAATTCCCTTCTAATACATATGGAAAAATTAAACCAAACTGTTGTGCACTCATAAAACATTTCTAGGGAAAAGTTTAACACAGTAATATCAGTTGCGTGCAAGGCATAATTAAGATCCACGTACAACAGGCGTTTGGATGGTTGTACAGCGTTGGAAAGTTTTCACAAATGCATTCCACAGAAGTGGAAGTGTTATCTGATCAGATCTCTCCCAGGCATCCATCCAAGGCATTTTTATAAGGGCTCTTTTCATATGCTCAGGTTCTCGTGCAAGTATTGTTTTACTGAAAGTGTGTCTGGATTTCAGACCTTGTTGACATTAAGACGCCTTTCCCACCACCTGCTGCCGTGACTTCCCCCACACCCTCCAGTCCAGGTGAGAACCGGGAACCTGGGTTCTACTGCCAGAATCTCTGTTCTACTGCCAGAACCTGGGTTCTACTGCACTTTGTATCACTGAAAATGTGAGGTGCTTCATTTTGAAAGTCACTTTGAACGAGAGCAGCCGTTAAATGACTGTTCTGAACTACTGTTTTCCTAACCAATCAAACATCTTTGCTCGTCACACAGAGCAGTGTGATTGGTTCAGATCAGTGAGTCACTGATAGGAGGGCTCCACCCGTTTCTCTGTGGCTGAAGTCTCGTTCTCCCATCATTCCTGCCTGGCACTGGGATTTTTTTTACTCAAGCTTTATTTATGCAGGAAGGTCCTGCTGAGACAGAGGAGCCCAGCCACAGACAGGCAAACATTAAGACACAATGTTGAAACGGTACGAACAAACACTGAGTTACACCACACAAGGCTTGTGCTCTATTCTGGGGAGGGCACATCACACACACATAACATCACACACACATCACAGCACACATCACAGCACACACACATCACAGCACGCAACAGGACCAGGATATGAAAGTGCAGAGGGCCACACAAGCCCAGCAGGAGGACTATACCTGGCTGGCTAGAGGCTTATAGAAGCCCAGAACCCCGCACTGCATGATGGGGGCCACCACACTCCCCGCCTGAGCAGCACACACCATGTGTTTGGGCCTTAGCTTGCATAGGCTAATAGGCTAATTTACACAACACCACCTACTGCGTGGGTACAGGGGGCTAAACGCTGGACTATAGGCTTGGAAAACAGCTGCATCCAACCAGGCAGTTTCGCTTTAATTAGCCAGTTTAACTGTTTAATTCTGTTTTTCAACTCTTTTAATGATTTTCCAGGAAAAATCCCTGATCACAAAAAAGTATTATTTTGTGTAAAAAAACACCGTATTGTGTCACTGTTTTTGAAGCTGAGGGTCACGTGATCCAGACACATAAACGTGCGTCACCTCCGTGTCGTTTCAGAGCCAAAGCGGCTGCAGAACCGTCCCCAAAATACACAACACAAGAAGCACAGTGAGTCTCGTTATGCCTGGAATCACCACAATTACAGCAGCTTCAAACTCTGCATGCTCACCTGCATTTAATCCCCCCCCCCCCCCCCCCCCCGGCCCTCAGACCCCCGCGGGACCCACCTGTGGGAGTTCATCCGGGACATCCTGCTGCACCCCGACAGGAACCCGGGTCTGATAAAGTGGGAGGACCGGGCGGCGGGGGTGTTCCGCTTCCTCAAGTCGGAGGCCGTGGCTCAGCTGTGGGGCAAGAAGAAGAACAACAGCAGCATGACCTACGAGAAGCTCAGCAGGGCCATGAGGTGAGCCTGACCGGCTTTACGGATCAGAACCACACCCTAACCACACCGTTACGGATCAGAACCACACCCTCACCACACAGTTACGGATCAGAACCACACCCTCACCACACAGTTACGGATCAGAACCACACCGTTACGGATCAGAACCATCACAGCACCATTACTCACGATCAGAACCCTCACAGTACCGTTACTGACATTGTGGATCAGAACCCTCACAGTACCGTTACTGATATTACGGATCAGAACCCTCACAGTACCGTTACTGACATTACGGATCAGAACCCTCACAGTACCGTTACTGACGTTACAGAACTTACACAGCAACATCACTGATATGAGAGTTATTCATATTACATCACAGCATCGGCATTACACTTTTACTGACATCACATCATAGCATAGCATAGCATAGCATAGCATAGCATAGCATAGCATAGCATAGCATAGCATAGCATAGCATAGCATAGCATAACATAGCATAGCATAGCATAGCATAGCATAGCATAACATAGCATAGCACAGCATAGGACCGTTACAGACATATCAGCAGAGTGACTGATGTTATATCTCTTTAAATGTATATCAGTACTGTCAGACTGCTGACCTAACATAAAAACAAATTAGCATGTTTATAATATATGGCATGCATCATTACATAACTGCCCTACATTAAAAACTGCTCACATGTTGCATAAATAAATAAACTTTCCGGCCTGTCTCTGCTCCCTCAGGTATTATTACAAGCGGGAGATCCTGGAGAGGGTGGACGGCCGCAGGCTGGTCTACAAATTTGGCAGGAACGCGCAAGGATGGAAAGAAACAGAGAAATGAAGAGATCACCAACGCAAGGATGGAAAGAAATAGAGAAATGAAGAGATCAGCATTTGTGCTGATCCCCGTTTCCAGAGAACCACTAAGTGAAGACTTTTAATTTATATCATCACATCAGACGCAGTCTGTTACTGCAAAGACTCTGTGATGCACCTTTTTCTGGTTTTTTACAAGTTTTTTTATACACATTTACATTTGTTTGCAGCTGAAAAGGGACACATCATATTTCATTTTTTTCCTTTGCGTGGAACGGTTCATTTCTCACTGGAGACAGAGTGGACAGGTGTGCAGCATGAAGGAGCACCTGGAGCCAAGGGAGGCCCCACGGACAGTCTAACTTTCAGTCTCAGAACCTCTCAGAATTAGGCCAACACACTTTACACATGTTTCTGCATCTCTGTAGTAAAGGATAAGGGTTTAGTCATTTCAGTGAAAAGGAATGCGGTATTTCATTTGTTTGATTTATGGGGGTTTGTTCTTCTTGCTTTCCTACTCTCTTTATGACACGGGTCAATTTTATACTTTAAAGCTTGTGTGTGTGTGTCATTTTCCATGGTACCTATGTAGAGTTATACACATTCAGTGTAGAAATGTGACACAGGCAATACAGGGCATTAAAACAGTCCAGGTGTCAGAGATGAGCCATCAGTAAACACTGACCGCGTGCCCGCGTTCCAGATCCTCCGTTTCACAGAATCTGTGAAAATGTGGTTTGGCAAACGGGTGCAGATCCCCACAGCTGCCCCCTGTTCCCGAGGCGTGAGGCATCACCATGCAAAACCTTTTAGCACACGCAAAACTCAGAACACAAGCAACGATGGGTGCAAAACAATGATATCACTCATGCTATCAGTTCTGCGTGTGCTAACTGGCTTTGCACATGCTGAAGGTCTTAGCAAAACAAGCCCTATATTTTAGGAGGACTGTCTAACTGTTTACAACTCATAAAAAAAACTGGATGGTGAGGTAAGGTACACACTGAGCACAAACTGCACCTGTTCAGCTGATTTTGGCCATCTTTGCATTTTGGGGTTTGATCAAATGAGATCTGACATGGTTATTTTTCAATTGTCTTCATATTCACAATAGTGGGAAATAAAAGTTGCTTTTCAATTAGTGTCTTCGTGACATTTCATGTGGTCATCAGCGATGTAAGAGAAAACCACTATGAATTAAGGAAACTCATAAAATATTTTAAAAGTATAACTTGGGGTTTCATACCTCGGAAGAGTATTTTGTATCTTCGTATCAAGCTAAAGTAATTTCAGACTAACTAGTTAAAATGAATGATTTTCAAGCCAAAAAATGAAGCCAGATATTGCCAAAGAGCCACTTTTTGCCTGGACAAAATGTTACAGGGATCTCTCACCCTCTCCATGGAGTCAGTCACAGTGCTGAACTTCAAGAGGACAGAACTGTATAGACAGCGCAGGATAATGTTATATTTTTGATCCCACGTACTGTATTAAGAACTGTACATATTTTAAACGTTAACAGAAATATAAAGTATGTCTATTTGAACTACTCCTTTGAGTTTTGTTTTTATTCTGGATGGTACACAGAGAGTGTGTTTGTTCAGTGTGTTGGTGGATGTTATAGAGCACATGTAGAGCACAAGCTCTGGGACAAACAGGAGTCTGAAATCCACCTGCAGCCACAAGATGCCACAGAACTTACAACAATCGGAAAGAAGGTGTCTATTTGCCAATTCAACTTTTAAAGACACGGCCCACAATCCTCCAGTGTCCGCTTCACACGTCACAGGCATCGGCCAGCCTGCCCTCTGTTCATGCTTATTTTGTTTGTGTTTGTTTTTTTATGTGCCCGTGAATGTTATCCTCATTACACGTCCCTATGTCTCTGCTACCTCCGTTGTACCCTGGACACCCGTGATTAATACGGATCCAACCGACAGCTTTCAAAAAATGCACCGTGAAATCTGACTCGCCGTGGGAGCAGTAATTATAGCCATTTATGTATCACACTATAATTATCAAACTATTTCATCACATAGTGCTTACACTCATAATTCCAGGCCTTTTCTTCCCCCTCACTCCTCAAACCACATCTTGCTTTATAGGCTATATTCAGCTTCAACATGACAGCAATTCAAACTGACTATAATTTAATGCATGACCTCGAAGGTATTTTCGCACAGCACACAAAAGACTCTGTTCAATTCACAAGAACTCTATGAAAATATTGGATGTATGTACAGAGTGAATTGTAGCAAGCAAGAAGAACTAAATGAATTTGGTTCAATATTTTACACATTCACTACGGAAAAATAATTTAATTACTTTCTTCAAGATTAAATGCATAAACACAAAACGGTAATCTTAAAAATAAGGACATTTGTAGGGCAGCGTAATAGGTATAAACTCGATTTGGAAATAATCACAGAAACGATGCCATGTGCAGCTCTGCCCGTGGACACAAAGCCCAGTAGACAGAGTTATAACGGCTGAAGGGAGGCCATGCTGTCACCACAACCAAATCATTTCCCTTACAGTAGCGCAGCAGCGCTAAAAGCTCACAGTGTAAAAGCATACAGCACACAGGACCTGATAAAGCATACAGCACACAGGTCCTGATAAAGCATACAGCACACAGGTCCTGATAAAGCATACAGCACAGACGTCCTGATAAAGCATACAGCACACAGGTCCTGATAAAGCATACAGCACACAGGACCTGATAAAGCATACAGCACACAGGTCCTGATAAAGCATACAGCACACAGGTCCTGATAAAGCATACAGCACACAGGTCCTGCTAAAGCATACAGCACACAGGTCCTGATAAAGCATACAGCACACAGGTCCTGATAAAGCATACAGCACACAGGTCCTGCTATAGCATACAGCACACAGGTCCTGATAAAGCATACAGCACACAGGTCCTGATAAAGCATACAGCACACAGGTCCTGCTATAGCATACAGCACACAGGTCCTGCTATAGCATACAGCACACAGGTCCTGATAAAGCATACAGCACACAGGTCCTGCTATAGCATACAGCACACAGGTCCTGCTATAGCATACAGCACACAGGTCCTGATAAAGCATACAGCACACAGGTCCTGATAAAGCATACAGCACACAGGTCCTGATAAAGCATACAGCACACAGGTCCTGATAAAGCATACAGCATGCACACAGGTCCTGATAAAGCATACAGCACACAGGTCCTGATAAAGCATACAGCATGCACAACAGGTCCTGATAAAGCATACGGCACACAGGTCCTGATAAAGCATACAGCACACAGGTCCTGATAAAGCATACAGCACACAGGTCCTGCTATAGCATACAGCACACAGGTCCTGATAAAGCATACAGCACACAGGTCCTGATAAAGCATACAGCACACAGGTCCTGCTATAGCATACAGCACACAGGTCCTGCTATAGCATACAGCACACAGGTCCTGATAAAGCATACAGCACACAGGTCCTGATAAAGCATACAGCACACAGGTCCTGATAAAGCATACAGCACACAGGTCCTGATAAAGCATACAGCACACAGGTCCTGATAAAGCATACAGCACAGACGTCCTGATAAAGCATACAGCACACAGGTCCTGCTATAGCATACAGCACACAGGACCTGATAAAGCATACAGCACACAGGTCCTGATAAAGCATACAGCACACAGGTCCTGATAAAGCATACAGCACACAGGTCCTGCTAAAGCATACAGCACACAGGTCCTGATAAAGCATACAGCACACAGGTCCTGATAAAGCATACAGCACACAGGTCCTGCTATAGCATACAGCACACAGGTCCTGATAAAGCATACAGCACACAGGTCCTGATAAAGCATACAGCACACAGGTCCTGCTATAGCATACAGCACACAGGTCCTGCTATAGCATACAGCACACAGGTCCTGATAAAGCATACAGCACACAGGTCCTGCTATAGCATACAGCACACAGGTCCTGCTATAGCATACAGCACACAGGTCCTGATAAAGCATACAGCACACAGGTCCTGATAAAGCATACAGTACACAGGTCCTGATAAAGCATACAGCATGCACACAGGTCCTGATAAAGCATACAGCATGCACACAGGTCCTGATAAAGCATACAGCATGCACAACAGGTCCTGATAAAGCATACGGCACACAGGTCCTGATAAAGCATACAGCACACAGGTCCTGATAAAGCATATAGCACACAGGTCCTGCTATAGCATACAGCACACAGGTCCTGATAAAGCATACAGCACACAGGTCCTGATAAAGCATACAGCACACAGGTCCTGCTATAGCATACAGCACACAGGTCCTGCTATAGCATACAGCACACAGGTCCTGATAAAGCATACAGCACACAGGTCCTGATAAAGCATACAGCACACAGGTCCTGATAAAGCATACAGCACACAGGTCCTGCTATAGCATACAGCACACAGGTCCTGCTATAGCATACAGCACACAGGTCCTGATAAAGCATACAGCACACAGGTCCTGATAAAGCATACAGCACACAGGTCCTGATAAAGCATACAGCACACAGGTCCTGCTATAGCATACAGCAAACAGGTCCTGCTATAGCATACAGCACACAGGTCCTGATAAAGCATACAGCACACAGGTCCTGCTATAGCATACAGCACACAGGTCCTGCTATAGCATACAGCACACAGGTCCTGATAAAGCATACAGCACACAGGTCCTGATAAAGCATACAGTACACAGGTCCTGATAAAGCATACAGCATGCACACAGGTCCTGATAAAGCATACAGCATGCACACAGGTCCTGATAAAGCATACAGCATGCACAACAGGTCCTGATAAAGCATACGGCACACAGGTCCTGATAAAGCATACAGCACACAGGTCCTGATAAAGCATATAGCACACAGGTCCTGCTATAGCATACAGCACACAGGTCCTGATAAAGCATACAGCACACAGGTCCTGATAAAGCATACAGCACACAGGTCCTGCTATAGCATACAGCACACAGGTCCTGCTATAGCATACAGCACACAGGTCCTGATAAAGCATACAGCACACAGGTCCTGATAAAGCATACAGCACACAGGTCCTGATAAAGCATACAGCACACAGGTCCTGCTATAGCATACAGCACACAGGTCCTGCTATAGCATACAGCACACAGGTCCTGATAAAGCATACAGCACACAGGTCCTGATAAAGCATACAGCACACAGGTCCTGCTATAGCATACAGCACACAGGTCCTGCTATAGCATACAGCACACAGGTCCTGATAAAGCATACAGCACACAGGTCCTGATAAAGCATACAGCACACAGGTCCTGATAAAGCATACAGCATGCACACAGGTCCAGCCAAAGCATACAGCACACAGGTCCAGCCAAAGCATACAGCACACAGGTCCTGCTACAGCATACAGCACACAGGTCCTGCTAGCAGCTCACATTAGAATATGGTATAAGGAGGGCTTGGATTTAGCAGCTGAAACACTTCACATCATACAATGTTTATGAGTTACGAGTTATTATGCTAAAATATTGCAAATGTTCCCACTAAACAGCTTGAGCTCTTTACACAAATGTGTGTCAATCTCTCAGCTGTCGCTAAGGGCTCAAATCAGGCAACCTGCTCAGCGATCCATCTTAAACTCAAAGAGATTAAGTTTTATTAAAATATTATTTCCAGAGCCTCCTAAAATGTAAATGTGGCTCACAGACGATGGGAAGTGGTGTCCCACAAACTGCAGAGAGATTACTGCAAACTGCATCCGGTTTGCAGACGGACATTTGTGCTCACAGTCGATGTAATCCAGTTTCTCTGATTACAGGTAATCTAATATTACAGGTACAGGTACTACAGGCAGACCATCATGGAGGACGGCCCTGTAAATCATGAAGATACACACTTTCTTTTACCCTGTATGTCCAACGCTGTTAATAAGGCCACTATTTCTGCTTTGTTAAAAAACTGCTATTAACCTACACTTTGGAACTAGTGAGAGAAAATTTGTCAAATAAAACATTTCTATGCATATAAGAGGCATAGATTTTACTGAACTTTCACTGACTTAAGAATACATTTATTCTGTAATATTCTACTGAATCTATGGATTCATATTAATGTGTGGGCAAAAAGAGGGGAAAAAACACTTTAAAAGGCATTTTAAATGCACTCGCCTCTTTTAAACAGAGCAGATATGGCAACAGAAAAGTGGAATTTTACACCTGAAGCTGGGAGACGATGTCGCGCGAGCTTCCCTCGGGCATTCTGGCCCCAGACTGCAGTCAGTTCAGCAGTTACTCACTGTGACATGCAGGGAAATTGGGACAGATTGGACTCTGATTGGAAGATTGCAAAGCTGTTAGGCAAATAGGCCTGACTGAACAAAACCTCTGTTGTGCAGAGAAGCATGGGACAAATTTTCCCTATGGACCCCGCCCCCCCCCCAAACAACCCCCCAAGACAAAGCCAGGGGCCTGATAACCTGAGTGTCAAACTGCTGGCACGGAGGGCCGCAGTGTCTGCTGCTTTTTTCGGGGTGGGGGGGGGGCTCGGCACCAGTGGCTAAATGAGGTCAGTGATTGCTTAAGGAATCCACACACCTGGTTCTCACAGCCTTAATTGAAAGCTAACTGAAAGGAAGCCATGAACGCCTGCGGACAATGTGGCCACCTGGGAATACAGTTTCACACCCCTGTACTATACTGTCCTGTCTGACATAAACTTCTATGGTACAGCTGGATCATGTTCTCTGCTCTCATTATAGAGAAATGTAAATCCGCGTAATCAGAACTAACAGCCAAAATACAATACGAGAGTACACAGTACGCCTTAAATTAGAAATGCTAATTCCAGATTATTTTTAAAGACTGATGATGGGCAAGCAGAGCTGGGAGATTAGACGGGATTAGAGGAGAGGTAAGTGACGGACCCCCCCCTCCTTATTTCAGTGCTCAGAGAAGACGCCCCAGAGGGAGCGCCACCCCCCTCCCCCCACCCCCCAGCCCCCCCTTATCTCAGTGCCCCCCCCCAGCCCCAGACGTGGGCTAACCGGCTGGGTGAACGCTCTTCTGCAGAAACCCCTGGCACTGCTCAGGCTGTCTGCAGGCAGACAGGCACCCAAACCGGTCTGAGAGGATCTCCACACTGCTGCCACTCTTAGGCTGGCAGTATACTCAGTAAGAAGAAAGAACTTCAGGATTGAGAACCACCGGCGAACATGACCACCAAAACCGCTGTCAGTATACTCAGTGAGAACACCGCACCGTTTAAAGTCACTCCACGCCGCTGGGGCGTGAATAATTACGAATAATTACGAGGCAGCTATTAACCAGGGCTGGAATCTCGCCCAGACCTCCGTCTCGCGGCTACGCCATGGATGTACAAAGAGAAGGGCTACGCGAGATCACAACAGAAATCAAAAAGTTTAAAGTGTTTAAAGTAGCTTTAGCTTATCTAGCTATGCAAAAGAAGAAAAAAAGGCAAAGGAGATGGTACGTTCACCCTCTAAATCAGAGTAGGACGGAGAATGTAGAGTTTAATCTGTTCATTCGGCAAATGTGGAGTTTAGACGAGGGGGTCCACTTCTCTTATTTCCAAATGTGTGCCTGGCGTTTTGATGACTTGCTGAAACGAGTAGCACCATTCATCAAACATGCGGGAACTCACAGAATTCCCATCTCTACAGAAGAGAGATTGGTGTTGACTCTCCGTACATTAGCATGTGAAGTCTGCCCTCTGAACTCTCAACCTTGACGTAACCAACCATGTGATATTTGGACCAATAGCTGAGAGGGGGAGATTGGAGAACAAGAAAGACATTTTCTAAAAGTTCTCCCTGGAGAACACACTGCACACTGCACCGTGAGAACACACAATCATTGAGTCTTTTTGCTCAAAAAGTTCTACTTCTTACAAAGTATACTGTCTACTTTACACACACTCACACACATATACACACACACACACACACATATGCAAACACATACTCACACACGCACACACACAAGCACAGGCATGCGCACACACACGCACACCCACCCACACACACACGCACACACCCACACGCACCCACACGCACACACAGCACGCGTAGGCGCGCACACACACACGCACACACTCACTCACTCAGAGAGAGAGAGACATTTTGAATCCATCCGAATAAAGACAGGCGGTGGAAACAGGCAGACATTGTTCATGCGGCCGTCTGCACGTCTCATTCCAGGCCTCAGAGCCTCCAGCTTGGTGGTTCCTTTCCAACTTTGACACACTTACAACACCTCCTGTGACACTCTGTGACTGTGATATTCTTAACCTTTACGAAGCAGGTGACTGAATGACTGCCTTAATCCCCGTCACAGTAAGAACATCCACAGCACTGGAGTCTCACCAGCACTCATGCGAGTTCTGCACTCACCTTTTGATTGATCTGTTGATTTGGAGATAAGAATATTTGGAGTAGCTTTAGTCTTCTGCCATCCTGTTTGTGATGCCATTATACAACCTAGTGGCTCAACATACCTCAGTCCTGCTGCTTTGCCATGTTTTCTGCAGAAAGCATACCCACTGGTCGGGTCAGGTCTCTGGTCATTTGTTTTGCTTTTGGGTTTTTTTTTTTTTTTTTTTTGCTTGAAACTAACCCAAATTGCCTGCTATGTCAATCTCAATATGCTGTATCTCTCTGAAAGCTTTTGATGAGGGACATGCCCGCTGAGGGCTGGTAAGATTTGGTTAGCTAAATCATACCGCGTGACCAAACGGTGCTGTCGGCCCAAATCTTATGTCATCATCAGACGATAACGTCCCCATTTGAATGTGATGTGCACTTAATTCCGGAGATATGATTTTACTCACCATTTAAAAAAAGACATTATCTCATATAGTCCCGGCTCGAGGAAGTGGGAAATAGATTTTGGATAAGGGCGGGGTTAAGGAGACAATGCCCTGGCACGCTGTTGGTTACCCAAAGCCCGCTCAGAAGAGTCATTGTTCACCCTGCAGATACTGAATCACTGCTCTAAAATAACAGCTCTTATCGTTTCTCTCCAGGCTGAAAGGTCCCTTTGTGGTATCTGGTGTCTGCCGTACGGATTGGACAGATTTGACACAGTCTGTTATGCAGATGTGCGCCTTTTAAACCACAACCTTCTCTATGTTACACTGCATTCATTCAGCAGGTGCTTGCAAAATATGTCCGTTCTCCTGATTTACATGGGTAACAGTGCCAGACCTGGGGAACAACACTCCCAGACAAATTAACCAGGTCAGGGAATAAGACAAATTTAACATCACTAAAGCACTCATTTTAATTAACTGTGCTGGGCAAGAATCTAAATAAAAGTTCTGAAAACAAACAACGTCAGTAACAGGCCCAAAGAAGAAAAATGTAAAAGCACAAAACACAATACATTATCCTGGACTATAAGAAGGTGTGCGCGTTCAGAGGTTTGGATAAGGGGAACCAAGGTGCAGTCTGGGTCTGGGTTAGGGTCAGGGTCCGGGTCTGGGTTAGGGTCAGGGCTGGAGGTGGGCCATCTGAAGAAGGACGATTGTGTTCGTGACCATTAAAGCTCCTCCAGCGTTCAGTCTCAAAATGGCTCAGTCTTTTCAGGAGCTTGTCTCTCAGAGACCGTGCCCTGTGCCCTAAATCTCAGAGACCGTGCCCTGCGCCCTAAATCTCAGAGACCATGCCCTGCGCCCTAAATCTGAGACCGTGCCCTGTGCCCTAAATCTGAGACCGTGCCCTGTGCCCTAAATCTCAGAGACCGTGCCCTGTGCCCTAAATCTCAGAGACCGTGCCCTGTGCCCTAAATCTCAGAGACCGTGCCCTGCGCCCTAAATCTGAGACCGTGCCCTGTGCCCTAAATCTCAGAGACCGTGCCCTGCGCCCTAAATCTGAGACCGTGCCCTGTGCCCTAAATCTGAGACCGTGCCCTGCGCCCTAAATCTCAGAGACCGTGCCCTGCGCCCTAAATCTCAGAGACCGTGCCCTGTGCCCTAAATCTCAGAGACCGTGCCCTGCGCCCTAAATCTGAGACCGTGCCCTGCGCCCTAAATCTCAGAGACCGTGCCCTGTGCCCTAAATCTGAGACCGTGCCCTGTGCCCTAAATCTGAGACTGTGCCCTGTGCCCTAAATCTCAGAGACCGTGCCCTGTGCCCTAAATCTCAGAGACCATGCCCTGCGCCCTAAATCTCAGAGACCGTGCCCTGTGCCCTAAATCTCAGAGACCGTGCCCTGTGCCCTAAATCTCAGAGACCATGCCCTGCGCCCTAAATCTCAGAGACTGTGCCCTGCGCCCTAAATCTCAGAGACCATGCCCTGCACCCTAAATCTCAGAGACCGTGCCCTGCACCCTAAATCTCAGAGACCGTGCCCTGCGCCCTAAATCTGAGACTGTGCCCTGTGCCCTAAATCTCAGAGACCGTGCCCTGCGCCCTAAATCTCAGAGACCGTGCCCTGCGCCCTAAATCTGAGACCGTGCCCTGCGCCCTAAATCTCAGAGACCGTGCCCTACGCCCTAAATCTGAGACCGTGCCCTGTGCCCTAAATCTCAGAGACCGTGCCCTGCGCCCTAAATCTCAGAGACTGTGCCCTGCGCCCTAAATCTGAGACCATGCCCTGCGCCCTAAATCTCAGAGACCGTGCCATGCGCCCTAAATCTCAGAGACCGTGCCCTGTGCCCTAAATCTGAGACCGTGCCCTGCGCCCTAAATCTCAGAGACCGTGCCCTGCGCCCTAAATCTCACGCACAACACGTTCAGAGCCAAACGCACTCTTCACGCTCGTGTCACTGTCCTCCAGTTCATTACCTTTGCTGGTCATTAAAGTTGTGAACATTCGATAGAATCAGATAAACAGATAGCGCATGTTTTATCTTCCAGAAGGGCAGAACGTATGCAAGAAGCCACTAGGTGGGGGGGGGGGGGGGGGGGAATGTCAGAGTCCACAAACATTAAACTCATCCAACCCCCCCCCCCCCTCAAACAGGTTTGTATCATACGAATGGTTTTCCCCTCAACTCACAAACGAGGAACAATGTTGAAGGGAAAACTGTTTCTGTCTGAGAAAAGCAACACTGAGCAAGTCTGACAGCTTCAGGTTACACTGTTCCAAAACAATACGATCATTTTTCCATGTTCTGCATCGGAATGCCAAGACCGGTCCAAAAAAAACCCCTGAAAGAATGTGTCTGTGAGCATACCTGTGGATCTTTTTTCCCCAGAGCTGCACTGACACAGCCACTGCTGCCCCCTAGTGGCTCTGGCAGAGGTAAACGGACGAATGAAAGCCCTCGCACACGGGCAAGGCCCAGAGCGTGGAAAGCAGGGAGAGAGAGAATGTGTGTTAAAAAACCAGCATGCAAATGAGGCGAAGGGAGGGCTCATTATGCCTGAAAGGCCACACATGTCTGAACTCGTTTTCAGAGATATCTCCTCTCATCTATCTCCTATTACGCACTTACTCTACGTCACTCTGGATAAAAGCGTCTGCCAAGTAAATGTAATGTAATGAGCTGTAATCTCAGGCGATCTCGGGCTCTGAGCGGGCACGGGTATGCGGTACGGAATGGGGCGCGGGCTTTGCCAGCTCTTCGTGCTAACGGCGCTACGCTCCTCAGCTCACTTCCTGGTGGCCCGGCCGGTGTTTTCCCTCCTGGGCTGACGTCCTGCACCCCCATGCAAATTTAAACAGCCGTCTTCCTGCTACACAGGTCTCTGGGGCTCATTCATAGGGTGATCATCCATCCATCCATTATCTATACCCACACATCCTGGACAGGGTCATGGGGGGGTGCTGGAGCCTATCCCAGCATGCATTAGGCGAGAGGCAGGAATACACCCTGGACAGGTCGCCAATCTATCGCAGGACACACACACCATTCACTCACACACTCATACCTATGGGAAATTTAGAGTCTCCAATTCACCTAACCTGTATGTCTTTGGACTGTGTGAGGAAACCGGAGTACCCGGAGGAAACCCACGTGGAGGTGGGGAGATCACGCAGACTCCACACAGAAAGGGGAGAACACGCAGACTCCACACGGAAAGGGGAGAACACGCAGACTCCACCCAGAAAGGGGAGAACATGCAGACTGCACACAGAAAGGGGAGAACACGCAGACTCCACACAGAAAGGGGAGAACATGCAGACTCCACACAGAAAGGGGAGAACACGCAGACTGCACACAGAAAGGGGAGAACACGCAGACTGCACACAGAAAGGGGAGAACATGCAGACTCCACACAGAAAGGGGAGAACACGCAGACTGCACACAGAAAGGGGAGAACACGCAGACCCCACACAGTAAGGGGAGAACACGCAGACTGCACACAGAAAGGGGAGAACACGCAGACTCCACACAGAAAGGGGAGAACACGCAGACTCCACACAGAAAGGGGAGAACACGCAGACTCCACACAGAAAGGGGAGAACATGCAGACTCCACACGGAAAGGCCTCGGTCGGGAGGAGGCTGAGGGGAGAGCAGCATCGCGCCCGGCGATCAGCAGCCCCACGGCCGCAGTGAACAGGCACAGGAGAGCAGCGGCGCACCCTGCAGCTGACCCGGCCGGGCGGAGCCGAGGCGGTAGCGTTAGCGGGCTAAGACCGCGGGCCAGCAGCGGGACCAAACTGCCGGAGTCTGGCCTGGGCCGGGGGGCTGTAAGCCAGCCGGCTCCTGACTGGGGACCCCACCAGGCCCCCCCGGAACACACTGCGCACCCACAGCTGCCCCTGCACTCAGAGACAGACACACGTCCCGTAAGGGTATGGAGAAGTGCACACGTGTCCGTGTTTGTGTGGGCTGCAGGAAATATCACAGGCACAGCTGCTCACTCCAAACTGCGGAGGAAGAAACTAAATATTTATTCAAGCGTGAGCCTAAACACCCCATGCAAGTGCTTTTTTTAGACTTTTAAAGTGTTTGTTATGCCATAAGAAAATCAATCTATATTGACTCTAACTTTTTAAAACGTACAGACAGAAAGATGACTACATTTACTTTTGATTTAAAGTATTTCCACACAGGGGGCGTGTCCAACTGTAATGAATATTCATAAGACAACTTTTGACAGACAGGTCATTACACAGGCTCTTCGTGACATTTAAAATCTGTAAAGCAGCCCGCAGAACATGTAGAACTGTGTGGAAAACGATCCGGATTCCTCTTACGTCAACGACACCAAACCCAAGTGAATCAGCAGAAGAACTGGAGCAGTTCGGCCGCACATGTGCAGTACGAGCCGCTACTCGGCCATCCCAGTGAGGGGAACATCTCAGCCTCCACATCACACCTCCACACATGGGGTCTGCAGCCCCTGTGTGCTGTCAGGGCCGCTATCTAGGTTAGCAATCTACTGACATCTGGCAAGGTCAGACCGTGTGTCATCAAGCCTTCCACCTTTTCAATTTCAAAAACCAGTTAACTAGCCTTTTTACTGGGTACCCTTCTGCTACACGCTGATGAGGGTGACATTAATGATACTGAGACCGTTCGACTAATGTGTGACTGAAAGTCTCATTTCTATCATGTACTTCTGACTCAGCACCCAAATCATTTCTCTTTTCAGTGTTTTAACCTTCAGTATGACTAATCACCTCTTTTCAGACTTCAACAGCCGATACCAACTTTTACAGCACTTATTCAACAACTTTTCTAAAACATGACTAATAAGGTTAACTCTAACTCTAACTTTTCTTCTTTCGGGACAAAAAAAATCACCAAAAATCTCAACAGAATAAGAAGTGCATAATGCCATAGTTTTCATTTCATCTTTATTAATAAGACATATTTTTAAAATCATGACCTTGATTATACAGGGTACTTATTAAATAAGAAATATAAGTAATAAAACAAGGTTCTCTGACATGGCAAAGGAAAAGGACTGAAAAGTTTTCTTTTGGGCCTACAGAGGCTGCATTTGCACAGGGTCCAGAATTCCATGCTACACCCCTGAAGAGAGCCATCTTGTGCCTCGTTTTACTAGTGAACTTAAATGGTGAAGAAGCCTGCTGAATGTGTGTTTTGCAGGCAGGGGCAGGTTCCATATGTTTGATGCAAACGTTGAATGTGGAGCTTAATAATTATATCAACATTTTCTCAATCTTTTACTTTAGCCACTGCCAATGACAAATGCTGGGTTATGAATGGCATGCTATTTGTTAGGGCAGTTTCCACCCTAACTACAGCACAGAAGCAGCCTTACTTAAAGTAACCAACATCCCCTGTTCAGCCGACAGTGGCCTGATAAGCATCTTAACCGCACTTGCTCCGAGTGCTGCCTTTGACACAATCTCCCAGAACATCCTCCTGCACAGATTAGCTAGCCTGGGTGTCACTGCTCTTGCACTTTCCTGGTTTACATCCCATCTGCCTGACAGGCAACCCTACACTTCCCTCAAGACTCTCAAATCTGTTTCTGCTCCTGCCACTAGAGGTGTTCCCCAAGGTTCGGCACTGGCTCCTCTACTTTTCATCACTTATCTCCTTCCCCTTGGGCAGATCATGCAAGAGCACAGCACCCCTTTGCACTTATGCCGACAACACCCAACCTTACACTAGCTCCAAAACCTCCTCTTCTTCTTCTACTATGATTCACTTCTGAAAGGTATCTCAAACAAAGCTGTCAATACACTACAACTATTTCAAATCTCTACTGCCTCCCACATATCTCTCAGGTCTTCTGTTGGCCTACTCACCCACCCGCTAACAGCACACCCCCTTTTCACGCCTACTCACCCTCCTGCTAACTGCCCTACTCCTCTTCTGGCCTACTCACCCTCCCACTAACTGTGCTACTCCTCTTCTGGCCTACTCACCCTCCTGCTAACTGTGCTACTCCTCTTCTAGCCTACTCACCCTCCTGCTAACTGTGCTACTCCTCTTCTGGCCTACTCACCCTCCTGCTAACTGTGCTACTCCTCTTCTGGCCTACTCACCCACCTGCTAACTGTGCTACTCCTCTTCTGGCCTACTTACCCTCCTGCTAACTGTGCTACTCCTCTTCTGGCCTACTTACCCTCCTGCTAACTGTGCTACTCCTCTTCTGGCCTACTCACCCTCCTGCTAACTGTGCTACTCCTCTTCTGGCCTACTTACCCTCCTGCTAACTGTGCTACTCCTCTTCTGGCCTACTCACCCTCCTGCTAACTGTGCTACTCCTCTTCTAGCCTACTCACCCTCCTGCTAACTGTGCTACTCCTCTTCTAGCCTACTCACCCTCCTGCTAACTGTGCTACTCCTCTTCTGGCCTACTCACCCTCCTGCTAACTGTGCTACTCCTCTTCTAGCCTACTCACCCTCCTGCTAACTGTGCTACCCCTCTTCTGGCCTACTCACCCTCTCACTAACTGTGCTACTCCTCTTCAGGCCTACTCACCCTCCCGCTAACTGCACAATGGGGCAACATGGCTCAGGAGGTAAGAGCGATTGTCTGGCAGTCGGAGGGTCGCCCCGGCCTGGGCGTGTCGAAGTGTCCTTGAGCAAAAAGCCTAACCCCTACCTGCTCTGGCGAATGAGAGGCATCAATTGTAAAGCGCTTTGGATAAAAGCGCTATATAAATGCAGTCCATTTACCATTTACCATTTACCACTACTCTTCTGGCCTACTCACCCTCCCGCTAACTGCACTACCCTGCTGGTCTACTCACCCTCCCCTCCTCACATTTGCACCACAGACTCTCTCTCTCTTCATTCAAAAACAGCTCAAGACCCATTTATTCAGACAACTGTACATGTAAGACATTTAACCACACACACACAAACACACACACACACACATACATTTACTCTTCTTTTTTAAACAAAAATTTTCCCCTTATTGATTTTCTTTTACAACCAACATCTTTGTTTTCTTTCCTCTGTACTGTGTGTCTGATCCAGTTTTCCATGTAAAGTGAAAGTTTATAAATTAATGCATTAGTAGTAGTAGTAGTAGTAGTAGTAGTAGTAGTATAACAACTTAATATCTTCTAAAATATATGCATGTCTATGCGCATGATTCGAGCTCCAGATAAGAACTGATTCGACAGCTGGTGAACAGCGCCCCTTTTCCTCTGATCCTACACAAAACGCCGGTGACATTTATAGTGCCTCGCATTTAAGGTTAGCCCATCCAGCTTACACACAATCTGCTCGTTTCGTTGCCGTCATGTTTACAAGCCTCAGAAACAGGCTAAGGACCCCAAAGCCCCCTATGCTGCCAAAGAATTCCGCCAGTGCAAAATATTGCCTCTATAAAATAAATTAATAACTGGTTTCTTATATGATTAACTTATTTACACGTGTTATAGTTGCATACATAAATTAAACACACAACGGAATACAATCTGGATTAATGTGAGACACTACTAAGCGTTTATTACAAATCACCAGGCAATTTATAGGGCACTTCTCACCGACGGAGGACAGAAAGATGGCGGCCTCCTTGCGGATGGGTCGTCAAGGGATTCTAATCGGGTTAAGATTAATTAAAATTAAAAAATGCTCATGGACACCACAACCGGGCAATGTATTTCTGAGGCACTTTTTCCAATCTGCATCTTTTCTTGGTGAGTATTGCCAGTGTAAATCGCCCTCGCGTGCCAGCTGTCAAGACTGCTGCTAACGATAACTAACGATAAAGGTTAGCTAACTAATGCGTTACTGTTAGCCACATTTTAACTGGACATTGCAATCTAGCAGTCAGCAAGCTTCGCATCTGAGTTGTTGCTACAGCTCTCGATAGACATATTGGAAAGCAGACACCACTGTAGTCAGCTAGCTGTCTATGTTTAACTCTAATTGTGGTATTGTGAGCAAGCTTGTTATGCATTCCACCTTAACGAGTACGCACAGCTGGGAAGCTATAGTATTTGTAACAGAAACGTGCGCTGCCCGACACACCCATCTAGTAGAGATCGCAAAGCCATTGTGGTCAGCTTGCTAACATTGTTTTACTAGCTAGCTATCCATAAAGAATACTGATTGACAGATCTAACGTTGAAAGCCCAGTGCCCTTCATAGTTCAGGTTTACTTTACAACCAGGAACGGGTTTAGCTAGGCAGCTGGCTAGCAAGTTAAGCTACCCACTAAATTCCACGAAACCGAATAATTTCTCTCTCTCCGGAACTCAGATTTATGTGCATCCAGTAGTTTGTTTGTGGTCTGAAAACAATGGCTAACAGAATAGCACAATGACCAATAACGTCTCCGTTTGGATAACCTTAGCCACGCCGAGAAGGGAGGCTGTTCTGTATTGTAAACGGACCGACAGATTCTAAGCAAAACAAGGACCATGATGCCACTGGTACCAAAGTCCCATTTAGTTGATTGCATTTATTAATTTCCATTTATAATCTTCCTATCTGGCTAACCTGATATTAACGCACTGCATGTATGTAATGGAACTAAATATTTAAATTGTGTCCCATTAGATTAGGTTTGCATTGTAGAAAACAGGGTGGCGGCTACACTGCCAGTACTATACTTTGTGTGTTTTGAGAAAAGGTAATGTAAACCCCCACATTGCGATCAGCCCAGCATCATGTGAGTGTTTCCCTGCTACTCTGCATTACCATACACGCAGATTCAGAAGTACCCCGAATGAACCCCCTGACAAGAAAACAATAATAAAACTCAGCAGCAGGGGGCAGTAATGGACAAAGCACATAAGACACAGAGCAGCTGCTTTCCTTTCTGTGAGCTATGGAAGAGACCCGGTGCTCAGAGGTTCCATTTTTCGCGACCATGTTAAAAACGTGCAATCCTCTGTCAAAATAAAGGTCTTTATATTAACAGTTAGTGAGCAACCCCCACTACATTAATGCCTACTACCTCACTGAATGGTAGGACTGGTTGCATTGTTACACTTGCACCGTATGGCTGTACGATTTTAATAAGCTGATTTTGAGATGGCCGATTAAACGGCCTTATGTGAAAGGTGAGTTGGAGAACTTTGGCCCTGGGGACTCTCTGAGCATACAATGCAAACTGCTGGGACTATCAGTTAACTGGTGTTACAAAAAGAGGCAGATAGATCCAAAATGCATCCCCTTCAGCATGTGACATTCACAGTCCCGATTAAAACAATGTGATGATTTAAAAAAAAAATAAATAACAATAAAAAAAAGATGCTGCCTGAATCTGGATATTTTGGCCTTTTGAACATAGAGCTTTTGTCGGGATCTGTAAACCTCTGGGTTTCTATGACTGTAGTTGGCACGACTGTAGAATGTCACAGACCATAATTTATTTGCAAAGTAATTATTTGGCTGTACGTGTGTGTTTGCTTCTGACTGACTGTAAACCAAACACAAATGAGGAAGAAAACGATGCATCTTTAATGCAATTAAGACACACAGAGATGAGGTTTGGGCTTGAAGATCAGCCGTTGGCGTATTGTAAGCAGTCATTGCTCAGCCGCACCCACCCATGGTCTTCCCTGCCTCGTCAGATTAGGCGAGAGGGGCTCGAGAAGGGGTCAAAGTCACTGGAGTGTAACGACATGCTTATCATCACACGCGCCTCCGCGCACAAACCGCGCGTGCATCGCCTGGCAGTGCCGGACGCAGGCCTGTTTTCAATCAACACTGTTCGCATTACAAACGAGCGCACGTTGTTCACAAACAGCGTGGAAGAGATCGTTTTGGCCAATATCGAACACGCCAAGTGGTGTCTGTAAACGGCAAAACCAACACTTTAATTTAATTGTGCGTCAGAGTTAAAGACGTATGTTGACTGGATTCATAAATGAACCGTCAGGCTGGCTACGCAGGGAAACTTTGGGTCTAGTTTCTTTACTTACGTTTGGTTAAATATGTCCCACGGCACATGCAAGCTTTCAGCGTCTCAGGCGATTTCAGTCGCGGCTATTTTTACACCAAGTTGTCCAGAGATAGATGAAGTTCAGTTAGCGAGTCCTCCATCCTTCTAAATGCTTCCAGATGGCATCGGTAGGATGTTATCACACCACGGGTGGCTCTGAACCGGCCCTAGGCGCAAACGGCAGGTCGTAACCTCAGTCCCCGGCTCGCATTTTTGCGTGACGCCCACCTTCCCTGTGCGCGCGTCCGCTTTGATCTCGTGACTGTTGTCAGCGGGAACTGCAGTTTTACGTTTTTTTCCCCAAACGGATTGTCTGTCTTTAAAATTTTGTTACCTATTTGTATGTATACACATTTATAAAAAAAAAAATATATAGCCTATAGGTAAGGTTTAAATACTAATTTCGACACTTGCAAACCATATCTTATATATGGTATACTGCCGTCTACATAAACTGCAGGTCGTCATCCATTAACACTAAAAATAACACTGCATTAAGTTTGTATTTGCAAATTAAGTGAGAACATTAAACATTTTTGGAAATCATTTTGTGTTCCTCTATTTTTTAAATGATTGCATACCAAATCAAATCAAGTTTAAATCAAGTTTTAAAGTGCATTTCACAGAAGTCTCAACACACTTTACAGTAAAAGAAAATAAAAGTAAAATAATACAGTGACATAAGAACATTAGAGAAATATAAATCATATGCAAGTAGATGATAATAAAACAGCAGTAAGATAACTTTCATAGTGTAAATAAATGTAAATAATGGCATATTTTATTTATGTGCGTGTGCGGAGTTAAAGAACACATGGTAAATTAAGTACACGCACATATATTTTTATTTTTCTCCTGTCTGTCCACCAGGGGCGCCCCCTCTGAAGGTGCAGATGCCTGCACTCTCCCCCACCATGGAGGAGGGCAGCATTGTCAAATGGCTGAAGAAAGAAGGTAAGAGAGACCCCTCCCTGCACCGCCTGGCTCTAGTGCTGCAGGACAAGGTGCCCATGGGGTGCCATGGGGTGCCCATGGGGTGCCCATGGGGTGTCTGGCTGCTCACTTAAACACCTACACAGATTAAGCATTACATCATTATGGTTTTTTAAAAATAAACTGCTTGGTTTTTCTTTTTGTCCCCAATTTGGAATGCCCAGCCGTAACCATAAGCCACGCCAAACCAGAGGTGGAAAGTCTCGCCGTGCATTTCTTCCACCCATGCACTCTGCCAGCTGATTTCACTAATAATTACTTCTACCTCCTGGCTGAAGAATTGTGCTTCCCCAGTACAGCCCTAGCAGCAGGGTGTGTTGCTGGAGTCAGGACTCATCAGGATTGCATCACCATAGTAAAGCAGGGGCTCACTTATCTCCCCTCCTTGTGTCTCTTCCTCGTGTCCTTTCCTCGCTCCTTAGCTCCACCCAACAAAGGACGCAAGGAAGAGATACAAGGACAGAGGAATCGAGGAGACGTGTATTGGGTAAATGGAACATCCTTGCTCAGTCAAGCTTCAGTTTGAAGCCATGTGAAGCACAAGTCATGGCAGATGTGGGGAGGTGGATCCACAGGAGGTTGATCGTTTGTACGTCACATTTTCCAAAAAATTACTTCTGCAAAGGCTGCTCTCATGTGTCCTCGCTGAAGCATCCTCCAGGAGCCTCCTCGCTCCTCCAAGGAGCCTTTATGGGCTGGAATGTCCTTAAAGATGGCGGCCCACGATTGGTTTCCAGGTCAGGCGAGGACCGAGGGGACAAGGAGGGTTAAAATTAGCGATTGGAATGAGCCCAGTGGTTTATGGACTCTGTGAAATCCTTAAAGGCAGGAAGTGATCTCAGAGATCTGTTTGTGGTACAGAGTGGATCTCTCAGATCTGTTTGTGCTACAGAGTGGATCTCTCAGATCTGTTTGTGCTACAGAGTGGATCTCTCAGATCTGTTTGTGGTACAGAGTGGATCTCAGATCTGTTTGTGCTACAGAGTGGATCTCTCAGATCTGTTTGTGCTACAGAGTGGATCTCTCAGATCTGTTTGTGGTACAGAGTGGATCTCTCAGATCTGTTTGTGCTACAGAGTGGATCTCTCAGATCTGTTTGTGGTACAGAGTGGATCTCTCAGATCTGTTTGTGGTACAGAGTGGATCGCTCAGTAAAAAAGAAAGCTCACTCATGCTCACTCTTTTCTCTGCGTTTTTTTTCACCGTTCTGGCCCATGACCTTTGTTCTGCTGTTTTTGTAAAAAACAGAGCTTTCCTGTCATTGGAAGTGGAGTGTGTCACTAAGGGACCAGAGTAATGCCAGTTTGAATCCCAAGCTTGATGCTTTTGTACATTAGAGGAAGCAAAATGACCCTTTTTCCCATACTGTACATATCTAATGTAAAACAGAAACCATGTAACTGAGCCTGAATAAGGCAAGTAAATACCTGCGTAAGGTTTTATTGAATATTCTTTAAAATCACTGTGTAAATCAATATAAGTACTTAAAATAAGAATGATGAACACGGTTCATTCGCGGTTCGTAATGAGTCATATTCTGATGCGTTTGACTGGTCGGCATGTCTTCCTGCATTAAGATCTGAAAAGAGGGCGGCTGATGATTGGCCGGGCGGAAACGATCAGTAAGCTGCTGTCGGAGGTCATCAATTATTGACCCCCGTAAGACGATGACATGGCTTCTATCTTTAGCGCACATCGTCCCCGGATAATGAAATCACCTTCGGGCCTTGAGGAGCTCATTATCCCCGCAAACGCCCAGCCTATTAATCTAACAGCAGCACTGAGCTGTGATTCATTAGGCCAGAAATGGGCCCGTTCCATTCTCCAGAGCCCTGCTGATGTGTGTTTGGCTCTCCTGAAGACGATGGTGTTGGGTGTCTTTACCGTGGGTTCAGACGATGGTGTTGGGTGTCTTTACCGTGGGTTCAGGGATGGGGGGGGCTGGGGGTGGGGGGGGGGGGGGGGGCGGGAGGGCAGGGGGGCGGGGGGGGCTGGGGGGGGGGCTGGGGGGGGGGGCTGGGGGGCTGGGGGGGGGGGGGGGGGGTGGGGGGGGGGGGGGGGCTGGGGGGGGGGGGGCTGGGGGCTGGGGGGCTGGGGGGGCTGGGGGGCTGGGGGGCTGGGGGGCTGGGGGGCTGGGGGGGGGGCTGGGGGCTGGGGGGCTGGGGGCTGGGGGGGGGGGGTCGTTGGCACGCGTGGGCTCATGTCGACGCGTCTCTTGTGTGAGCGCATCAATTTGCCGCGTTTCATTTACGGCTCTGCCCGACAGCTCCCACACTTCAGCACCGGGCACTGGAGCCCAGAGAGGAGTGGGGTTTAAATGTGACACTGATTACGAGGATGCTCTGTGTGTGTGCGTGTGTGTGTGTGTGTGTGTGCGCGTGTGTGTGTGTGTGTGCGTGTTTGTGTGTGTGTGTGTGCGTGTGTGTGTGTGTGTGTGCATGTGCGTGTGTGTGTGCGTGTGTGTGCGTGTTTGTGTGTGTGTGTGCGTGTTTGTGTGTGTGTGTGTGTGCGTGTTTGTGTGTGTGTGTGTGTGCGTGTGTTTGTGTGTGTGTGTGTGTGTGTGTGTGTGTGCGTGTGTGTGTGCTCGTGCTCGTGCACATCAGCTCGTGCGAGAGTGTTTATTCATGCGTATGATTTTGTGTGTGTGGGTGTGTGTGTATTCATGCACATTAAATTGTGTGTGTGTTGTGAGAGTGAGAGCTTGTGTGCCTTTTAGAATGCAGCAATATGAGAAATGGAAATGGTACAGTATGTAATGGGTTGAAGGTCGGGGGGGGGGGGGGGGGGGGTGTAGGATGGGCTCCTGTTTAAACTTTAATACCCAAGCCAGCGTCTGACCTCTGAGGTTATCTGTTATAAACACACAGAGGTCAGATCTTCCGTGGCCTTGAGGTCAGATCAGAGCGCACAGCTCCTGCTTCTGGAGGGGGGATACAGGAAACTGTCCTGAGTTCCCCTGTGAGGGGGGGTAAGGTTTCAGCTCTGACAGCTAGACGGGGACAGTAGGGGCTTCTGGGAGAGTGAAGGGGCTCCTGCATGTGCTCTGTGCTGTATGCTCCTCTTCCTGTGCGCTCCTTTTCCTCCTCTTCCTCCGTGTGGTGATGAAGAGCAGTGGCGTGTTTTATGAAGGCGAGAGATCGTTCCTTTCATCTGATTTACCCTCTTCCACTCAGTCAGATCTTTGTGGATTTGATTTTTGACCTTGCTCCCTCCCCTCTCCCCCAGCCTCCAGTGGCCCCCACCCTAGGGAAATATGTGGAAAAGCCAATAAGCATTAATATTTCATTCCCTGGTATCACCCGTCAAATAATCTGGCTCTTCATCTTTGTGGCGATGGTGTTGTGGTCAGAGGCCCCCGCTTGGCGAATCGATGCGGGGGGGGGGGGGGGGGGGCTGTCCGTTTCTCCTGGTTGCCATGGGTGAGTCGTGACTAGTCTGCCAATGTTGACGCTCCTCCAGCTCTTTGGTGAGTCATGTGGTCACATCATCTTTCATTAAGGACGATGTTCCCCTGCCGCCGTGGGCAAAATTAATTTCACATTGTTTACCGTGTGTAGGGACGACCAAAAGCCTCGCAAAATGACGAATGAATGAATAAACGGAGAAATAAATATGAGAGCTGATGCATATGAATAAGTGAATAAGTGTTGTTTAGCAGTAAATAAAGAGTACCTGCTGTAAGCGTGTTTTATGGTAGCAGCCATTCATTGCGCCAGAGCAGTGCATTTAATGCAATGTTTACGCTGTAAATTCAGTTAAAATATCATGCATATACAAGGTGCCTAATCACAGTCAACCGAACCTCTTTATTCACCATTTGTGGTTAATTCAACACTTTTACCAGCCAAAATCACACTGTGCACTGTGTTTAAAGCATAGCTGTATACTGTGCTTAATGCAAAGCTGTTGACTTTGTAGCTCCCTGTTTAATCATAAAGTAATCAAGTTTAAATGCTTTGTTATACAAATAAACTGAGTTTATATGTGTGCGTAAGCTGACTTCTGTGCTCATCCTCTGTGAGTGTGGGAGCGTGCGCTTGTGCTGGCCTGTAGTACAGGGTGCCTTCAGCCAGGATGGTTATTAAAGTTACTGACATCGGCCCCAGGATTTCCGTATACCCCACACCAGATAATTATATATTTTTCTTTTCTTTTTTCCACACCTATTGTCCTTTCTTGTTTATTTGCTGAGCGTTTTTATTTCTTGGTTTTCCAGTATGAATTTCTTTTCTTGTCGTATTTTCCAATCACCGGTGCAAATCAGTTATTCATTGCCATGTTTACTTCTTAATGCATCTGTATTTTTTCAGGATGCAATGGTTCTTGTAAAAAAATGAGGGTTAGGGTTAGCAAAATGGCATGTGTCAAGTACGTGAGAAAAAAACAGCTCTGACATCGTTTAAGTCTGCTGTTTGGAGCAAAACCACAACACGAGAACCATCAACCAAACCAAACTAGTATTCTTAACCATTGCATCCATAATATGTATCTTATTCATGCATCTTAATTCATAATACATTTTGGCAGATATTCATAAATGTAAGGTTATTATTTAAATGAGTTTGGGCTTACCCCAGAAGCAGCTTCCAGTCTGGATGCAGTTCTCTGGTGGTCCAGCAGGGGGAGACGCAGATTGCAACATGGAGCACTGACAAAACTAGAAACGTTTCACATATCGAGAGAAAATTCTTGTTTTCCTTTATTTATTAGAAGAAGTCCTCACCAGAATACATGTCTGTGTTAATTATGCAGGTGAGGTCATTTGTGACTGACCTTCAGTGGCAGTTTGAAGCCTCAGAATTGAGCTGAATGAAAGAAAGAGTCATTGAGAGCCTCATCGTTTGGGGATGGCGGGGGGGGGGGGGCGGGGGGGAGTCGGGGTTATAGTTAGGGCTAGGGTTAACACAATATCACCTTTTAAATTTTATGGTTTATACACTTAGTACTAGGGAGAGAAGTGGGGGGTGGGGTATATGAAATAATTTTAATTGCAGCACTTTTTAATGGGGGCGACAGCTCAGGAGGTAAGGGTGGTTGTCTGGCAGTCGGAGAGGTTGCTGGTTCGATCCCCGCTCTGGGCGTGTTGAAGTGTCCCTGAGCAAGACACCCTCTGGTGAATGAATGGCATCAATTGTAAAGCGCTTTGGATAAAAGCGCTATATAAATGCAGTCCATTTTAATAATATGTAAATATATTCTGAGGGAGAACAAACAGTCGTACTTGCTGGGGAACCCTACGTTGCATTTTCAACACCGCCCCCCCCCCCCCCCCCCCATTCTAATGTCTGCGTCTCAGACTCTTTCCAGTGTTTTATTACCCCCCCCATTTGGACTGTAAATGTGTGTGGTGCCCCCTGCAGGTGAGCCGGTGGCTGCTGGTGACGCGCTGTGTGAAATCGAGACCGACAAGGCCGTGGTCACCCTGGAGTCCAGCGAGGACGGCGTCCTGGCCAAGATCTTGGTGAGTTGAGCGTTGCCAGCGTGGTCCTGGTGTTTCCTTCCACTGATTCATTTCACATTTTTTTGAAAAGCAGCTCTTGTGCATGAGAGACATGGCGTACTGAAGCAGCGTTGGGGCCAGGGGGGGGGGGGCTGGAGGAGGGGGGGGGGGCAGGACTGTTGGGTCGGGCGAAGGCAGAAAGGGTGAGCTGGACAGAGTGAGAGAAGAGAGAGGAGAGATCTGTGCTTTCCGTACGAACGCCCTCCCACCACACTGCCTCGTCTTCCTCACGCTCTGATCATGCGTCAGGGGGAGGGGGGAGGGGGGAGGGGGCACTCCATCTTTAATTGGCCCTGCTCGTTAAGGAGCTCCAGGCCACCGCTGACGAGCCTGTTTAGCCTGGCTCTTTCTTTCATGTTTTCAAGCCTGAATGGCTCATATTTATTATTTAATACGGCGCTGAAAACAGATCATGCACTTTACGTCCCTAATGGAACAGGAGAGCACCACGCCTCGTCTGCGCAATGAGCTGCGCAGACTAGATCAAAGAGCCTGTGTGTGTGTGTGTGTGTGTGTGTGTGTGTGTGTGTGTGGTGTGTGTGTGTGTCTGTCTGTGTGTGTGAGCGTGTGTGTGTGTGTGTGTGTGTGAGCGTGTGGTGTGTGTGTGTGTGTGTGTGTGTGTGTGTGTGTGTGTGTGAGCGTGTGGTGTGTGTGTGTGTCTGTGTGTGTGAGCGTGTGTGTGTGTGTGTGTGTGTGTGTGTGTGAGCGTGTGTGTGTGTGTGTGTCTGTCTGTCTGTGTGTGTGTGTGTGTGTATCTGTGTGGTGCGTGTGAGAGAGATAGTGAATTTATTTGATTCTTGCAGAGTTGTTCTGAAAGAGTTCCTCAGACAGGAGCGCACATGCCCACACCTCAGCGACGGGCACAGAGAAGTGTCTCTCAGCGCTGACGTGATGTCAGAGAAAGCACAATGACTCATTCAGTCAGGAAATGATGAGAAAAAGAAGAAAAAAAGTAATAAATGAAAGAATGTTACATTTCAACCCAACCCCTTTAAATGCAGCGATAAATCTCAGCTGCAGAGAGATGGGCGGTGCAGGAAAGAAGAGCGCAAGGACAGCCAGTCGACCAGCAGGGGGTGCTAGAGAGCAACGAAACACAGACTCCTAACCAACTGAACCTACCGGGCCGTCAGCATGGACAGGGGGGGCTCATCCGTCCCTAAAGCAAATCAGACCCCCAGTAGCCACTGAGCACCTTTAACCCTTTAAGGTGTGAGATCACATGTATGTGATTAGAATGTTCTTGACTGATGTCAGGATCACTACTGCTGACTGACAGCAGTGGTGTTCTAGAACACCCACATTCTGAAAATCCTGCTGGTGAAAGGGGTGAGGAGGGCGGAGCTCTGGGTCTGTGGGTCTGTCGCCGTCGCAGTGACCCCGGTACGGAGCCCACAGCAGCTGAGACGTGTGTGTGAGTGTGTGTGTGTGTGTGTGTGTGTGTGTGTGTGTGTGTGTGTGTGTGAGTGTGTGTGTGTGTGAGACGGGAGGCAGAAACACAGACCCCGTTGGGTAGAGGCTGTGTGTGAGTGTGTGTGTGTGTGTGTGTGTGTGTGTGTGTGTGTGTGTGTGTGTGTGTGTGTGTGTGTGTGTGTGTGTGTGTGTGTGTGTGTGTGTGAGACGGGAGGCAGAAACACAGACCCCGTTGGGTAGAGGCTGTGTGAGTGTGAGTGTGTGTGTGTGTGTGTGTGTGTGTGAGTGAGAGTGTGACAGTGAGTATGTGTGTGTGTGTATGTGTGTGTGTGTGAGAGACGGGAGGCAGAAACACAGACCTCGTTGGGTAGAGGCTGTGTGAGTGTGAGTGTGAGTGTGAGTGTGTGTGAGTGTGAGTGTGTGAGTGTGAGTGTGAGTGTGAGTGTGAGTGTGTGTGTGTGTGTGTGTGTGTGTGAGTGTGTAGCTCCTCCCCTCCCTGCTCCGTGCTGGCGCACCTCCCTTTGTTCCTGTTCCGCACCTGATGCCCCCCCCCCCCCATCTATCTGGCACACAGTGGGCGGAGTCGGTAATTAGGTGTGTAGCGGGAATATCGGAATGTTCATCCAGCACCCCCACCCCCCCCCCCCCCGTTCTGCAGCTCTTCAAAGCATGGTAGTGGGGGGGGGGGGCAGGGGCAGGGGGGGTCACAGATCAGGTATTACTGTGGATTTAAAGCTTGACATGGCCTCGTATTCACAGCTGCTTCCAAGGGGGAAAAAACAAAAACATATGCCCAGCCCGGTTATCACACGGTCACATGACCTCCCTGTGCGTTGGGGGGGGTGGATTACATGGTGTGGAATGAGCATCAGCCCTGACCCCCCCCTCCCCCCCACACACTCTCCCTGCATCAGCCTCCACTGCAGCAGGGGTAGGGAGGCTGTTTCCATGGAAACAGATGTGGGTGGAGTTGGGGGTGGGGGACGCAGCTAGAGACAGGAAGGCAGGCTGCACACGGCCCCCCCAGCCCCCCCCCTTTTATTACTGAGACCTGGGCCGTTCCTCCGCTGCGTTGGGGAAGCAAGGAGCCTCCGCTCGATATGGGGCCGCCACGGCAACCTGCTGATAAACCGCTACTGCGCCGTTACCATGGCATTACCGTGGCGTTACCGTGGCGTTACCGTGGCGTTACCGTGGCGTTACCATGGTGCTGCCGCGGCTGGCGCTCCTGTGATAATCCCGGACAGATCTAGTGACCGCTCAGCGTGAGTTCTGCGCTCTGGAATGGAAACCAGGATGCAGCGACAGCAGCACCAGGATGCAGCGACAGCAGCACCAGGATGCAGCGACAGCAGCACCAGGATGCAGCGACAGCAGCACCAGGACGCAGCGACAGCGCCCTCAGAGGCTGCGTGGGGGTAGGGGGGGGATTTAATTTGTGAGAGCCGTCAGAACCCAGATTACCCACCTGCCACCCCCCACCCTCCCCTGTTAATCTGAAAAGCCGAGCTCACCACAATCGATCACCCAAAAGCCAGTGCAAAAATGGCGACACACCGAAATGTTGGAGAGAGATGGATGGATAGAAAATTTTAGATTTTAAAGAAGTGAAGTTAATTTGTTTTCACAAACGAGAGCTTGAGACCCTCATTAATGGAGGTACCTGCCTGGGTTCCATTACCTGAACATCGTCTCAGGAGCGTGGAATACTGGGACCTCAGACTCTCTGCAGTTGTGCTTCCCGGCATGGCTAACTAAACGCTTTCCCTGGATATGCACCCCCCCCCCCACATCCCAGCGGGGGGGAAGGAAGTGGGTACCCACCAGACCAAACTGCCCCCCCCCCACTGCTGCCGGATAATTGGGCCAGGAATAACACGCAGAGTGGGGGGTGGGGGAGGCAGGTCTTTCAGCGCAGCTGAGGCTCCCTAATGCAGCCTATAAAAAGCCTGCAGTCTGCGCGTCGTGTCCTGGTGCAGCTGGATACTGACCCAAGTAACCAGGTTACCCCCCCCCCCCCCCCCCCCCCCCCCCCCCCCCCCCCCCCCCCACACAGACTCTGCTCATAGAGACCCCCCCCCCCCCCCCCCCCACAGGAGTCTGCACCGCTAACGGCCACAGCAGGAGAAATGTGTGTTCCCAACACATGCTGCACATCAACTGGCATCGTGCACACACACCAGGCGGCACAGGCAGGAGCAGATCTCTTTAGACACTGAAAGGCCCCTGCTGGCTGAACCACAGCGGATTGGAGAGGGTCCCTGTCTCCCTGCTGTCTCTCTGCTGTCTCTCCACTATCTCACTGCTGTCTCACCTGCTGTCTCTCCACTGTCTCACTGCTGTCTCTCCACTGTCTCTCCACTGTCTCCCTGCTGTCTCTCTGCTGTATCACTGCTGTCTCACCTGCTGTCTCTCTGCTGTCTCTCCACTGTCTCTCTGCTGTCTCTCCACTGTCTCACTGCTGTCTCTCCACTGTCTCTCTGCTGTCTCTCCACTGTCTCACTGCTGTCTCTCCGCACTGTCCCTCTGTCTCTCTCTGTCTCCCACTATCTCACTGCTGTCTCTCTCTGCTGTCTCCCTGCTCTCTCTGCTGTCTCTCTGCACTCCACTATCTCACTGCTGTCTCACCTGCTGTCTCTCTGCTGTCTCTCCACTGTCTCACTGCTGTCTCTCCACTGTCTCTCTGCTGTCTCTCCACTATCTCACTGCTGTCTCACCTGCTGTCTCTCTGCTGTCTCTCCACTGTCTCACTGCTGTCTCTCCACTGTCTCACTGCTGTCTCACTGCTGTCTCCCTGCCCAGAGACCACAGTGGCCAGCACCCGCTAGAGTTTCAGCCTATCACACAGTTTCAGCAGAGTCTCAGCCTATCACGCAGACTCAGCAGAGTCTCAGCCTATCACACACAGTCTCAGCAGAGTCTCAGCCTATCACACACAGTCTCAGCCTATCACAGAGTCTCAGCAGAGTCTCAGCCTATCACACACAGACTCAGCAGAGTCTCAGCCTATCACACAGAGTCTCAGCAGAGTCTCAGCCTATCACAGAGTCTCAGCAGAGTCTCAGCCTATCACACACAGACTCAGCAGAGTCTCAGCCTATCACACAGACTCAGCAGTGTCTCAGCCTATCACAGAGTCTCAGCAGAGTCTCAGCCTATCACAGAGTCTCAGCAGAGTCTCAGCCTATCACACACGGTCTCAGCAGAGTCTCAGCCTATCACAGAGTCTCAGCCTATCACACACGGTCTCAGCCTATCACACACAGTCTCAGCAGAGTCTCAGCCTATCACAGAGTCTCAGCAGAGTCTCAGCCTATCACACACAGAGTCTCAGCAGAGTGTCAGCCTATCACACAGAGTCTCAGCAGAGTGTCAGCCTATCACACAGAGGAAGCGGAGCGGCGACTGTAGCGGCGCGGTGGGGGCTGTCTGTACTCTGGCGGCTTGGCGTGCTGCAGCCGTGGTAACGGCAGGTGCGCTCCACTTGTGACTGGGGCACGGACCCGTGGAGCTGTGCTTCCGTCTCGCTTACCCCGTTTCAAAGGCCGCCCCCCCCCCCCCCCCCCCCCCCCCCCCCCCCCCCAGCGTCACACGCTGTCCCCCGTCCCCATCTGCAGCTTATGATTTTGCCTTCTGTTTTTACCTGCCCCCCCCCCCCCCCCCCCCCCCCCCCCCCCCCCCCCCCGGGCCCATGCTTTCGCGGTTCAGATGATCCTGTTATACAGTTCGATGGAGGCCAAGGTTACAGAGGGAGGCGGAGCCTGCACCCCCGGGCCCTGCCGATCAGGTCACAGATGGGACCCCAGCCAAACCTAAATTTACGCTCCTTTAGATCAGGGCTTTCCCAAACCAGCGGCTGCATTATTCACCCACTTATGATTTTGCTCTTTCATTTATTTTTCCGTGAGTTTGAATCTTTTTCGGAAGGGACCCTGAGGAGACAGTAACACTCTCAGACTTCACATCCAGACTTTATTAGATCCAAACCGGGGAAGATCGAGGAACCAAAGCCTCACTTACGGCTGCTTACTGGGTCCAACTGGACAGCATGTATGGTGTGTGTGTGTGCGTGTGTGTGTGTGTGTGTGTGTATGTGTGCGTGTCTGTGTGTGTGTGTGTGTGTATCTGTGTGCGTGTGTGTGTGTTTGTGTGTGCGTATCTGTGTGTGTGTGTGTGTATCTGTGTGCGTGTGTGTGTTTGTGTGTGCGTATCTGTGTGTGTGAGTGCGCGTGTGTGCATATGTATGTGTGAGTGCGCGTGTGTGTGCGTGCATGCGTGTGTGTGTGTGTTTATATATGTGTGTCTGCGCACATGCATGTAGAGATTGTTTTTTCCCTCACACCCCTCTGCGCACACACATGAAGAGCCTGCCCCCCCCCCCCCACTCCACTGGATGGGGGGGTGCAGTATATTTTTAGCTGGCCCCCCTGCTTTAATCACAGGGGGGGTTGTGACCCTTTAGGAGCTCCCTGGTGTGCCCCCAGAGGAGGGGTCAGTTCAATCTATCTGACCTGATGTGGAAGGCTGTGGCATAGAGCACCGAGTTGTGTCTTATTCCCTGATGGGGAGAGCGAGGTTCCCCTCCCCCCTCCTAATAAGGATCTGCGGTGAGAGACGGGAGGGGGGTGTTTTTGCCTCTCTTATGAAATTCACCAGTGGAGTTTTCTCCTGTCTCTTTCTACCCCCCAGGTCCACATTTTTTAAAAGTGAAGAATTTTTCAGACCCCCCTCCCCACGCCCCCACCCAATTAACAGCTGCAGGCTTTTTTTTTTTGGAGGGAACAAGTGCAGCATCAGCTAGTGGGTCGGCTGGGGGGAGCACACAGATCGAAAACACGAGATTACCCGGGGGCTGCCCGGGGGGGTGCAGTGGGGCCTGCCAGCCAGCAGGTGGCAGCATCGAGCGCGGGAGAAACGGCTGCGGCTGAGGAGCCTTCCATTCGGCCGCTGGGGAGAGGAGAAGGGGAGGGACTGTAGTGCCCTGTCAGATGACTGAATGATACAGCAGCAGCTTCCTGAGAAAGCACAATTAAAGCGGCCCTCCCCCTGTAACTGCTGTTTACTGAGAGTCTAATAGCTGGTTTGGAAGCTTTCGCTGTCTTACCAGACAGCAGCACTATGGATGTGTGTCCTACGGTAGTTAAGAGCAGTGTGCAATATGCAGTGTGCTCTGATTGCAGTGTACAGTATGCAGTGTGCTCTGATTGTAGTGTGCAGTGGCTAACCTGGCTGTGCACCTGTGTTATGTGTGTGTGTGACTAACCTGACTGTGCACCTGTGTTATGTGTGCAGTGGCTAACCTGGCTGTGCACCTGTGTTATGTGTGTGGCTAACCTGGCTGTGCACCTGTGTTATGTGTGTGTGACTAACCTGACTGTGCACCTGTGTTATGTGTGAGTGTGACTAACCTGACTGTGCACCTGTGTTATGTGTGCAGTGGCTAACCTGACTGTGCACCTGTGTTATGTGTGCAGTGGCTAACCTGGCTGTGCACCTGTGTTATGTGTGCAGTGGCTAACCTGACTGTGCACCTGTGTTATGTGTGTGTGACTAACCTGACTGTGCACCTGTGTTATGTGTGTGTGACTAACCTGACTGTGCACCTGTGTTATGTGTGTGTGACTAACCTGACTGTGCACCTGTGTTATGTGTGTGGCTAACCTGACTGCACCTGTGTTGTGAGTGTGACTATCCAGGCTGTGTACATACATACATACACTATTAAATATCAAGTAACCAGCAGGTCCCTTTCATCCTCTTTTTCATCCCTCGTTCCACATGAAGGTGTAGAAGAGGTGTATTTTTGATGCGTGCCATCTGTGCCGCGTCTGTAGCTGTCGCCATGGCGAAGCGCGTCTCTCTCCCCAATCAGATCATTAAGCGCTAACCGTGCGCCGCCGGGCTGGAGGAACGGCCCACTGCCATCATCAGTGGGTTAATCCGTCAGCCTGGAACACCATCACACACACATTTACACACGCGTGTGTCACACAGGAACACGGCTGTATCACACACACATTTACACACACGCATGTCACAGAAACACGGCTGTATCGCACACAAAGTAACACACGCGTGTGTCACAGGAACACGGCTGTATCGCACACACAGTTACACACGCGTGTGTCACAGGAACACGGCTGTATCGCACACATTTACACACGCGTGTGTCAGGAACACGGCTGTATCACACACAGTTACACACGCGTGTGTCACAGGAACACGGCTGTATCGCACACACATTTACACACGCGCGTGTCACAGGAACACGGCTGTATCACACACACAGTTACACACGCGTGTGTCACAGGAACACGGCTGTATCACACACACACACGCGCGTGTCACAGGAACAGCGGCTGTATCGCACACACAGTTACACACGCGTGTGTCACAGGAACACGGCTGTATCGCACACACAGTTACACACGCGCGTGTCACAGGAACGGTGGCTGTATCGCACACACATTTACACACGCGTTTCACACAGGAACACGGCTGTATCACACACACACTTACACACGCGTTTCACACAGGAACACGGCTGTATCACACACACAGTTACACACGCGCGTGTCACAGGAACACGGCTGTATCGCACACAGTTACACACGCGCGTGTCACAGGAACGGTGGCTGTATCGCACACACAGTTACACACGCGCGTGTCACAGGAACACGGCTGTATCGCACACAGTTACACACGCGTGTGTCACAGGAACGGTGGCTGTATCGCACACACACACGCGCGTGTCACACAGGAACACGGCTGTATCGCACACACAGTTACACACGCGTGTGTCACAGGAACACGGCTGTATCGCACACACACACACGCGCGTGTCACACAGGAACACGGCTGTATCGCACACAGTTACACACACGCGTGTGTCACAGGAACACGGCTGTATCGCACACACAGTTACACACACGCGTTCACACAGGAACACGGCTGTATCACACACACACAGTTACACACGCGCGTTTCACACAGGAACACGGCTGTTCCTCTGGCTTCTACACACGCTGGGTGTGTTTTATGAGTGTGTGCAGCGTGGCCATATTGGTCTGATTTCCATGGCAACAGCCTGCTCTGGTCACACACCTGTTCTGGTCCATGACATAATGTTTGTGTGTAATAGAATGACCATGGATGTCTGCACTGCTTTCTTTGATTGGATTTATGCAGTAATGATTTTAAGAATGATCAGGTTGCTGTTGGCCCTAATGCAGATTTCTGCGCTTGTGTTCTCACTGTAAGCAGCTCTAGATAGGAGTGTGTGGCAGTGATGTAATGCTTACAGGTGTGTATCTGATAAGAGTGTGTGGCAGTAATGTAATGATTACAGGTGTGTATCTGATAGGAGTGTGTGGCAGTGATGTAATGATTACAGGTGTGTATCTGAGGAGTGTGTGGCAGTGATGTAATGATTACAGGTGTGTATCTGAGGAGTGTGTGGCAGTGATGTAATGATTACAGGTGTGTTTCTGATAGGAGTGTGTGGCAGTGATGTAATGATTACAGGTGTGTATCTGAGGAGTGTGTGGCAGTGATGTAATGATTACAGGTGTGTTTCTGATAGGAGTGTGTGGCAGTGATGTAATGATTACAGGTGTGTATCTGATAAGAGTGTGTGGCAGTGATGTAATGCTTACAGGTGTGTATCTGATAGGAGTGTGTGGCAGTGATGTAATGCTTACAGGTGTGTATCTGATAGGAGTGTGTGGCAGTGATGTAATGATTACAGGTGTGTATCTGATAAGAGTGTGTGGCAGTGATGTAATGATTACAGGTGTGTATCTGATAGGAGTGTGTGGCAGTGATGTAATGATTACAGGTGTGTATCTGATAGGAGTGTGTGGCAGTGATGTAATGATTACTGGTGTGTATCTGATAAGAGTGTGTGGCAGTGTAATGATTACAGGTGTGTATCTGATAGGAGTGTGTGGCAGTGATGTAATGATTACAGGTGTGTATCTGATAGGAGTGTGTGGCAGTGATGTAATGATTACAGGTGTGTATCTGATAGGAGTGTGTGGCAGTGATGTAATGATTACTGGTGTGTATCTGATAAGAGTGTGTGATTACAGGTGTGTATCTGATAGGAGTGTGTGGCAGTGATGTAATGATTACAGGTGTGTATCTGATAGGAGTGTGTGGCAGTGATGTAATGATTACAGGTGTGTATCCGATAAAAGTGTGTGGCAGTGATGTAATGATTACAGGTGTGTATCCGATAAGAGTGTGTGGCAGTGATGTAATGATTACTGGTGTGTATCTGATAGGAGTGTGTGGCAGTGATGTAATGATTACAGGTGTGTATCCGATAAAAGTGTGTGGCAGTGATGTAATGATTACAGGTGTGTATCCGATAAGAGTGTGTGGCAGTGATGTAATGATTACAGGTGTGTATCTGATAGGAGTGTGTGGCAGTGATGTAATGATTACAGGTGTGTATCTGATAAGAGTGTGTGGCAGTGATGTAATGATTACAGGTGTGTATCTGATAAGAGTGTGTGGCAGTGATGTAATGATTACAGGTGTGTATCTGATAGGAGTGTGTGGCAGTGATGTAATGATTACAGGTGTGTATCTGATAGGAGTGTGTGGCAGTGATGTAATGATTACAGGTGTGTATCCGATAAGAGTGTGTGGCAGTGATGTAATGATTACAGGTGTGTATCTGATAGGAGTGTGTGGCAGTGATGTAATGATTACTGGTGTGTATCCGATAAGAGTGTGTGGCAGTGATGTAATGATTACAGGTGTGTATCTGATAGGAGTGTGTGGCAGTGATGTAATGATTACAGGTGTGTATCTGATAGGAGTGTGTGGCAGTGATGTAATGATTACAGGTGTGTATCTGATAGGAGTGTGTGGCAGTGATGTAATGATTACAGGTGTGTATCCGATAAGAGTGTGTGGGCAGTGATGTAATGATTACTGGTGTGTATCCGATAAGAGTGTGTGGCAGTGATGTAATGATTACTGGTGTGTATCCGATAAGAGTGTGTGGCAGTGATGTAATGATTACTGGTGTGTATCCGATAAGAGTGTGTGGCAGTGATGTAATGATTACTGGTGTGTATCTGATAGGAGTGTGTGGCAGTGATGTAATGATTACAGGTGTGTATCCGATAAGAGTGTGTGGCAGTGATGTAATGATTACTGGTGTGTATCTGATAAGAGTGTGTGGCAGTGATGTAATGATTACAGGTGTGTATCTGATAAGTGTGTGTGGCAGTGATGTAATGATTACAGGTGTGTATCCGATAAGAGTGTGTGGCAGTGATGTAATGATTACTGGTGTGTATCTGATAAGAGTGTGTGGCAGTGATGTAATGATTACTGGTGTGTATCCGATAAGAGTGTGTGGCAGTGATGTAATGATTACTGGTGTGTATCCGATAAGAGTGTGTGGCAGTGATGTAATGATTACTGGTGTGTATCCGATAAGAGTGTGTGGCAGTGCTAATGATTGGATCATGAGCTCATTACTGACCCACATTTTCACCATTTCAATAAGATTTTTCTCTCCGAATGTTTCTCTCCCTGCTTCTCTCTCCATCGTTCTCTCCCCGTTTCTCTCTCCATCGTTCTCTGCCTGTTTCTCTCTCCATCGTTCTCTCCCTGTTTCTCTCTCCATCGTTCTCTCCCTGTTTCTCTCTCCATCGTTCTCTCCCTGTTTCTCTCTCCATCGTTCTCTCCGTTTCTCTCTCCATCGTTCTCTCCCCGTTTCTCTCTCCATCGTTCTCTCCCCGTTTCTCTCTCCATCGTTCTCTCCGTTTCTTTCTCTCCTTCTCTTTCTCGCTCTTCCCCCTCTGTTTGTTTTTCCCTCTTCCCCCCTCCCCGTTCATCGATCAGTGAGTGAGAGAAAAGGGCACCTAATTAAACCTGATTTACTGAGACTGACAGAAGCACATCATTCGTTTTCACTCCAGCACATCGAGCTGCTGCCCCCCCCCCCCAGCTCTTGCGCTCTCTCTCTTCCTCTTCATCTTCCTTCCGCATTTCTTTAGAAAATAATCTTTTGCAAGAGAGGGGAATAGTGTATCTATAGATTTGCTCTCACTACAGTCATTTTTCACATTTTGACTACCAAATAGATTTTGGAAAGTGATTTCACATATAAAGGATAATAATAATGAGTTGTAATAATAATATAATAATATTGTAATTATTATTGTTGTTATTTTATTTTACTTGGAATGCCGTACTATACAGGCCTGTCTTACTGAAACATCCTTTCTTAATTCAGTGTACTTGGACACACCCGCTGACTGATCTCTCTCAGGTGACACACCTGCTGACTGATCTCTCTCAGGTGACCGACCTGCTGACTGATCTCCCTCAGGTGACAGACCCGCTGACTGATCTCTCTCAGGTGACACACCTGCTGATTGATCTCCCTCAGGTGACAGATCTGCTGACTGATCTCTCAGGTGACAGACCTGCTGACTGATCTCTCTCAGGTGACAGACCTGCTGACTGATCTCTCTCAGGTGACAGACCTGCTGACTGATCTCTCTCAGGTGACAGACCTGCTGACTGATCTCTCTCAGGTGACAGACCTGCTGACTGATCTCTTTCAGGTGACAGACCTGCTGACTGATCTCTCGGGGGACTCGCCTGCTGGGCTGCAGAGCAGGAAGCAGGGTTGTGTAAACTGTACGCTGGGTTTTAAAAGTTTAAGACTCCCTGTTCTCATGGTTTATCTTTCACTCTATTTTCTTACTCCTTCAGAAAACATTTACCCAACCCCCCACCCCCCCCATAGGATGACCAGCACATACTCCTGCTTTAGCTCTCATCAGTGGCCTAAATGAACCAGCCTTTGTAAAAATCAGAGGCTTACATTGGCAGCAAGGGCTGGGTTCAGTCAGACCTCAGTGAGCCTCGCCAAGCTTCAGCTTATGTCCTCTTTCAAGTCTACTGGCGAAATCAGCAGTGGAAACTCTTCTTGATCTGTTTCGCAAGGTTGAGAGCAACCTGCATTGTGGTTGCCTGGGGATTTAGCCTAATCGCACTGGAGAAAAAAGACTGCTCTTACAGGTCTAAGCGAAAGGGATGTTCCTTCTGTTTTATCTTTAATCAGCACCTGCGAGTCACTGGGAACATTCTAGAATAACTTGAAGTGTACATCGCGTGACATCAGCCTTAAATAAACAGCAAACAGCTCATTACCTTCATGTGTGAAATATGCATGTAGTCATCGCCGGGGGCAACAAGTGGCTGCTAGGTGTCGAGGAGTTGAAACTAAAGGGGGGGGGGGGGGCACAATTTGAAAGCACACTGTACTTTACTGAACTGTTGCATAACATTATGCTGTGTGTATGCGTTTGGGCAGTTTGCACATGCTGCACATGCAGAGGAAACCACTGCCCCCGTTTCCATAAACCCCCTCTCTCTCTCTCTCTCTCTCTCTCCCTCCCTCTCTCTCTCTCGCTCTCTCAGATGGAGGAGGGTAGTCGTGGAGTGCGTCTGGGCACACTCATCGCCCTCATGGTGGAGGAGGGTGAGGACTGGAAACGGGTGGAGATCCCGCCCCCCGAGGTGGCTCCGCCCAGCCCCGCTGGCCACGCCCCACAGGCTATAGCTCCGCCCCCTGCCCCGGCCCCCGCCCCAGCCGCTCAGGCCGCCCCCAGCGCAGCCCATCCCGGAGAAGAGTGAGTGACCGTCCCGCACCCCCCTGCCCCCCCCCCCCCCGCCCGGGACCCCCATCTCACAAAGTGCTGAGCTGCGTCCTGGCAGCGTGGACGTGTTTACACCCTAAACACCGCCTCGCCACCGGGGGGAGCTCAGCTGCACTTCAAAGCCGCACACATTTGATTTGCAAACAGCGCTGTGCTGAGGCTCAGTGTGCGCTCGGTCTCTAAGGGCGCTGTGCTGAGGCTCAGTGTGCGCTCGGTCTCTAAGGGCGCTGTGCTGAGGCTCAGTGTGCGCTCGGTCTCTAAGGGCGCTGTGCTGAGGCTCAGTGTGCGCTCGGTCTCTAAGGGCGCTGTGCTGAGGCTCAGTGTGCGCTCGGTCTCTAAGGGCGCTGTGCTGAGGCTCAGTGTGCGCTCGGTCTCTAAGGGCGCTGTGCTGAGGCTCAGTGTGCGCTCGGTCTCTAAGGGCGCTGTGCTGAGGCTCAGTGTGCGCTCGGTCTCTAAGGGCGCTGCGCTGAGGCTCAGTGTGCGCTCGGTCTCTAAGGGCGCTGCGCTGAGGCTCAGTGTGCGCTCGGTCTCTAAGGGCGCTGTGCTGAGGCTCAGTGTGCGCTCGGTCTCTAAGGGCGCTGTGCTGAGGCTCAGTGTGCGCTCGGTCTCTAAGGGCGCTGTGCTGAGGCTCAGTGTGCGCTCGGTCTCTAAGGGCGCTGCGCTGAGGCTCAGTGTGCGCTCGGTCTCTAAGGGCGCTGTGCTGAGGCTCAGTGTGCGCTCGGTCTCTAAGGGCGCTGTGCTGAGGCTCAGTGTGCGCTCGGTCTCTAAGGGCGCTGCGCTGAGGCTCAGTGTGCGCTCGGTCTCTAAGGGCGCTGTGCTGAGGCTCAGTGTGCGCTCGGTCTCTAAGGGCGCTGTGCTGAGGCTCAGTGTGCGCTCGGTCTCTAAGGGCGCTGTGCTGAGGCTCAGTGTGAGCTCGGTCTCTAAGGGCGCTGTGCTGAGGCTCAGTGTGCGCTCGGTCTCTAAGGGCGCTGTGCTGAGGCTCAGTGTGCGCTCGGTCTCTAAGGGCGCTGCGCTGAGGCTCAGTGTGCGCTCGGTCTCTAAGGGCGCTGCGCTGAGGCTCAGTGTGCGCTCGGTCTCTAAGGGCGCTGCGCTGAGGCTCAGTGTGAGCTCGGTCTCTAAGGGCGCTGTGCTGAGGCTCAGTGTGCGCTCGGTCTCTAAGGGCGCTGTGCTGAGGCTCAGTGTGCGCTCGGTCTCTAAGGGCGCTGTGCTGAGGCTCAGTGTGCGCTCGGTCTCTAAGGGCGCTGTGCTGAGGCTCAGTGTGAGCTCGGTCTCTAAGGGCGCCGTGCTGAGGCTCAGTGTGCGCTCGGTCTCTCTAGGGCGCTGTGCTGAGGCTCAGTGTGCGCTTGGTCTCTAAGGGCGCTGTGCTGAGGCTCAGTGTGCGCTCGGTCTCTAAGGGCGCTGTGCTGAGGCTCAGTGTGAGCTCGGTCTCTAAGGGCGCTGTGCTGAGGCTCAGTGTGAGCTCGGTCTCTAAGGGCGCTGCGCTGAGGCTCAGTGTGAGCTCGGTCTCTAAGGGCGCTGTGCTGAGGCTCAGTGTGCGCTCGGTCTCTAAGGGCGCTGTGCTGAGGCTCAGTGTGCGCTCGGTCTCTAAGGGCGCTGTGCTGAGGCTCAGTGTGCGCTCGGTCTCTAAGGGCGCTGTGCTGAGGCTCAGTGTGCGCTCGGTCTCTAAGGGCGCCGTGCTGAGGCTCAGTGTGAGCTCGGTCTCTAAGGGTGCCGTGCTGAGGCTCAGTGTGAGCTCGGTCTCTAAGGGCGCTGTGCTGAGGCTCAGTGTGCGCTCGGTCTCTAAGGGCGCTGTGCTGAGGCTCAGTGTGCGCTCGGTCTCTAAGGGCGCTGTGCTGAGGCTCAGTGTGCGCTCGGTCTCTAAGGGCGCTGTGCTGAGGCTCAGTGTGAGCTCGGTCTCTAAGGGCGCTGTGCTGAGGCTCAGTGTGCGCTCGGTCTCTAAGGGCGCTGCGCTGAGGCTCAGTGTGCGCTCGGTCTCTAAGGGCGCTGTGCTGAGGCTCAGTGTGCGCTCGGTCTCTAAGGGCGCTGTGCTGAGGCTCAGTGTGCGCTCGGTCTCTAAGGGCGCTGTGCTGAGGCTCAGTGTGCGCTCGGTCTCTAAGGGCGCTGCGCTGAGGCTCAGTGTGCGCTCGGTCTCTAAGGGCGCTGTGCTGAGGCTCAGTGTGCGCTCGGTCTCTAAGGGCGCTGTGCTGAGGCTCAGTGTGAGCTCGGTCTCTAAGGGCGCTGTGCTGAGGCTCAGTGTGCGCTCGGTCTCTAAGGGCGCTGTGCTGAGGCTCAGTGTGCGCTCGGTCTCTAAGGGCGCTGTGCTGAGGCTCAGTGTGAGCTCGGTCTCTAAGGGCGCCGTGCTGAGGCTCAGTGTGCGCTCGGTCTCTAAGGGCGCTGTGCTGAGGCTCAGTGTGCGCTTGGTCTCTAAGGGCGCTGTGCTGAGGCTCAGTGTGCGCTCGGTCTCTAAGGGCGCTGTGCTGAGGCTCAGTGTGAGCTCGGTCTCTAAGGGCGCTGTGCTGAGGCTCAGTGTGCGCTCGGTCTCTAAGGGCGCTGTGCTGAGGCTCAGTGTGAGCTCGGTCTCTAAGGGCCAAAAGGCTGGTCCTCTTTTTTTTTTTTGGTTTGTTACCATCCTTGTGGAATATTAATGAGACTGAATCAAACAAGCACACCTTGTTTATAAAGTATTGTTCTTTTGTTCAGGTAAGCCCAGGTCCTGATGTGTAATAGAAGAAAGGTGTCGGATGGTTTTTGAAGAAAGGAAGTTGTAATCGTTGCATTTTAATTACCCACAATGAACCAGGATCAGGGTCGATTCTACTTCAGTGCAGAAAATTAATTGCAAGTAAATGAACTCCCTGAGAACTCACCCGTTGTACATTATTGGAGTAGTTTAAATGCGCAGTGGATTTGAGCTGATAGCCTGAAGAGAGATAGACTCATCCCCATCCCTGCAGTGCACGGTTGGGTGTTGGGTGTAGGGTGCAGGGTGCAGAGCGAGGGTGTAGGGTGCAAGGTGTAGGGTGTATGGTGTAGGGTGAAGGGTGCAGGGTGTAGGGTGTAGGGTGCAGGTGTAGGGTGCAGGGTGTAGGGTGCGAGTGTAGGGTGCAGGGCGCAGGTGTAGGGTGCAGGGCGCGGGTGTAGGGTGCAGGTGTAGGGTGCAGGGCGCGGGTGTAGGGTGTAGGGTGCGGGGTGTAGGGTGCAGGGTGTAGGGCGGGGGGCAGGGCGCGGGGTGTAGGGTGCAGGGTGCAGGTGTAGGGTGCAGGGCGCGGGTGCAGGGTGCAGGTGTAGGGTGCAGGGCACAGGTGTAGGGTGTAGGGTGCAGGGCACAGGTGTAGGGTGTAGGGTGCAGGGCGCGGGTGCAGGGTGTAGGGTGCGAGTGTAGGGTGCAGGGCGCAGGTGTAGGGTGTAAGGTGCAGGGCGCAGGTGCAGGGTGCAGGGTGCGAGTGTAGGGTGCAGGGTCCAGGGTGCAGGGTGCAGGGTGCAGAGCGAGTGCGTGCCCGTGTCTGGTGCTGGTTCCTGTACACATTAAGCTGGGAGTTGACCTGCTGTGCGTTCCGGGTCGCCGCAGACAGGTGTGCGGTTTGCGGGCGGTATAGAATGTGCTCGCTGCTGGAACACACACCGCGAACCGTGACGGGGTCAGCACCGAAGACTGAGGGGCAGCAGTCACCATGGAAATGTGTTCATGTGGTGGGGGGGGGGGGGGCAGGCTATGTCAGGCAGGATTGAGCCCCCCCCCCCCCCCCCCCCCCCCCCCCCGTGAGCGGTGACTCACACCAGTAAACCCAGTGACAGACTGCTGTGAAAATGTCTGTTCAGGGGGTAGGCACTCTATGTGGAGGGGGGGCTCAGCTAGGAGCAAGCAAGCAAGGAGCAGGAGGCTGCTGATTGGCTGACGGTTTGTGTGCTGTGTGTCTCTGTCCAATCACAGGCTAAGACTGAGCCCGGCTGCCCGCCACATCCTGGACACGCTCGGGCTGGACCCACAGCTGGCCACGCCCACTGGACCCCGAGGCCTCGTCACTAAGGAGTGAGTGAGGGGACACTACCGGCGGGGGGGGACGTTGGTTAGCAGCAGTAGGGCCCCCCGATAGGGTATGGTGGGGGGCTTGTCTACCTGGTTCAGATTAAAGAGTCAGATTTATGGTAATAAGAGCAGGAACAGCATTAGTGATGGTGTTAGTAATAAGGAGCTCTGCAGAGACGCAGAGTGAAGTGTCTGAGGGGTGCAGGGGTGAGGCGTCTCGGAGGCCAGGGTTAGGGTTAGGCAGCGAGGCGCGGGGGAGGGCCGGGGGGAGGGCCGGGGTTAGGGTTAGGCAGCGAGGCAGCGAGCGCGGGGCGGGACCGCCCTGCATCCGTCCCAAAGGGCAGAAGCCCTGTCGTCTGAGCGCGCTCACACCTCGGAGGAGGCGAGAACCGCAGCACATCACCTCTAATGGCCGCCCGCAGCCGCACGGCCTTCTGGGAACCGCGGCTGATGATGAATCCCTCCACTGGGGCCGCCGTCGGCACGGCAACATCACACCAAGGAGACTGCTGGGGAATCTCATTAGGGGTCTCTGTCTCCAAGGCAACCCAGTCTCCAGGATCCGCCGTGCCCATGGAAACGGACTGTGCGTGTCTGTGTGTTTGTATGTGCTGGAGAGGGGAGGAAGTGAGTGACAGTGGTTCCTCTTTAGAGTTAAAGGATGTGAGATGTCAGACCCAGAACGAGGCTCGCGCTCTATGGCACTCGGTGAAGTTCAGAGGTAGCCCAGCACACAGGAAACATGGCTGTGCGGAAATGCCTGCCTTCTTACTGAGCCAATCAGACGCCATTCCTCAGCGAGCCGCTGACTCAGTGGCTGAGCCGTGCAGAGCCATCGCTGTGGTTTCTACAGAGGAACCTTGTGAAGAGTCATTGTGTTACAGGAAGGGTCAGTGCACCGCTCTTCCTCATTTCAGCGCGTTGGGGGGGTCAGCACAGCCACCCCCATGCTGGAGCAGTGTGCAGGGAGGCGGGGGGGGGGGGGGGGGGCGTGCTCTTCAGTCCTCTGATGAGCTCATGCACACTAACCCCACAGCATGGTGCTCAGTGTTAATTCATATGGATCCAAATGGGATCGAATGTACCGTGTGTTCAGTGATTTAACACTGAACATCATGCAGGTACTGCACTTCCCTAAAACCTCTTCCCTCCGCACCCCAAAAGGCAACTGAGGAGCTTTTAAAAGTGCTCTCTGTTTCTCTCTCTCTCTCTCTCTCTGCCCCTCTCCCCCTCTCCCTCCCTCCATCACTGCTTCGCGCTCTTTGTTTCCGCCCCCCCCCTTCCCCGCCTCAGATACGATTCAGACTTGGGCAGGCTCCTCCCCTTTCCTCCTGTTGTTGGTGAAGGAGCTAAAAACGATCTGAACAGAATGTACGTTACGGGAGAATGACCTCATCGGCCGTTATATAAGCGGGGGAGGGGGAGGGGGGAGAGGGGCTACAGGTGAGCGAGCAGAGTGGGGGGGGGGGGGGGCTATAGGGGCAGGGACACGCCCGTGGCTTTTCTCTTTTCTTCCAGCTGAATTCCACGCCCGGCCCTCTTACCACCCACCGGATTTCACCCATTTTTCCGTTGATAGCGAGCGGGGGGGCGGTGGATGGGGCCGGTTTATGATGTTTGCGTTTGGGAACGTAAAGAAGCGCGTGATAAGTCCCCCGGTAGCGCTAACGGCACGCTCCGCTCTGCTGCGTCAGACTTTCGCCCCTGCAGGTGCGTCTCAAACGCGGAGGACGAAACCAGACTAACAGCGGCACACCGAGTGCAGCGTGCTGTTTAGGGATGGACTTTCCCACCCACAATGCACAGCGGTGCGTGGAGGTCGTGTGTAAAGGCAGGTGCCCATTGAGGACGGCAGGAGGGCAGTGAGCCAATCAGGCGGCGGTACTGTGGAGACCCCACCCAGGCCTGGTGCGTGGGCCGGCTGAGGAGAGCAGAGGGCTAAGACACGGGGCACCGTCTTCCCCAGATACAGGAGGTGGGGGGGGGGGGGGGGGCTGTGGGGGGGCGGGGCTGTGATCAGAGCACACTGTGTTTGTCCTTGACAAACAGGATTGCGAAATGACACTCGAGCCTCCGGACTGCTTATTTTCCTCCACTGCCTGAGGCAGGGCCTTCACATGCTCAGCACACGTTTCACACGCGTGTGCACATACTTTTGCGTGATTGTGCATGTGTGTGTGTGTGTGGGTGTATACATACTTTTGTGTGTGACTGTGCACGTGTGAGAGACTGTAAAGAGAAGCCAATACAGTGTGTGTGGTGGGTGTGCATATGTATTAGTGTGTGTGTGATTGTGAATGTGTGTGTGTATTTTTGTGTGTGATTGTGTGTGTGTGCATATGTATTTTTAGTGTGTGATTGTGTATGTGTGTGCGCGTATGTATTTTTAGTGTGTGATTGTGTATGTGTGTGCGCGTATGTATTTTTAGTGTGCGATTGTGAATGTGTGCGCGTATGTATTTTTAGTGTGTGATTGTGAATGTGTGCACGTATGTATTTTTAGTGTGTGATTGTGAATGTGTGCGCGTATGTATTTTTAGTGTGTGATTGTGAATGTGTGCGCGTATGTATTTTTGTGTGTGATTGTGAATGTGTGCGCATATGTATTTTTAGTGTGTGTGTGTGTGTGTGTACTTTAAAGAAGTCAGGCCTTTAATGTACAGTGTTGTTCAGTAATTGCACATAATGAACTGTGTAAGAACACTCAATCGGATATTGTTACTTTTGAAAGATGGATGGATGGATTTTTCCAGAGGGGGACACTTTGACCTTCCCTGCCTGCTCTTTGTGTTGGTTATTGGTGGCTCTGTTGTGCATGTTGCTGTTGCAGGCTTGTGTTTGTGCAAGTGGTGCTGGTGTGTAGCGTTAGTTCTGCATTTATGCATGTGTGATGGTACCTGCATTTGTATTTCTGTGTTATTTCTGAGTGTTGGTGCCGTGCTTATGACTGGGATTCTTATTCTATGCCAACACTTTATTTCTTTTAATAGCTAGCCTAAGTCTTTATATAACTTTCTGATATTTTGTTCTACATTGTTTGGCATCACACATTAACCCAAGCTAACTTCATTTCCATGTTTCATTTTATATTGTATGGAATATGGTTTTTATTTGATAAAGAAACGGCTGTTGATTCAAGTGAGTTTTAATGAGTGTAGCAGTTATATCAATGTGTGTTTGTTCATACACGTGTGTGTGTGTGTGTGTGTGTGCTCGTGCATGCACGTGTGTGTGTGTGTGCTTGTGTGTGTATGTGTAAGTGTGTGTGTGTGTGTGTGTGTGTGTGTGTGTGTGTGTGCGCTGGTGCATGTACGTGCAGGTGTGTGTGTGTGTGTGTGTGCTGGTGCATGTACGTGCAGGTGTGTGTCTGTGTGTGTGTGTGTGTGTGCCCAGGTGTGTGCAGTAATTGCCTGTGGTGTGTGCTGGTGCCTGAGTGCCTATCCAACACACATCTCTGCAGCCAGTGCCCCCGTCTTATTTCTGCAGTTGTGTGGGATAAAGCCTGATGCACTGACCAGCGTCCAAGCCTCTGTGCCTCTGTGCCTCTGAGCCCCGTGCAGCAGGTGACTGCTCGGCTGTGTGCATTATTCCCTGAGATTTTCTTTTTTCTTTTAAACATTCAAAACAAGTAGTAGACTGGGGGGCAGGGCGAGGAGGGTGGAGGGGCAGGATTAAGACAGCAGGTTTGATTTATTTTGGGGGGGGGTAGGGGGTAGCTTTTTCCTTTTTGTTTTTTTTTTTGTTTGAAGTACAATCGGGGAGTTGAGTGAGCTCACATGTTGAGTCTTGCAGCTGCCTACCCCTTTGTCAGGTGTGAATAGCGGAGGGTAAAATCTGATTCGATCGCGCCCCAAGACTCGAGAAAGAGGAAAAAAAGGGGAGGGAAAAAAGGAGGGAAAGTGCATGGGTACAGGTCTGCCCTGGGGCTCATGTATGTTTGCAGACCTGGAGTACGACTCTGTCAGTTAGACCCTAAAACCCCCCAATAAACGAGCTGCCATAACAGCCAGCTAACAGGCAAATGAGCTTACTCCTGTGGCACACAGGACGCATTGGAGCCTGCCGTTTTGGTGTTTGAGCCTGCCGTTTTGGTGTTTGAGTCTGCCGTTTTGGTGTTTGAGTCTGCCGTTTTGGTGTTTGAGTCTGCCGTTTTGGTGTTTGAGTCTGCCGTTTTGGTGTTTGAGTCTGCCGTTTTGGTGTTTGAGTCTGCCGTTTTGGTGTTTGAGTCTGCCGTTTTGGTGTTTGAGTCTGCCGTTTTGGTGTTTGAGGCTGCCGTTTTGGTGTTTGAGGCTGCCGTTTTGGTGTTTGAGTCTGCCGTTTTGGTGTTTGAGTCTGCCGTTTTGGTGTTTGAGCCTGCCGTTTTGGTGTTTGAGTCTGCCGTTTTGGTGTTTGAGTCTGCCGTTTTGGTGTTTGAGGCTGCCGTTTTGGTGTTTGAGTCTGCCGTTTTGGTGTTTGAGGCTGCCGTTTTGGTGTTTGAGGCTGCCGTTTTGGTGTTTGAGTCTGCCGTTTTTGGTGTTTGAGTCTGCCGTTTTGGTGTTTGAGCCTGCCGTTTTGGTGTTTGAGTCTGCCGTTTTGGTGTTTGAGTCTGCCGTTTTGGTGTTTGAGGCTGCCGTTTTGGTGTTTGAGCCTGCCGTTTTGGTGTTTGAGTCTGCCGTTTTGGTGTTTGAGTCTGCCGTTTTGGTGTTTGAGTCTGCCGTTTTGGTGTATTGCAGGTTTTCAGAAACGGCCCCCTTTACCCCTGTATCCAGGCAATCTCTGTGCCGGGTCTGTGAGCCAAGGGGGGGCGGGGGAGGGGGGTTATTTCGGTTTAGTATTCCAGTCACCTCCTCTCAGACATCCAGAATCTCCTCTGGTATGGCTGTCAATGGGGAGCGTTATAAAAGAGAGAGAGCAGTGTGAGAGAGAGAGAGAGAGAGAGAAGAAAGAGAAGAGTGTTGGATTAGAGAGAAAAGAGTGTTGAATTAGAGAGAAAAGAGTGTTAGATTAGAGAGAAAAGAGTGTTGTAATATAGAGAAGAGTGTTGGATTAGAGAGAAAAGAGTGTTGGAATATAGAGAAGCGTGTTGGATTAGATAGAGAAGAGTGCTGGATTAGAGAGAGAAGAGTGTTGGATTAGAGAGAGAAGAGTGTTGGATTAGAGAGAAGAGTGTTGGATTAGAGAGAAAAGAGTGTTGGAATATAGAGAAGAGTGTTGGAATATAGAGAAGAGTGTTGGATTAGAGAGAAAAGAGTGTTGGAATATAGAGAAGAGTGTTGGAATATAGAGAAGCGTGTTGGTTAGATAGAGAAGAGTGCTGGATTAGAGAGAGAAGAGTGTTGGATTAGAGAGAGAAGAGTGTTGGATTAGAGAGAAGAGTGTTGGATTAGAGAGAAAAGAGTATTGGAATATAGAGAAGAGTGTTGGATTATAGAGAGAAGAGCGTTGGTTTAGAGAGAGAAGAGTGTTGGAATAGCAGATCTCTCTAACAGCACGTATCTGTTCTGTTAACGGCAGCTGTACCTGCTCTTCCGTGTGTTCCAGATAAAAGAACACACATGTACTGTGAACGGTTTGCCATTTTACCCCCATTCACGGCTGGAATGGGGAAGCAAAACATCCACTTTCTTCTTTCCTCATTTATGCATCTGTTTATTTAGTCAGACAGACCATTATTTTTAAGCTTTAAAACAAATGGTCTGTCTTACACGCTCACATCCTTTAGACAGGCCGTGTCTTACACGCTCACATCCTTCAGACAGGCCGTGTCTTACACGCTCACATCCTTCAGACAGGCCGTGTCTTACACGCTCACATCCTTCAGACAGGCCGTGTCTTACACGCTCACATCCTTCAGACAGGCCGTGTCTTACTTACACCTTCAGACAGGCTCACACGCTCCTTTCAGACAGGCCGAATTCACATCCTTGAGAATTTCTACCTGTGTTTCCCCGTCTTTCTCGTGTATGGCACAAAGACTTTTTTTTTTTTTTTTTTTTTACTTTTCTCCTTGGTCTCCTTTCTTCTATTCAGACGGTCCTCCCACACAAAGGTGGGCTAGCCTGGAGCTGCCATCATCTGCATGTACCTGCCTGCTGCTAATCCGGACAAACCGCCCCAGCACCCACCTCTCTGTCATTATTAAATGGCTCTTAATTAGTCCTGTGGGGCCCCCGTGTGAGGAGAGAAGAGCGATGGGGGGGGGTCTAGCCTAAGCGAGCGCAGATGCCTGTAAACATGCAGGGAACAATGGAAGGGGAAAAGAGAACAGGTTTGAGGAAGAAGGATGGGGGCGAGGTCTTTGTGTGTGACAGGACTGGGCGGAGAGCGGTGTAGGACAGACAAAGAGCTGCTGTTTACTGCACACAGGGGCCCCTGGGGGGGGGAGAGCACACCTGAGTGCTGTCCACCACCATATTAAACCAGAACAGCCCCTCTTTCTAAAGCTAAGGTGGTGGGGGGGGGAGAACGAAGGAGCACATCTTAACCCTTTGAAGAGCACGTTCTTTGGAATGTTTTTCAGTGTTCTGGAACTGCGCTGCTGTCAGTCAGCAGTAGTGATTGTGACATCAGCATTAGAATGTTCAGGCCCAATCCTCTTACTCCTCAGACCCGTCCTGCCCACCACCCTGTAGCAAACAGAAAGGGGACACGGCTTAGTTCCCCCACCTCCATCTTTTGCTGGGACAGCGGGCTACGTCCTGCCCGAAAACTTTCCTTCCTGATTGGAGCATGCACAGGTGAAGGCAAGATGGCAGAAAGCTCACTTACTCGCCCTGTCCTCCCCCTCTGCAGCACACTGTTAAACCGCTCTTCAGCTTGGACAGTGTCTGTCCAGAGCATGAGCCCAATACGGTCCGTCCCCATGGGGTTTGAGTGGAGCCTCTGAATCAGTCATTATGGGTGCTGCTCAGTCACTGCCCCCCACCCCCCGCCCCCCGCGGTCAGTGTGCGGGACGCTCCCTAACGGAGCGCTCCATCCCTGTGCGGCTAGCGGCGTTCCCGCAGTGGAAAATTCCCAGGAGAGGGAGCGGCTTTCTGGAGGAGATTCCAACGCCTGCCTGGCACTCGTCTTAATGACCCGCCCGTCTCTCTGACGCGCATCTCAGGTACACATCCCTGCTGCCAAAACACACCAGAATATAACCAGCAACAGATGTGCCCTGACTCAGAAAACGCAGTTAATAAGCCGTTTAAACAGCCTATGAAGGGAACGAGACTTTCACAGCACATCTCCCAGACTGGGGCAGGTGAATGCCTCTGCCACACCTCTCTCTCTCTCTCTCTCTCTCTCTCTGCCTCTGTCCCTCTCTCTCTCTCTGCCTCTCTCTCTCCCTCCCTCCCTCTCTCTCCTGCTCTTTCTGGAGGGGATACGTTGTGGGAAAGGTGCCCGGCTGTGATATACAGGACGTGATAACTGCTGTCGGGACAGGTGGAACAATGTAAACATGTCCCATTTCAGGGCCTGGCAGGGGTGGGGAGGTGTGTGCGATGAACACCGACATCAAAGCTTCTGCCGCGTGGTCGGCCAGCGTTACATTACAGCTGATAAAAGCACACGACTGTCACAGCACGCTAACATGGAGAACTGCAGTCATGTTCTCCTACCGCACACGACTAACATGGAGAACTGCAGTCATGTTCTCCTACCGCACACGCTAACACGGAGAACTGCAGTCATGTTCTCCTACCGCACACGCTAACATGGAGAACTGCAGTCATGTTCTCCTACCGCACACGCTAACATGGAGAACTGCAGTCATGTTCTCCTACCGCACACGCTAACATGGAGAACTGCAGTCATGTTCTCCTACCGCACACGCTAACATGGAGAACTGCAGTCATGTTCCTCCTACTCGCAGTCATGTTCTCTGTCACGACTGGCATGCTAACATGGAGAACTGCAGTCATGTTCTCCTACCGCACATGCTAACATGGAGAACTGCAGTCATGTTCTCCTACCGCACATGCTAACATGGAGAACTGCAGTCATACTGTTCTCCTACAAAGAACGCACACATGTTCTCCTACCGCTAACAACATGGGAGAACTGCAGTCATGTTCTCCTACCGCACATGCTAACATGGAGAACTGCAGTCGTGTTCTCCTACCGCACACGCTAACACAAAGAACTGCAGTCATGTTCTCTTACCGCACACGACTGTCACAGCACACTAACATGGAGAACTGCAGTCATGTTCTCCTACCACACACGCTAACATGAAGAACTGCAGTCATGTTCTCCTACCGCACACGACTGTCACGGCACGCTAACATGGAGAACTGCAGTCATGTTCTCCTACCACACACGCTAACATGGAGAACTGCAGTCGTGTTCTCCTACCGCACACGCTAACACGGAGACTGCAGTTATGTTCTCCTACCGCAATGCTAACATGGAGAACTGCAGTCATGTTCACCCGATCTCCTTCCGCCTGCCTTTTACAGAAGTGAATCTTGCTCTGGGGGGTGTATTGTGTGACTCACGCAGCGCACCTGGATGTTTTAAGTGGTTTCGGGTATGCGTTGCGCGGGATGGGGGGGGCACTGATGTGAGAATACTTAACATTCACACAAGCAGTCCTTTCTGCTGAATCATTAAAGTGCTTTTACTTAAACACTTAATGTGAAATTAAAAACCACACAGCCAGACCTTTAATATTTAATAATATGTAATGTGCATGTACACGGATACCGTTTTAACTCTTTAATAATTAGTACAATTACACTTTAGTATTTAGCAGACGCTCTTAGCCAGAGCGGCATAAATAGTACAGCTCCAGGAGTGAACATTCAGTACTGGCCCAGTCAATGATTAACCTGAAAACAATAAGTGCATTGTGAGTAAGGAATGGACTGCAGAACACACATATACGCGTAGTACACAGCAAAAAGCATATATCTAACTTAGTACTAAGCTTAATACTTAACTACTTTGTACACATGGCATTGTTTTTTTATTTGCCTTAAGTTGAGACCTATTTTAAGTTGAGAACAACGGGACTGATTTACATCCACAGTACTTTCCTCCTGCTCTTCCTGTCTCTGACTGTAAGGTCCATGCCACTCACCTTTCCCGCCCGTGATGAGGACTAGACTTGCAGTGCCACAGCCAACCACACGGGGCATAAGCTGTTTTGAGCGTCAGCACATGGGGGGTACTGTTGGGGTGGGGGGGGGGGGGGGGGGGGGGGGGTCTCCATATACGCGGTACAGGTTCAGTACCGGGATCAGGAGGATCTCCTGAAACGCACATGACTGCGTTACGCTTTGCTTCCGGCAGCGAGTCGGACGGGTGCCAGGAGAGACGCCTCAGTGGCGGGAAGCAGTCATTCAGAAGGGCTGTTTAACTGCGTCGGCACGCCGAGCCGCGGTCAGGTGGGACCGCCATCCCGCCTCAGGGCCTTAATGCGGCCAATCAGGCCGAGCAATTCAATTAAAGCGGCGTTTGATGTCTTCGCCGCCCGCGTCCCCACAGCGCTGTGGCAGCGCGCCAGCCGCGGCTCCGCCACTCCCGGCGCGGCCAGGTTACCGTGCCAACGCGGGGAGAGGAGGAGGAGGAGGAAAAGTAATTAAGCCTGCGCTTCAAGACAAAAGGCACACTGGTGTCTTGCCATTGCCGTTATTTTTTCAGTTTCAGTAGCTATGGCAGAAACTGTGCTGTAGGGGAAAGACGGGGAGGGAGGGAGGGAGAGAGAGAGAGGGGGAAAGAAAACGTGACTCTGTGAATGTTTGTGGGATTATATAATCAGCACTCATTAGGCTACCTGGGCCTGTCTGCTTGTAGCCGGTAAGATGGAGATTTAGGCAGTGTACATTGGGGCCTCAGTGGGACATATTTACTTCTGAGGTTTCATTGGGTGGGGGTAGCAGGGGGGGGGCAACAGCGGGGGCTGTGTTTTAGCCTATCCCACCAGGAATTTCTGTCTCACAGTGTACATGGTCAATGGCTCCATTCACACATCAAAGACCATGGCACAGTGTGTCCATTCACATAAAAACAACATTCCTCTACTATTTGTTTTGCGTGTGTGAGTGTGCATGTGCAAGTGAGTGTGTGTGTGTGTGCGTGTGTGTGTGTGTGACTGAGTGTGTGTGTGTGTGTGAGTGAGTGTGAGTGTGTGTGCGTGTGTGTGTGTGCATGTGTGTGTGTGTGTGACTGATTGTGTGAGTGTGTGACAGAGTGTGTGTGTGCGTGTGTGTGAGTATATGTGTGTGACTGAGTGTGTGTGTGTGCGTGTGAGTGCAGGCCGTGTTGCAGTGCTTTGTGTTTGTGACAGATGACATGTTGTCAGATGAGTGTGGAGGGAAGCAGTGGATCCTCTGGGCTTTCACAGATAGTCACGGATCCACAGCAAGCACTTGATTATCTTGAGTACATTGGCAGTCTTTCCTCAGAAAGAGGAGGCCTGGTTCAATTCACCCTGTTAAGGCTGTTTTTTTAGCATTGCATTACATTACAGGCATTTGGCAGACGCTCTTATCCAGAGCGACGTACAACAAAGCGCATAACCATAACCAGGAACAAGTATGACGAAAACCCTAGAGAGAAGTACCAGTCCAAGTGCAGGGAACAACCGCATAGTTCAACTTGGACCCTGTAGGTTAAACACTAACACAAACGAGAAAAGCAACAACACAGTCTATGCAAAAATACAAGCAGTAGTTAAGACAGGTGCATTAACTAAGTCACCTACAAAACAGCTGCCTAGTTACAACCTTAGGCTTACAGTCATTTACAGGGAGGTAGGGAGGGATGGGGAGAGGTGCAGCCTGAAGAGGTGAGTCTTCAGTTGTCGCTTGAAGTGGGTCAGTGTCTCAGCTGTTCTGACCTCCACGGGGAGGTCATTCCACCATCGTGGGGCCAGAACAGACAGGAGACGTGTTCGTTTTTAGCTTGTTATTGTTGGTATCTAGTCAGTATTGAGCAATAAAATGAGGATCATGTTTCCTGAAATATCAATCTGTAGACTATTTTCCTTCCATTCATCATTTTAATGCACACACACACACACACTCATATGTACACAAACACACACACGCACACACACGTAAATACACGCTAACATTAACTCTCTCTTTTCTGACAGAGATGTCCTGAACCTGTTAAAAAAGACAGATGCCGCGGCTCCAGCCACAACCGTAACCACAGCCCCAGCAGCCCCAGCAGCCCCTGCTCCCGCCCTCACCCCGGCAGCCCCAACACCAGCCACCAAACCACCCGCTGCCCCGGCTTCTGCGCGGCCTACGTACCCTCCAGTCTCAGTACCGGGCAAGCCAGGAGCGCCGGTTAGTATCAACTGATTTCAACCTGTAGTTAGCAGTGTAACTAGCAGCCAGCAAAAGGCAGACCTAACCGTAGTTAGCAGTGTAACTAGCAGCCAGCAAAAGGCAGACCTAACCAGACCCGTAATTTAACCATGGTAAATATACATTTACTTACACATGCAGTGATATTACTGTACTTTTATATAAGTGCTTACATTTTTGTTAAAAAAATATATATAATAGTATAATTGTTATAAAATTAATAACTGCCAAATATACATTTTTATGAGCGAGGGCCTGTAAATTTGATGGAAAGCGCCACTGTTTCTACATCCATAAAGGAATCACACCCAATATTTCACAGTTAAAATATTAAACCACTTCACTCATCTTTACTGAGAAACTTCAAGTGTCTCTTTAAGGGATTCCTAGGGTCTGCACGCATCTGCTTTTGACCCAAAAGGCTGAAATGTAAGTGTAAATGTAAAATGGCGGCCTGTGTGCATGTGTGGGATGCTCTCTGGTCTCTGCTGTCTTTGAGCGGTGTAATGCTTGTGGTGGCTCAGTCCATGCCTGTGAGTGACAGGGCTTCAAAGGTGGAGGCCTGAACCCTAAAAATAGCGAGTACATGGGGTAAGAACTCCCAGTGGAGAGAAAACCCTCAAACAGTGGTGAGAAAAAAAACTCCCCAATGGGAAGAAATCTCAGGAGGAACCCGGCTATAGAGGGGGAGCCCATCCTCCAGCCTGGTGTAAAGTAGCAGATGAACAGAATGTAGCAGAAATGCTATAGCTAAGGGATCTATCAGAGAAAATAAAACAGGTTAAGCAGGTTACAGCTGAGGTAATAGCTAATAGGAATAACAGAAGATCAAATGGTATAGTTCAGTGTAGTGCAGTTTAGAGGACAGATGTGAAGCTCCAGGCTGCATCAAGGGATAGGGCAGGGGAGGGACAGGGCTGAAGCAGTCCATGACCATGGAGCGAGGGACAGGGCTGGAGCGATCCCATGGACTCAGGGCGAGGAAACAGGCTGGAGTGGCCTGTAGCCAAAGGCCTCAACCTCAATAGCGGATCGCGTCGCGTCCTGACAGTTTGAAAATAAACAGTGCAGATATGCGCAGAGCCTAAAGCAAACAAGCGCAGCAGCAACGACAGACGCAACAGGATGAAGGGCGACGCAGCTATGACAGCCCCGGCAGGTTTAACGACCTCTTCCTGCAGACGCACACAGTCATCACAGAACCATCCCAGCCTTTCATCTCTCCTATTTCCAAAGAAAAATGTTTTGGCCGTTTTTTCTGTCAATACAAGTTGTAACACACAGGTGTATGCAAATATAGTGAGAGCACAACTTCGGTTTTGCCAATTGATAAGAGGAGTGGAACCTCAGCCAGAGTGAGTTTTTAGTCCCGACTTGAATCCTGTGACCACAAAGCCAGTGTGTAGTGTTGGGAAAGTTTACGCGGCTCCATCGGTACTAGCCTTGCGGAATGCACAGTAGGCTTGGAGACGGTTGTTTGGGTTTGATCTGAGCCGATGGAGACCTTCACTCTGCCCCAGCGAGCGTGACTGGAGGGAGTGTTGGGTTACACTCCCTACAGAAAACAGCCATCTGAAAAGGGCTGAAGGTATTTTAACTGGAACTGACCCAGTTCCACCCCCCAACCCCACCCCCAGTACCCTGTATCAGTGGGGCCCAGTGTTTGTGTGCTTAGGTCTGTGGGTAACTGTGCCCAGACATGTTCTATCGTGTTCCATGCGGCCCTCAGAGATGGGGCGAAGCTCGTTCCTGCTCCCCAAATCTATAATCGACTAACCTGTCATGGTTCATCCCAGGATCTGCCTCTGTGCACCACCCAAAGGGGGGGGACCGCAAGGTCCAAAGAGGGGGGGAAGAATGCGCAAGGTGCGAGGGGGGGGGGGGGGGGGGGGCGCAAGCCCAAAGACGTTAACCACACTGTTTACCTTAACTAAACGAGCCACCTGGCAGCCGTCTTTATCCATTATTTATTGATATGCATTTTATTTTATTCCCCCTAGACCCCACAGCTGGTACATTTGCTATTAAACATCTGGCAGACAGTCGTCTCATCCTCAGTTTGCTCTTGAGGTCCTCCAGGAGCCTCTGCAGGAAGGAGAAATCGGAGCATCAGCGTTGTTAGCATGTGCGCTCTGTGGAGAACTTATTTCCCTCCCTTCCCACGCAAGCGGATGGACAAGGACTTGGATCCTCCTCTGGGCCAGGTCCCAATCCCGGTCCTTTCAAGCGGTCTCCTTTTTTTCCTTTTAGTGTTTGGGCAGGGCGGCCTGCAAGGCAAGGTGATTGAACCCTCAGCCAGCCGAGGGTTGTCCGTAGTTCCCAGCCATTCAAATATGTTTGCCATCATGTTTACATTTTTTAAATGATGATATCAAGCCTGATAATCACCTGTCCTCTGTGACCGCAAGTAACTTCTATCCTACCGCAAGAGCTGCTTTTGTTCTGTTTATGTTGTGCATCTGCCCTTTTCAGGAATGTTTTTTTCTAATGATTATTTTCCTTTTAGAACAGTGCTGTTTACATTGCTGGGTTCTGTTCTGGCATGCGTCTGGGCCCTGCATTACCCTGCTTTAGGGATTTCTGCAGCTCCGAGCGCTGAGGGTTGTGTGTTCCGAGGAGGCGAGCTCTCAGAGCAGCGGATCCCAAAATGAACAAATCGCGGTTGTGTTCCATGTGTCGGGGGAACCGTTCCCACAGTGCCTCTGCTGCATCCCAGTGAAGCTAAAGTCCAGCCCAAACTGCCACAGCGGATGGCACAGCGGATGGCACAGCGACGTGGGACTGAGGGGTTTAACTCGAGACTGTGAGACTGCAGTCATCACAAGACGCTGAAAAGCTGGGCATTTTTCCATCTGAGCCGCCCTTAACGCTCCTCCCTCCCCCTGCAGGGCACCTTCACCGAAGTCCCCGCCTCCAACGTGCGCCGCGTCATCGCCCAGAGGCTGACGCAGTCCAAGACCACCATTCCGCATGCCTACGCCACCATCGACTGTGACCTGGGCGCTGTCCTGCAGTTGCGCAGAGACCTGGCCAAAGGTGAGGGCGGGGCCAGTCAAGGGCGGGGGCCAGTCTAGGGCAGGGCCAGTCGAGGGCGGGGGCCAGTCTAGGGCAGGGCCAGTCGAGGGCGGGGGCCAGTCTAGGGCAGGGCCAGTCGAGGGCGGGGGCCAGTCTAGGGCGGGGCCAGTCGAGGGCGGGGGCCAGTCTAGGGCGGGGCCAGTCGAGGGCGGGGGCCAGTCTAGGGCAGGGCCAGTCGAGGGCGGGGGCCAGTCTAGGGCAGGGCCAGTCGAGGGCGGGGGGGCCAGTCTAGGGCAGGGCCAGTCGAGGGCGGGGGCCAGTCTAGGGCGGGGCCAGTCGAGGGCGGGGGCCAGTCTAGGGCAGGGCCAGTCGAGGGCGGGGGCCAGTCGAGGGCGGGGGCCAGTCTAGGGCAGGGCCAGTCGAGGGCGGGGGCCAGTCTAGGGCGGGGCCAGTCGAGGGCGGGGGCCAGTCTAGGGCGGGGCCAGTCGAGGGCGGGGGCCAGTCTAGGGCGGGGCCAGTCGAGGGCGGGGGCCAGTCTAGGGCGGGGGCCAGTCGAGGGCGGGGGCCAGTCTAGGGCGGGGCCAGTCGAGGGCGGGGGCCAGTCTAGGGCAGGGCCAGTCGAGGGCGGGGGCCAGTCTAGGGCGGGCCAGTCGAGGGCGGGGGCCAGTCTAGGGCGGGGCCAGTCGAGGGCGGGGGCCAGTCTAGGGCAGGGCCAGTCGAGGGCGGGGGCCAGTCTAGGGCAGGGGGCCAGTCGAGGGCGGGGGCCAGTCTAGGGCTGGGGCCAGTCGAGGGCCGTGCCATGACCTGACCGTAAGCACCGGAGATTATCACCTTTAACCTTTCAGGAGCTCTAAACCACCAGTGCCAAGCACTGTGTGTAGCAGTATGAGGCCTGTCCATGTGAAATCAATAAATATGCCAACTAGGAATTGTGAGGAAATGCAGCAGATATTCCCATGGGGGGCGGCTGACATGTCAGGAAAGACGTAAGGTGGCCTTAACTGTGAAGTTGGTTGTAGCTACGTCCAGCATTGTGATCAATATTTACACCTGTTGCACCATATAAAAATATGACTAGGCACAGTTAAGTCCAGCGTAGACAATGCACGTTCATATTGGTACATTCTATCTTACGAATGTGGCTAGGCAGTGTGCGTTGCTAGGCTACAATACCACTACTGCTGGATTTCTTGAAATTAGTCATATCCCCTAAAAGTATTCCGAGAAGCACCACTGGCATAAAATCAAAAAAAGTGGTATTAGCAACTGCAATGCTGGAGACAGCACAGCACTCCGGTCCGAGACGTGCTGTAACTGAGGCAGGAGCTCACCGATTCATTCAAACCGCTCAACCCAGCTGAAACGAAAGCGGTCAATCAACTTTCTATCCCCATGTATATGGAGAGGATTTATTCGGTCCTGTGATATTCCCTCGTGTCTGGAAGTGCGCTGGTTGTGCAACCTATAAATGAGACACCGTATTCAGAGGTTGTTTTTAAGTTACCGAGGAAAATAGTCTGAAAGTTTCACTCACGCCTATCCCATAGTGCGCACAGAGCTTACACCCAAACGTAGCGCTACGCACAGTCAGAGCTTACACCCAAACGTAGCGCTACGCACAGTCAGAGCTTACACCCAAATCGTAGCGCTACGCACAGTCAGAGCTTACACCCAAACGTAGCGCTACGCACAGTCAGAGCTTACACCCAAACGTAGCGCTACGCACAGTCAGAGCTTACACCCAAACGTAGCGCTACGCACAGTCAGAGCTTACACCCAAATGTAGCGCTACGCACAGTCAGAGCTTACACCCAAACGTAGCGCTACGCACAGTCAGAGCTTACACCCAAACGTAGCGCTACGCAGTCAGAGCTTACACCCAAACGTAGCGCTACGCACAGTCAGAGCTTACACCCAAACGTAGCGCTACGCACAGTCAGAGCTTACACCCAAACGTAGCGCTACGCACAGTCAGAGCTTACACCCAAACGTAGCGCTACGCACAGTCAGAGCTTACAGCCAAACGTAGCGCTACGCACAGTCAGAGCTTACACCCAAACGTAGCGCTACGCACAGTCAGAGCTTACACCCAAACGTAGCGCTACGCACAGTCAGAGCTTACACCCAAACGTAGCGCTATGCACAGTCAGAGCTTACACCCAAACGTAGCGCTACGCACAGTTGGTGTATTTTTTGCGTCTGGCCTTGAGCACATTGCACATGGGACTGAACCATAAGCCCAGACGTGCGTCCAGCGGCTGCAGCCAGCCCCGGGATGCTCACCGGTGTGAGGGACGACTTCTCTCAGCGGCGCTCTGATGTTTTGGTTTGCCTGTCCGGGGGTGTTGGGCTACCTAGGTAACGCGAGCCCAGGGTCTAGCGTGCACTGTGCATGCCAGCATGACAGCAGCTGGGGGAGGAACAACGTCCTCCATGCTTTGGGGGGTGGGTGGGGGGGGGGGGGGGGGGGGGTCTGAGGTTTGTGGTGGAAACACACAAAGTTCAGCACAATTGCAGCACGTCCTTGAATGAAGGTTGTCCAGGGGGACAGGGAGGGGTTATAAGTTCTAGTTGGAAGTAAGTCTAGACTAGTTTTTTGTTTCCTTGATGCGTTTAGACTTCTCCTCCCCACTCAGCAATCACTCTCTATTTGGAAAAATACACTTTTTCCCATGATCCCTCTCCCAAGGCCCTGGCTTGCTCTGTGATTGGACCTCAGGGGCATGGTGCTCTGTGATTGGACCTCAGGGGCCTGGTGCTCTGTGATTGGGCCTCAGGGGCCTGGTCCTCAGTGAGTGTTGGGCCTGGTTAATGTGATCAGGCAGGTTCTGGCTCTTCTGCACCGCAAGCCAGCGGGGGTCCTCGGTCTCCCTGCCCCCCCCCTTAATCTAATGACTGACTGGAACTCTCATCCAAGAGCACACCAGGCCAGGATGACGCCGGCGGCTACACTGGCCAGAGGCCCAGTTCTGTGGGGGCGGCATGGAGGGCCTGTCTAAAGCCATTTCAGTCCCGGCAGCAGCTCCCCAGGGCCTGGGCTGTCCTGACCCGGGCTGGCCTGACCCTGTCCAACTGGTACCTGGAGCTGCCCCTCCTGGGCCCAGCAACTGCCCAACAAATCCGCCATTCACATCTTTAACATTCCTGCATTAGGCACTGAGGAACACGTAGATAATCTGAATAATATTACAGACGTTATTCGTGAAGATCCAAAGAGTGATTTATGGTTCAGGACAGAAAGGCGCCATGTGCTCCATTTTTGCAGCTCGTAAAATGAGTAAAATTTGTAAATATGTACCTGTCAGCGCAGCAGACAAGTATATCATTCCTGACATGCAGATGACAAATTGCTGTGCCTTGTGATTTTTAAATTCTATTCTTAGTATGCAGGTTGTCGGGTTCTTTATACCATTAAGTTGGAGTGCTTTTTTCTTTTTTTTTCTTTTGTCTTTTTATCTTTTGTTCAAAAGCAGAATGGCTTCAAAGATCAAGCCATTCGTCACTCGAGTAACAGTTCTCAAATCTGTCGGGCGTTCACGCCAACCGCCACCAGTGAGAGCTAGACGAGAAGAACCCTGAAGGAGAAAAGAATGAAAAGTGCTGAGTGCCGCATGGTGGCTGGTGGCCCGTGGCCAGCGGGAGCGTGGAGGGCAGCTGGGGCTGCCCCCGACAGCAGGGCCCAGCTGGGAGGGCTTTGACATTTGCTTCCTATAGAACTGCATCTGTTTGCCGAAGACCTGCTTCCTCAGACTTTGTCCTGCCAACAAACACAGCGCTTGGATGTGGGCACGTGCAGCGCAAGCTGTTTCAGGGTGTCGGAAATAAGAGCGCGACTCATCGCCGACAGTGGTCACATGTACGCCACACAGACTCACTCAGGGCAACACACTGACTCACACAGGGCAACACACACAGACTCACACAGGGCAACACACACTGACTCACTCAGGGCAACTCACACAGGGCAACACACACTGACTCACACAGGGCAACACACACTGACTCACACAGGGCAACACACACACTGACTCACTCAGGGCAACACACACCAGACTCACTCAGGGGGGCAACACACACACAGACTCACTCAGGCAACACACACTGACTGACTCAGGGCACACACTGGGCAACACACACTGACTCACACAGGGCAACACACACTGACTCACACAGGGCAACACACACTGACTCACACAGGGCAACACACACTGACTCACACAGGGCAACACACACTGACTCACACAGGGCAACACACACAGACTCACACAGGGCAACACACACTGACTCACACAGGGCAACACACACTGACTCACACAGGGCAACACACACAGAGCTGTTGCCCAGGTCACTCGCCATAAGAATAGCCGAAGGCCTGCAGTGGCTGTTTAAAATTTGGCAGGACCTGCAGCAGATGTTGAATAAGGAAATTTAAACGGTTAAATTTGAATGTTTTTCCAAGATTATTTAACGTTTGTTTCCTGGATGGTTATAACCCCCGCTGTGAAGCCGTGCTTCCCCCGAGCTCAGGCGGGAAGGAGTGTTTCCTGGTACCAGGTGTCGCTCAAGCTGGAGGCAGAGGGCTGCAGTCCTCAGCCATGCTGGGACAGGCTTGGCCAGGCGCCATTTTATCTGCCTCAGGCCCCCAACCGCCTGAGCGTTAACTCCTTCAGCGCCGCTGAAATACCTGCAGATGACTATTTAAAAAGAATTTCCCCAATTTTCATGACCGCTACTTTTGATATGATACTATGTTTTGGTTAGAAACCTAGCAAAGACTAGCAAAATGTTTGGAATATTTTATCAATATTTGACCCCAGTGTGCCAATGAGCACCCTCCCCCTCACTGTGGGGATGGTCAGTACAAGGTGTGGGGGTGACCCAGAACAATTTGGGAGGGTCAGTAGAACAAATGTTGTTTTTTTTTTTTCAGCCGTGTAAATTCACATTTGCAGTATTTCACACATTCAGAACATTCTCACCCATGAGAACATTCTCATGTATGTCTCACTAACCGCCATTATGGCTCTAGGCGTGCATCTTAACGCCTGTCTCGCTAACCGCCATTATGGCTCTGGCCATAGATATTACCACCTGTCTCACTAACCGCCAATATGGCTCTAGTCCTGGAGCTTCCTGCCCGTATCTCACTGACTGCCATTATGGGTCTTTGCACAGATCTTGCCGTCTCTCACCAGCTTCTTATGTGTGCTTTTCAGAGGAAATCAAGGTGTCCGTCAATGACTTCATCATCAAGGCCGCTGCGGTCACGCTGAAAGTGAGTATCAGCCGTGCGAATCAGCCGTGCGAATCAGCCGTGCGAATCAGCCGTGCGAAATCGGTGACTCCAGTGATAACACACACTATGCTAAAACCTTCACAGCGAGCATGCAGGTTTGGTAGGCCCCTCATCCTGAGGGGGCATGGCAGTTTCAGAACCCATGCCATTGGAGCTGTAGTTAATCAATCAATCAATCAATCAATCAATCAATCAGTGCTAATGTGCTCGTACCTTCAGGTGTAATTGAGGAGATTTTGACCCTGTTTCATCTACAGCCCAGGGTTCAGTCATTTTATGCGGTGATGTGGAGCGTCACTCACCCAGAAGGCTGGCAGTTGGTAATTAAGCTGTGAACGTGGGCTAAATGGGGGGGTGACCTGTAAAATGGCGGGAAATGGAGAGAGCACTGGAGGAAGAGCGCAGGAGGAAGAGCGCTGGAGGAAGAGCACTGGAGGAAGAACGCAGGAGGAAGAGCGCAGGAGGAAGAACGCAGGAGGAAGAGCGCTGGAGGAAGAGCGCTGGAGGAAGAGCACGCAGGAGGAAGAGCGCATGAGGAAGAGCGCTGGAGGAAGAGCACTGGAGGAAGAACGCAGGAGGAAGAGCGCTGGAGGAAGAGCGCAGGAGGAAGAACGCAGGAGGAAGAGCGCAGGAGGAAGAACGCAGGAGGAAGAGCGCTGGAGGAAGAGTGCACAAGGAAGAGCGCACGAGGAAGAGCGCATGAGGAAGAGCGCTGGAGGAAGAGCACTGGAGGACTGGTCTCTGGGCAGAACAGCGCTCTGATCGTAACCAGGCGATCGCGCATGTGTGTCCTGACACCACGCCCACCTCCATGGCACCCAATGAGAGGCAAGCAGAGCTGCACCCTTTTCCTCTCCTGAATAAATCCAAGATTGTGACGCTCTGTAGCGTTCCTAAAAGGCGCAGAATACGGTGGCGCTGTCCGGGTGGCAAGGTTAGGCCATCACTTAATCACTTAATCACGACCAGGCGTAATCCAACACCCCCCCCCCCCCCCCCAATAAGACATCCCCCTCCAACTGTCTCATTCACAGCCGCGTGTATTTATATCAAACGCTTCGGCCTGAAGAAGCTAAAAATAGACGCTGTCGTTTCCTCCCTGGCTTGATTGCCTGGCAGTGATGAGGTAGCCCAGGGAATATCTCTCTCTCCCCGTCTCCCTCTCTCTCTCTCTCTCCGTCTCTGCCAAAGCGTAGCCGCCTCGCCTTGTCATTTCAGTTGGACAGCTGGCAGAGGGCCCCCCCCTCCCTCCCCCCCCCCCCCCCCCCCTCACCCCTTCTCAAATGCAAAAATGCTATAATGACAGAAAATACACTTGTAAATACTGCCAAAGCGGACTTACAGAAACACTGAAATACACGTCTCTCTCTCTCTCTCTCTCTCTCGCTCGCTCTCATCAGCCAGAGTGGGGGGGGGCGGTGTAGGGGTGTTGGCCCCCTAGTTGGATTCACAGCCAGCTGAGCCATCTGTACTCACTGCAGGCTCTGTCACTCAGTCACTGTGCCCCACCCACTCACATGCTTATTTCAGGAGTCAGGAGTTTAGTCATGTGACGGAAACATGGGGAGTCCTGGAAATGCAGTGAGCTGTCTCTTCAGGGCGAGAAATTATCATCCTATGAACACTACAATCGGAGCGTCGAGGTGGAACATGTGATGGCACTG
>CM045898.1:48206018-48231018 GCA_025169545.1 Anguilla japonica
ACTTCATGTTGTACTGCAGTTGGAAGTCTCTCTAAACTTTGCCAAAATGTAAGTGTAGTTGCATTTGATTTGCCGTTAATACTATTATTTGTGGGCAGATACCCCACCATTAATTTTTTGCAGAGGAAACAAAGAGGCTGAATACACCAGAACACCCGTGTAGGCGGGGAGGACACTGGATGAAGTGAATGTCCATCTGAACAAACTCAGAGGCTTAGCATTTTTGCTGATACAGTGTTGTAGATTGTTTTGGCAAGAGTGTTCTGTTGGTGTAGCGCTAGAGTATTTTTGTTGATATAGTGGTAGATTGCTGTAGAGTATTTTCGCTGAAATAAATCACAGGTTGCACTGCACCGACTTTACTAATAAGTAGACGAAGGGCCATGCGCGTACACACACACACACACACGTGGATGCACACATATGCACACGCACACACCCAGACACCTCTGAGGCAGAACCACTTAACCCAACCCCAGTATGGGACGTTAAATTAATGAACAACCACCTGTTGTGTGGTGAGGTCTCAGAAGTACGGTTCAGATTTCAGATCAAACTCAACCTATGAAAGCTCAGCTTCCAGTTCCTGTTCCTTCACTCACTGCTCACTCACTGCTCACAATATCCCAGTCTTATGCTTACTGGAACACTGTGAAAATACATTACTGTTGAATGAATCAGTGCTGTAAGCAAATTATTAGTATTCAAATAAATCCTCTGACCTGACTTTCTGCATGCATATCTCACATTATACACACTGTGCTTTTGTCTGAGTAGCATTCATGTCATGGTGGACACCATCCTGATGGCGTTCCCTGAGTGAGATAATATTGTTTCATTGGCGCATGTGTGATGTCAAAAGTGAATTCTCACTTCAAATCTGTATTTTGTTGGGAACAAACAGCACAAATGTTAAAAGGCTTTAAAAAATAGTTAATCGTACTTTTGACATTCAAGTGGGAATGTTTTTTTATGATGGTATTCTACCAGGAACAGACCGTTTCAGTCTCATCATGTGAAGACAAAGGCTGGCTGTGTGTCTGGGTTAGGATACTTAGTGCTGAACCCTTTCTGGCAATAGCAATGCCTGAGGGTGTGTGTGAGTGTGCGCGCCCGTGTGTGTTTGTGTGTGTCTCTGTATGTGTGTGCGTGCGCGCATGTTTGCATTAGTATCTGCTGTTCTGATCATTAACTGGCACACTTGCGAGGTGAAAGTATGAGAAGTCTGTGAGAATGAATACATAATGAACAGAAAGAATGGACAGTATGAGGATGGACAGAGAGAATGGATGGTGTGTGTCACCCAGCAGCTGACTGGCACACTTGTGTGTTTGCGTCCCCAAACTCAGGCCCTGGCACAGAAGGCGAGGGACGGCAAACTGCTTCCAGAGGAATACCAGGGCGGCTCTTTCAGGTAAAGACAGCACACACAGCGTAGTGTGTTCACACAGCTAAAAACCTCCCCCCGCCTCTCCACACAGCGTAAACACAGTTAACACAGGTAAAAACCTCCCCCCGCCTCTCACACAGCGTAAACACAGTTCACACAGGTAAAAACCTCCCCCCCGTTCATCACACACAGCGTAAACACAGTTCACACTAAAGCATCGGCTCTGGGTTAGATTCACCCATAAGTCCACAGCAATAAATGGGGTCAGTACATGGGGTGTATACGTGGGGTCAGTACATGGGGTGTATACGTGGGGTCAGTACATGGGGTGTATACGTGGGGTCAGTACATGGGTTCTGTGCATGGGGTGTATACGTGGGGTCAGTACATGGGGTCGGTACATGGGGTGTATATGTGGGGTCAGTACATGGGGTGTATACGTGGGGTCAGTACATGGGGTGTATACGTGGGGTCAGTACATGGGTTCTGTGCATGGGGTGTATACGTGGGGTCAGTACATGGGGTCGGTACATGGGGTGTATATGTGGGGTCAGTACATGGGGTGTATACGTGGGGTCAGTATGTGGGGTCAGTACATGGGGCAGTACGTGGGGGCAGTACGTGGGGTGTATACGTGGGGTCAGTACATGGGGTGTATACATGGGGTCAGTATGTGGGGTCAGTACGTGGGGGCAGTACGTGGGGTGTATACGTGGGGTCAGTACATGGGGTCAGTATACATGGGGTCTGTACATGGGGTGTATACGTGGGGTCAGTACATGGGGTGTATACGTGGGGTCAGTACATGGGGTCAGTACATGGGGTCTGTGCATGGGGTGTATATGTGGGGTCAGTACATGGGGTGTATACATGGGGTCAGTACATGGGGTCGGTACATGGGGTGTATATGTGGGGTCAGTACATGGGGTGTATACGTGGGGTCAGTATGTGGGGTCAGTACGTGGGGTCAGTACATGGGGCAGTACGTGGGGTGTATACGTGGGGGCAGTACGTGGGGTGTATACGTGGGGTCAGTACATGGGGTGTATATACGTGGGGTCAGTACATGGGGTCTGTACATGGGGTGTATACGTGGGGTCAGTACATGGGGTGTATACGTGGGGTCAGTACATGGGGTCAGTACATGGGGGCAGTACGTGGGGTCAGTGGGGTCAGTACGTGGGGGCAGTACGTGGGGTCAGTATGTAGGGTCAGTACATGGGGCAGTACGTGGTGGCAGTACGCATGTTTGGCTTTGGCTGGTGGTGTTTCCCCTGCTCATGTGGGGTGTGAGTTTTTAAAGGAAGCGCACGTTAGAGTGCAGCGTTATGGAGAGATACAGGCCTGCCTCTCACTGACAGTAACTGCAGGCATCTTGCCTGTCATGGAGCAGAGCTAATGCAGCGGAAACCGCAGGAACTTTGACCCACTTAATCCCACACTACCGCTGCTCAGACTCACTGCTAATCACTGTCAATCAATCGGTGTACTCGCTCCCAACAAATCAAAATGTTTTTCTCTCCAACAATCAGCACATTGATTGGTCCAAATCTGTGAGACGACGATATCATACGGTAGCTCCACCTATTTTTAGTTTGAGGAGATGTCAGTCTCCCGTTACAGAAACAAATATACAGGCTATAGGGTCCAGCCAACACTTGCAGCCAAAGTTTTAACCAAATAAGCCCAAAATGGATTAGATTATTTACATGAAATATGACTCTCTTATGTGGATGAAGCCAGACTGCCCACACAAAGCCTCCCATTCAGCGCAGGGAATTGTTCATTCATAGAGATGCACTTTAACTCAAGGTGACTGGCATAACCCAGGGGTTTGTAAATGCCATACCTGTATATACTGTACATACTGCAGGATATCTGACTCACTGAGGGGACAACATTCCTGCATGCAGAATTCAAAACTCTGATACATTTGCTTTAACATGAATTGCACTGCCCAGAATCCTTTGCAAACTGCTGTGTGTAAAAGCCGTCACGCCACATAAAACGCGCAGCTGAAAAATGCGCGCGCGTTTATGTAAAGTTAATGCCGTACAGAAGTGGAGATTGATGTTCCCTTCGGAAGCCCACGCTGGTCGATGTGCGAAGACACCCAAGCGCATAAATTAGAGCAGCATTCATTTCAGTAGGGGGAAGGGAGACCGTTTTATTTATTTATTTTATTAGGTTTTTTTGTTTGTTTTTTCCCTCATCAGAGGCAAAGACAGATCAAATGTGTGTGCTGGAGAGAAAGAGAGTGTGAGCGACAATAAATTTGCGGAATGACCCGGTATGTTTCACATTAGACCTGTCAGTAGTCAATGCTGTTTCCGTCTATATATTTTTCCTGCTACTTCACTCACATCAAACCTGCGGTCTGGATTGACGCCTGCGATTGATCGCAGGCTGTGGCATGCTTTAAGCAAGCAGTTAATGAACCACTTCCTCCATTTACTTTAAAGTGGTGATGCCATCCACGTTTAAAATAAACGTTTTATATGAAAATAACAGTCATATCCTGTTTCTAAGGAAATGTCAGGTGATGAAATACTGATGTAGCATTCTGTAGCACGGCTCACCAGTTGGCTAAACGCCTTACAACGTCAGAGCTGTTTTAGTTTTCAAGGTTCAGAGAACAGCGAAGCGAATCACCAAAAAACCTTTTCAAAGCCGATTCTGAGTCTAATGTTACATTAACTTATAAACCGTGTGACTCATCTTCCTGCATCTCTATCTAGAACATTTGATCTGCCAGCTGAATATGGCTAAACTGTTTGTTGAACTTCAACGGTCTAAACTACTAAAACGGAGTTTCTCTGAGCTTTTAGTCGCCTGTAGCAACAGGCCCTCACGCTAACCGCCCTGGGCCAGTCGCTGTGTCACACTGATTAGCGCTAACAAAACACGGTGATACATGGCGGTCGTATTTGGTTAACAAAACACTGTGATGCCTGACATGGTCATAGCTAGCTACAAGTTTAAACACACATCACATCACACAATGAAAGTACCCAACGTTTGACAAAGACCGTAATGCTAACCTTAGCTGGGTCTGTGCGTGTCCATTTACAGTACCAACTGCCTCGAGAAGCTAACGTTAGCTACCTATCCAGCCAGTTTAAAGGGAAACATTAGTTAGGCTTGCATAAGTTTACTTACCTTTTACAGTAATTTCTGTATGAAAATGATTTTCAAGTCCCTTCTCCAACTTAAGGTGTGGTGCCTTGCAAGTTCATTTGCGAATTTGATTAACAACGTTAATTTATTGTTAATTTTTATCCATGGAAGCGCTTGCAAACGCCGATAATAAAATAGCGCCGTTATTTTCAAATAAGGACCGACGCACCGGAAATGCGGGAGCATAATTCAACGGAATGCGGAAGTGTTTGTGCTAGGAGCGAGCCTGATTAGGCAGTTAAAAACTGTTACAGTCTGATAGGTAAGTTAAGTGTGTCTGGCAATCGAATAATAAGAACAATATTAATATTAGCAATATTATTAGCAATAGTTCTTATTAATAATGGTTATCCTCATTTGAGAATGGTTATTATTATTATTATTATTGTTATTATTATTATTATTATTATTAGTATTATTGTTAGTATTAGTATTATAGTAGCAGTAGGCTAGCGGTTGCAGTAGTAGTACTAGGAGTAGGAGTAGCAGCAGCAGTAATAGTAGCAGTAGTACTAGGAGTAGCAGTAGCAGTAATAGTAGCAGTAGTAGTATGTCAGTGGTGCCCAGTCATGTGCCATGGAGGGTAGAGAGTAGGTTTTTCTTTCCAACCAATCACAGCACCCGCTGATTTCAGAAATGAACACATGATTGGTCATTGTCACTTGTTTCTCTGAGTGAGCTCACTGACATGTTTCTGTCCTCCTCAGCATCTCCAACCTGGGCATGTTTGGCATCAGCGGGTTCAGCGCAGTTATCAACCCGCCCCAGGCCTGCATCCTGGCTGTGGGGCGTTCCCGGGCCGAACTGCGCCCCCCAGAGGACCCCGCCCAGGGCGGCCTCAGCCGGCAGGAGCTCATGACCGTCACCCTGTCCAGTGACGGGCGGCTCGTGGACGACGAGCTGGCATCTCGCTTCCTGGACAAGTTCCGGGCCAATCTGGAGAAACCGCAACGCATGGCACTGGCTTAGAGAGAGAGAGAGAGAGAGAAAGAGAGGGAGGAGGAGGAGAGAAGAGAGGAGAGGGGATTTTAGAGAGATGGAGCAGGTGGAGTTCAGGCAGTGTGCTACTGTTTAATATGCAGAAGAATGGACAGTATCACATGTGTAAGATAGCTGCTTGCAACATCTCAATGGGTTCGGTGTATTTCCTTTAATTGGTGACATTCATATGGAATTCAACAGCAATTCATTCACTTCTTGCCTATTGTGTTTTTCTAAAACCTACCACCAACCCCCCCCCCCCCTGCATTTTTTTAGGCACCTCAGAAATGTATATATTTGAATCTGTGGTGGCTGCTGCGGAAGAGACGTGTTACTTCTGGTCAAACACATTTGTATTTACTGTTGCGTCTATACTGTACTAAATGTACCTGCACAGTTACCATAGCAACCCCATAAAAACCCCAGAGGGTCTGATGGCCGTACGCTGAGGGCTCTTAAATGTTAGGACGCTCGTCTGCAGCGTGGAGCCGCGCGGCTCTGCTGCTGAACGCTGCTCCAGCGCTCTCCGTTCGGACTCTAAACGGTTCCACTGAGTACAGGACAGATTGCCAGCGTCTGTGACTACTTCCCAAGATCCTGTTCTTTGTTCTAAGTTATTAAAAAGCCGTACGTCTCGCCAAATCAATAAAAATCAATTGCAGAAACTTACAGTAGGTTGCTTTTTTTTTCTCTTTTTTGTAAAGAGAACTGTGGTTGTGTGTGTGTGTGTGTGTGTGTGTGTGTGTGTGTGTGCGGCTGTGCATGTGTTTGTGCGTTTCCTTGTGCAACTGCATGTGTGTGTGGGGGAATCAGTCATTAACTGTGTGTACGTATGCTTATATAGAGGAAGAAATGCACATGTCCAATTTCATTTTGGTGACTTAATGAGAATCTAATGCATGAAAATAATTGTCTACATGCCAATTAAAATGAGCTAGTGGACAGCCAGCGTGGCTCAGCGCTGTTGAGAGCAGATGTTTAGTGCACAGCTGGTGCAGGCTGAAATCGTGCCCACACACGCGTGCGCTCATGTACATGGCATGTAGAGAGCGGGGAGAGAGACTGAGCCATGGCAAGGGTCATGTGATCTCTCCCGTGTGGGCGGGGGAATCTGAGAATGTGCTGGCAAACAGGGATGTCCTGGGATGGAGTCTCTACCTGCATGCCTTAACGTCTGTGTGCCAAAGAACCTTCTTTCTCAGCCCCATTAAAAGTGCTGCTTACTGCATTACTGCTTTACTGCTGCTTACTGCATTACTGCTTACTGACACTGTTGTGCTCCTGCAAGTAAGGACACAACATAGCCCACCAGTGATCTTCCCATTGGTCAGTTAAAATGCGCAGTATCCAGCGTGTGTATCTGTGTGTGACCATGTGTGTTCCCCTGTGCATGCTGGCCTCTTCCTCTGTGTCACTGGTATGAGCAATCCGATCGAGATTCTTCCTAGCGTGACTCAACAGCCTGGAGTCCTGGGATTTCTTTTGTTCTTTTTTTCTTATTGGTTTATGTATCCACGCCATGTTTATGTTTATGGTTAGAGCTCCATGTTGGCAAAGTAATTGCCTGTTGGGGATTTTTTTTAAACCATCTGTCTGTTTCTTTCCAGGTGACCATCTCAAGACTTTTTTCTCTCATTATAGTCAATGAAAGGTACAAAGTGCATGTATGCTCACATACAGAAATAACAGGCTTCTGCTTTCTCTCAGTGCTTCATTTCAACACTTATATGCCTAAACATTATATTTAGATTATATTGTACTAAATGTATTGGTGACGAGGAAAATAATGGTACAAACTATTCTCAGGTGATTCCAACCAAGAGCAGTTTTACATCCAATCTCTCTCAGACACAAAATCGCCAAAAAGGATGTCTGCACCTTCACCCCCAAAGAACAGCAGAATATCTCCCCCCCCCCCCCCACCACCACCCGCACATTTACCACTGTCACCCCCCGCCAGCCCCTCCGCCCCGCCTCCGCCCCTCCCATCCCTCACGCTATTGGTGGGTTTTGTCCGACAGCACATGTCTGTGCGCGCTGGTCTCCGCGCTGCGTGGTAAGTATGTGTGTGAGGGAACATCCTGTACACTTTCGCTTCAGGTTCCAGCCGTTGCTTTGGTAGCGAGCGAAGGATGTGCGCATTTAGCGGTTGGCGGTTGGCGGTTGGGGAATGGGGGCTGGGGGCTGGGGGCTGGGGGGGTGCATTTGGCATCTCGCAGCAGCTGGCAACAGCGTACCCTCTGTTCTGCCCTCCGTTTCACCCGTATCCTAGTAACCACAGGGCTGGAAGGTGTTCAGGAAAGGGAGAGAGAGACAAATCGCCCCCCCCCCCCCCCCCCCCCCTCTGGTAGACAGTCATGTCTCAGACATGCTGCATTCAGTGTTCAGCTTCTCTCTGCATTGGAAATGCTGGTTCACAGGTCATTGGCTCTTTCACTCAAAGCCAGCAGAGCTCATAGATATAAACCTACTGTTTCAGTGATCTCTCCACCACGCCCCCGCCCCCATGCATGTGCCTGTGCATTTGTGTGTGTGTGTGTGTGTGTGTGTGTGTGTGCGTGTATGTGTGTGTGCGCGCGTAAGAAAGCTCATTCTACTTCCGGCTGTTAGCACAGGAAATTGGCTGTTTATTCTCTGAGGCTGATATCGCTCAGTGAGCCTAACTCCCACAGTTCATTTCTGCAGTTAATCTGCAGCCAGCATCTCCACGCTTTGGGCTCCGTTTACTTTAACCAATATCCTCCCAATCTGCCCAGGAGCCCAGGCTGTGGAGTGTGTGTTTGCAGCCACAAAGCAGCGGAGGACACCTCTTCCTGTCAGGCCTCAGATCTAATCTGACAACATCCACATTTAAACTAAGTGGAGATAAATAAAGGGATGGCGCGGGATTGGTGGAGAGCCGCCCGAGAGGCGTGGTTAGGGGCGTGTCACCGAGGTGCGAGCGCGGGTCCCGAGACACGACGTCCATCTGGTTCGGTGAGGAATACGGCCAGCGACCGTCGTGCTGGAGGGAAGCTGGTGCAGGCCTGGCTTACAGAGGCTGTGAGAGAGGACAACACCCAGGGATGGTCTTTCTAGTGAAATGTGGTTCGGTGTTCCTACAATGACGGTTTTTCATTTTTGTGCTTTAAAATGTAGGTTTCAAAATTACACACACACACACACACACAACGTGACTTTTCAGAAGATCTCTCAATCACAAGCTCTTGGCTTCCACCTTTCATCGTGCATCTATTTTAAATTCTAACTTCCTGCAGTGCTCTGCCCGTTGGGCAAGCTTGGGTCTTTCCTGTGTTGGAAAGAGAGCGGAACTTCCCCCTGCAGCATGGAGCTCCTCCAGGGCCCTGTCTGTCATACCGGCCTGAGAGAGAGAGAGAGATAGAGAGAGAGAGACTTAGCCCCACTCTGTCTGGCCCTTAGAAAGAGAGAGAGAGAGAGAGAGAGAGAGTCTTAGCCCCACTCTGTCTGGCCCTTAGAAAGAGAGAGAGAGAGAGAGAGAGAGAGAGAGAGAGAGAGAGAGAGAGAGAGAGAGAGAGAGAGAGAGTCTTAGCCCCACTCTGTCTGGCCCTTAGAAAGAGAGAGAGAGAGAGAGAGAGAGAGAGAGAGAGTCTTAGCCCCACTCTGTCTGGCCCTTAGAAAGAGAGAGAGAGAGAGAGAGAGAGAGACTCTTAGCCCCACTCTGTCTGGCCCTTAGAAAGAGAGAGAGAGAGAGAGAGAGAGAGAGAGAGAGACTCTTAGCCCCACTCTGTTTGGCCCTTAGAAAGAGAGAGAGAGAGAGAGAGAGAGAGAGAGACTCTTAGCCCCACTCTGTCTGGCCCTTAGAAAGAGAGAGAGAGAGAGAGAGAGAGAGAGAGTCTTAGCCCCACTCTGTTTGGCCCTTAGAGAGAGAGAGAGTCCAACATTGTTCAATATTTATATCAATGAATTAGCGGTGTTACTGGAACAATCTTCAGCTCCTGGCCTCACCCTAAACAACACAGATGTTAAATTCTTGCTCTATGCAGATGACCTGGTCCTGCTGTCACCCACTAAACAAGGATTACAGCAGAACCTGGATCTGCTAGAGCAATACTGTCAGAACTGGGCACTGACAGTAAATTTGAAAAAGACAAAGATTATGATCTTCCAAAAAAAGCCCAGATCTCAGGAAAACAGATACCTCTTTACTCTAGGAAACACCGTCCTAGAACACACACTAAGCTATGATTACCTAGGACTAAAAATCAGTGCGTCAGGGAGCTTTGGCCTAGCAGTGAATGCATTAAAAGAAAAAGCCCGCAGGGCTTTTTATGCAATTAAAAGGAGATTCCATAAAATAAATATTCCCATTAGAATCTGGTTAAAAATCTTTGACTGTGTCATCCAGCCTATCATGCTGTATGGAAGCGAAATATGGGGTCCACTCAGTCAGCAAGACTACACCAAGTGGGAGAAACATCCAGCTGAAACCCTGCATGCAGAATTCTGTAAAAACATACTAAAAGTACATAGAAATGCCCCTAACAATGCGTGCAGGGCTGAATTAGGCAGATTTCCAACTCTCATTCAAATTCAAAAAAGGGCATTAAATTTTATTGAACATCTAAAAATGAGTCCAACAGACTCCTTACAATTCTTGGCACTCCAAACCCAAGAGCTCAGCCCAGGAAAGGATCCCCTCAGTCAGCTGGTTCTGAACCTCTCTAGACTAACATTAACACATACTAATGCAAACCAGCTTCAGACCAGCACTGCTTCACAACAGCCCATTAGAGTCAACCAAATTATAAAACACATCAAAAGCTCCTATCTGGACCATTGGAACAAAGAAACACAATCGCAAAATAAACTGAATTGTTATCGGGCCCTAAATAGAAAATACACACAGGCAGAGTATCTCTCCTCTGTCAGAGATACAAAGCAGAGACGGATCCTGACCAAGTACAGGCTCAGTGACCACACGCTTGCAATTGAAATAGGCAGATACAAAAACTCATGGGTACCAAAAGAAGAGCGAATATGTGGTCACTGCAAGACAGGGGAGGTGGAAACAGAGATGCACTTCCTCCTTACTTGCACAAAATATTTACAAATTAGAAAAAAATATTTCCAAAAATTATCCCAAATTATAAATAATTTCAGTTACAAATCAAAAGAAGAAAAATGTGCAGTTCTTTTAGGGGAAGGACCAACAGCCCCAATTGCGGCACAGTTCATTTCAGCCTGCCATAACCTGAGGGACAGTGAGTGACCACCCACCCCATGTAAACATTGTACATATTTATTGATTTACTTCTGTTGCTGTTATTGTATATGCTGTTATTTGTACTGTATTTATTTTATTTTTTTTTGTATTGTTACATTTACCATTATTATTTTAATATTATTGTTATTTTACGTATTATATATGTATGCTTTGGCAATAAGTACGTTTGTATTTCATGCCAATAAAGCAACTTAAAATTGAAATTGAAAATTGAGAGAGAGAGAGAGAGAGAGAGAGTCTTAGCCCCACTCTGTTTGGCCCACCTGTCCTGAGCGCTCTCTGCTGTAAAGCTGATCCAACAGGAGATGCAGATTCATGCTGCCGGGCCAGATGACCTTCTTCAACCAACTTTGAGTCCCGTTTGTTTTTCCACCCCTCCTTTCCTTCTGATGCTCCGTAAACACTTCCTGCTTAGACAAAACAACTGTATGACATGTGCAGTATAGGTGTGGAATGATTAACCCTGATTTCACTGAACCTTGCATGGGGGGGGGGGGGGGGGGGGTAATGGTGTGGTGGAACAAGGGGTGGGGGGGTGTTCTGTCATGCAAAGTAGCCTTTCTGAAGGTCGCTCTGCGATGTTCTTTGTGTCGCACTGAAATATGATCCCTGTGCCCCCCCCCCCCCCCCCCCCACAGGTTAGCCCTGCCCAGTCTGCACTCCAGGCTTTATGCAGGATTTCCAGACCCTGTCCGAGACCACCTTTTCTCTCTCAGGTGCGTACAGCCATTGTTGTTGAGGTTTCCTATTTTCTTCTTCTTTTTCTACTTCTGTTCCAGTTACTGTCGAGTGGTATGTTCCACTCTGGGGGGGGGGGGTGGAGGTCAGTGAATGGTTCATTCCATTCTAGGAGAAGACTAAAAGCTGGCAGAACTGTAGAGAGAGCTTGGGGAGTTTTTTTTGTCCCAGTAGAAACCATTCACTCCTTTTTATTTGTTGTTTGTGTCTTTTCATAATGCATGAAAGAATCTCCACAGCCCTGAAAAGGCTTTTTTTGTGCTTTTGTCTGTGAAGTTGCGAGTGTGTGGGAGTGTGTGAGCGGCCAGCGTGTGTCCCGTGATTGTGAGAGCACACGCCCTTCGGCCAGGGTGGCGTTTCGAGGCCGGTGCCCAGCCGTTGGGCCAGGGCAGGGGTATGACACAGACCTCGGTCCAGCTAACTGCGTCACGACAATCCAAACAGCCCCCCGCCCGTCCCGGGACCCAAACACAACAGTGCACCTCATTGTTATTGCAGCACAAAGCCCCCCCCCAGACTGGGGGCTCCTGCTTTCCGATGCGGCCCTAGTTCATTCTCCACCTTCTGTTGTCCGCTTCTGTCACCTCGATTGCTGAAAGGGGGTGAGCAAAGATCCTGTTAGATCAGATTGGGCGGTTCCATCCACAGCACCCGCCCACTCCCCCACCCTCCCTGGTCCAGCATCCTCTCCCTTTCCCTCGATTGACAGGTTGGCTCCTCCAATCAGGTGAGCCACCATGCCACATGTCGACTTGGTTACCAGAGAGCACAGACCACATCCTCTGTCTCCACCCCAACAAATGCACACGCTCGTAAACACACACACACACACACACAGAGGAGTGGTAAACTAACCATCTCCTGTGGTGAGGAGTGGTTTCTCTGTCACCACAGAAAATCCAATTCTTTGCAACTACTGCCGTGTACGTGCGCAAACCCCACTGCCGATTCGGGAGGGCGTAGGTCTATGGCCATCACACTTTGTAACCAACTATGAATGTGTATAACTATCTATAAATGGATAATATGGTTTTTTTTTAATTATGTTGTTTTGTGGACAAAGGTGAATGTGATGCATGACTGGCAACAGATGAATGTTATACATTTACACCACATGCTTAAATATTTTCTAAAAGCAGTACACTTTGTGTCTTTTTCAACAATTGCCAGATTCAAACCTGCAACCCTCTAGACCGGTTTCAAATTATGCCACAGTGGTGTGGCTCTGCCCCTCTCTTCCCTGAAGTCCCGATACGAGGCCAGGCCCGTCCCATCGCAGGATCCTTGGTGGAGCTCCGGTTAGATGTGTCCCAGTGGAAGGAGTGGAAAATTCCACTTCGATGCAGGGCCTTTGACCGCGACCGTGACAGGGCACAACCGGCTGCCTTTCCAGCACACGCATCCACTGATTAATCTCAGAAAGGGAAGAGACTCACCCCCTCTGGGCCCATGGGTGCTGAGTCACAGATGCAATGTGTAATGTTTAAAAAAAAAAAAATTAAATAAAAAAAAAACTTCAAACACTTCACTGTTCCAACTTGTGTGTTCCCTGTCTTTCAACATTTTAAAGGGATTGTTCACTTTCTGGAGTTAAAAAAAATAATAATTATTTCAGTTTCGGTGCATGTTTTCTGATTAGCCCTGACAGTCTGTGTGTGGGATGAAAATTATTTGCATACATACAGAGGTTTTCTACCACCTGTCAGTTTTCGCAAGTTTGTGGTTTATAGAAAGGAAGTGCACATGAAGTATCTAAAAAGCAGCTTGTACATTAGTGTTACTCTCACCAGAGGCTATACATATAAACACTTGAATTTTATGGTGCTTATTCACAATAAACATAAATATCCTTTTTTATATTGCGCAGAAATGTCTTTTCTTGAGCGCATGTGCCGTGGGAAACGGTTCCAAACAAAGACGCGATTAAATGTCTTTTTAAAATCTGGTTTTTTAGCACACCTCTAAACCCCTAAGGTATAGCGTCTAATGTTTCCTTCATCGCACACTATGACTTTCTGGGCCAATCAGAACATGCACGAAAAATGAGAAATACTGTTTTTAAGAACTACAGAAAGTAAAAAACTTGAAGTGTCCACTGAAGAGCTTGTCAGTCGTTTTATTTTTCATAAAATTCCTGGTCTGGCAATTCATGAAATTCATTTAAACAAAATCTTAGACTCTGCCTCTCAATTCACAGACAGGATCTGATAAAGGTTGAGAGGTCATGCCAATCATCCAACATCAGTAAGAATGGAAATTCCCCACATCTTGCCCCACCTTTTCTGACACGGATATGCCCGTCAGGTCGGCAGAAGCCGCTGCTGAGCGCTAACACTCTCCTGCAGCAGGCCACCTCCCCTACTCTCCGCTTACTTGATGACAGGGTGGAAAAAATGAAAGAAGAAAGAGAAGACTTGCAGTTCTTGCCGGGCTTTTGGCTGTTTGTTTATCTCTGGATACTTTCCACTCACCTATGTAAACCCACGTCTGATCAAGGAAACGGCTGATCACTCTTTTTGTGACTGTTTGTTAAACCTAAAGGGATAAATAGTACTGTTTGTTGTTGGCAACTTTTGTGTGGACAGAGACAGGTGTCAAACATGCCATCCATTCCCCAAATGTCTAAACGGGTAAAATAAATGTCTAAATAAAAAGGAAAAAAAAGAAAAAAGCAAGTGTGCATTCTGCCTATGAGATAATATATTCTCACAACTGTATGAAATATATGCTTTATCTCTCTGTCTCACGCCGGGGAAACCGGGTCGGCAGATTGCAGGTGCAGTCGCCTTTTTCTTCGTTCCTTAGCCTGCGGCAGGTCACTGCTCTTAGCAGGTCCTGGCGCTCGAGTAGCTTCAGATGCCATTTTTACAGTGCTTAGCAGGCAGCAAACAAGCGGATTTGCCAATGTTCCAGAGTGCGCACTAACAAGTTTGTTATATGTGTGTGTGTGTGTGAGAGAGAGAAAGAGAGATCTTAAAAGGACTTTAATCACCAGCAACAAATATTGCACAAAAGGCAAAGCTAACCTTGGAGGGAGCAGACGGTTAGAGGCGAGTGGGTCAACATTATATCTCCGGAGAGGAAAAGTAGGACAAGCTTTGTTCTCTACAGAGCAGCTAAATAAGACTGAGTGATTACGTACAGGACTGAACTGACACGCACAAAATGGGAGGAATGCAAGAGAAAGGAAAAACAGTAAAGGAACCACAATGGGGGTTTAACTCCTTAAGGTGTGAGATCACAGATATGCGAATAGAATGTTCTTGACTGAATATTCTAATGCTGATGCAACAGTTGCTATTGGTGACTGAAAGCAGTGGAGTTCTGGAACACTGACTTGCCATTTTGAAAATACATTCTCAAAAAACATACTCTTCAAAGGGTTAAAGGCTGGTGTCTTTAATGTACATGCAGTTCTTAACCCAGACCATATTAACAACAAACTATCCTATATCATGAATTAATGTTTGGAAGAAAGAAAGGTACCGTGTGTGTGTCTGTGTGTGTGTGGAGGGGGTGGGTGAGTATGGGTATGTTCCTTGTTTGTTTTCTAAAGTCCAAAAAGAGATACAGTGAACCAAATGCTGTTCTCATGGCAACACAGAAACAGGAAGTGAAACAAAAAGACGTCTGGCCAGGGAGGTGTAGAGGCACAGGGTGAAGGGGTACAGAGAGAGAGAAGATGTAGGGAGGTGTTTGGAGGTTCTGGGAGGTGATGGGGATGACGGGAGGTGCTGGGGAGTGATTGGAGGGGCTGGGAGGTGCTGCGAGTTGATGGGGAGGTGATAGGGAGGTGCCGTGCTTGTGGTTCTGAGTCAGGGCTCTGTTGCAGCTCTCCCTCAGGCAGTTCCCAGGGAGAGAATGAGTTCTTGGAGCACGAGGTCTTTGGAACTAACCCAGGCAAACCATTTTGAACCCCAGCGTTGGACCTATGGCTTCCAATGTGAGAGGAATGTCCAATGTGGGTTGCAGATACACATCCGTTTTGAACCTGACAAGCTCACAAGCTTGTTCTGTTCCACAGTAGGGTTTCTCACTCAGGAGTATGGGATGCCTCTTCATGTGTTACAGCATTGTGTTACAGCACTAGCCCATGTGTTACAGTATTGGCCCCTGTGTTACAGAATGTGGCCCCTGTCAATGTGAGTGGAGCAAATGCACTAGAAAGGAGGGATTCAGTGGGCTTCCCTACATCAGTGAAGACCTGCACTGTTCTGGGTTCTGGGATTTCTTTAAAAATGTTTTAGATATTTTATTTGCTGTTTTTGTTTCCTCACAATGTGGTGTTCATCAGAACTGTTCTCTGCTTCTGTTTTTATGAAATATTAATGCGATGTTCCAATTTACAGCGACCTGTAGTGAAAATATAATTGTCTCTAAAATATTATGTTTTTGTTTTTGCTTACACAACAGCATCATGCACCATACTCTTGCTTAGATTTGTTCCACAAAAATCATCTGTCCTCATTTGCAACTCTCACTACCACACTGACCCTGAAAGCATCGTCAGCACAAGAATTGTTCACTGGGAGCTTTATGAAATGGGTTTCCATGGCCGAGTAGCCGTACACAAGCTTAAGATCGTCACGCGCAATCCCAAGCCTTGGCTGGAGTGGTGTAAAGCACACCGCCATTGCACTCTGGAGCAGTAGAAACACGTTTTTTTGTAGTGATGAAACCTGCTTCACTGTTTGGCTGTAAAGTTTGGTGGAGGAGGAATAATGGTCTGGGGCTGTTTATCATGGATTGGGCTAGGCCCCTTAGTTCCAGGGAAGGGAACTCTTAATGCTAAATCTTACAATGACATTTTTGAGAACTGTGTGCTTCCACTGTGTGGCAACAGTTTGGGGAAGGCCCTTTCCTGTTTCAGCATGACATGTCCCTGTGCACAAAACAAGGTCCTTAAAGAAATGGTTTTGCTGAGTTTGGTGTGGAAGAACTTGACTGGCCTGCACAGAGTCCTGACCTCAACCCCATCAAACAACTTTGGGATGAATTGGAACACTGACTGTGATCCAGGCCTTATTGTCCGACATCAGTGTCTGCTCTCACTAATGCTCTTGTGGCTGAATGGATGCGAATCCCCGCAGCCATGTTCCAATATCTAGTGGAAAGCCTTCCCAGAAGAGTGCAGGCTATTATTGCAGCAAAGGGACATACTCCATATTAATGCCCATGGTTTTGGAATGAGATGTTCAACAAGCACATATCGATTCAGTATTCAGGTGTCCACATACTTTTGGCCATGTAGTATACTTAGCTACTTAGCAGACAGTTCCAGGACAGTTGAACATTGACTGTGTAATATCCACGTTAATAATTGTGTGTGCCTGTTCACTTTCGGCGAGCATGCACAACAGTGCTGCACGTGAAGCAGCAGCCTCTGTACCTGTGCAATGCGACCCTGAATCCAGAGGCCAGAACTTCGCTCTGCCTAGCCCTAACCCTTTCTCAGCTGTTACCTGAGAAAAGCAGCAATCGTGACAGCCAGCCAGTTCTCAAGTGAAGGATGATCGCTCCAAGGAGAAGCAAAGAATGTTCGTATCGAGTGTCATCAGGTTTTGTTGATGTCATCAAGACAACTCCCAGAATCTTTCTCTTCTCTCTTCTCCTGCAGATTCTCTGGAGAAAAAAAAAACAGTATTGGTTCTTCCGGTTTGGTTTGCCCATCAGGTACTGTCCCAGCCATGAGGAAGAATAGACTATAATGTAAACTAAATAAAGCTATTGTGTTGAGTCGTGTTAAACTGAGCGCACTTTAAGCCATTGAGACATCCAGCCTGTCTGTGCATGAGCATCCAGCCCCCCTCAGACCAGGTCATTATACCTAACTCTGCTGGGTGAGGACAAGCAGTGGTTACTTTTATGAATGTCCCATACTATTTATGAATAGTCTTATCTGACATTATTATATTATCAGTTTCACATTACATAACCAATGCAAACTGCTGTCTGTAATCTAGTTCTCGTTAGTACAGCACTGTCTGGTTGTTGTGTGTGAGGTAGTGTCAGTCAGTTTTTATGGCACAAGATAGGTTACAGATACACAGTTTTCTTTGTTAAGTTGATCGGGGTCAGACTGGTCTGCCTCCAGTCAATTCAAACAGTACAAAACAAACAGAAAATGGAGCTCTTTGTCGTGTATTACAGTGGTGGACTCAAGTTATTTTTTGTCTTCTCATAGTTATGAAGATAAGTTTGAGTGGCCTGTGATAGATTGCCTTTTCATTGGTTAAAAAGCTTCAAGTCCCACAGACTGCCAGGAGCAGGGCTTGGATCGATCTTACAGGTGAAGCAATAGGTGAAACACCCTGTTACTTTTGTCTTGTTTTCACAAAGGGACAAAGATAACTCTTCCGTGCTGTGAAAGATAAATCTGCCTATTTCCTCTCATGAAGTAGTGTTAGAATACAATGCGTGCGTGTGTGTGTTTGTGTGTGTGCGTGTATGTGTGTGTGTGCGTGCGTGTGCGTGCGTGTACGTGGTGTGTGTGTGTGTGTGTGTGTGCATGTGGATTGACAGAAAAAGTAAAACCTTACTGAAGTTCTCAGCTCTGCGGTGATGTGACCTATTCAGCCGGATGGCACTGCAGCCGCGTGACCCCACTGCTCGGGGGCAGTGGCACGAGGGCAGGAGAGAGAGAGATAAACTGAGCGAGAGGGAGAGAGAAAAAAACGACTAGTCAGGGTCGCATCAACTGTTGAGCCGGGAAAGAAAAAGAGAGCAACAGAGAGAAGGAAAAAAAAGGAAAGAAGGAAAGAAGAAGAAAGAGGTAAAAAAAAAAAAAAATGAAGTGATAATCCAACAAAAAACATTTAAAAAATAATTTACAGTAAAAACTGAAACTGTCAGGGAGGAAAGAGCAAGACAGAGAGACAGAGAGAGAGAGAGAGAGAGAGAGAGAGACTGAGAGAGGAGGGGGTGTGTAGAGGGGAGGGGAGGGAGGGAGAGAGAGAGAGAGGGAAGAAGGGTGTGATCGTGAACGCACCACCCTCTCTCCCCCCTGTATGAGCGGCTAGTCACTGGAGAGACTCCTCTCTCACACACAGAATATAAAAAAGTTGGGCAAAGTCTGCCGCGTCTTCAAAGCTCCGAGGCGAACAGAGCAACTCTCCCCCCCTCTGGAACTAGAGCGGACACAGAGAAGACACCCCCGCGCCTCCTCCTCTTCCTCCTCCTCCTCCTCCTCCTGCTCCTCTCCTCCCGTTAACCTCGCTCATACCGGTGGACTCTGCGCTGAAGGATGTGGGCGCTGCTTCTCGGGGTCACTTTCGGATTACTGACCTCCGCTAGAACGGGCTCAGCTCAAGGTAAGCGCTCCACGCTCCACGCTCCACGCGTCCCTCTCTCTCTCCCTCTCTCTATCTCTCTCCCTCTCACCCCTCTCTCCCTCTCTCTCTCTCTCTCTCGCACACGCTCAGTGTCTCGCCGGCTGGCGGGTGCCTTGCTTTGTCTTACAGCGTCTCGCAGCCGGTGTGTGGACGTCTGGCGGGAGTCTGGTCTGAGCGTGAACGTGAGCGTGTGAGTGTGTGAGTGTGTGTGTGTGAGTGTGTGTGTGTGAGTGTGTGAGTGTGTGTGTCAGATCGGAGAGCAGGGTGTTGCCCTCTTTAAAGATTAGGGAAGGCGGCCATGCTGGCTGGGGGATGAATGAGTGACCGGCGGCGGCGGCGGCGGCGGCGGCGGCGGCGGCGGCAGTAACGGCGTGCTGGAGGGCAGGCGGGGGAGTGTGCGAGTCTGCAGACACTGCTGGGGTCTGAACAGACACAAAGGAGAGGGAGAGGGAGAGAGAGAGAGAGAGAGAGGGAGAAAGGCAGGGAGAGAGAAAGAGAGAGGGAGAGAGAGAGAGAGAGAGAAAGAGAGAGGGAGAAAGGGAGGGAGGGAGAGAGAAAGACAGAGAGAGGGTGAAGATGAGTGGTAGAATGGCTGGGTTGTTGTCGGTACACTAGCACCTGCCGTGGTGCTTTCTGCCTGGTTTTTAAAGCTCTCCTTCCTGTCGGCTCCTCTGAGGGAGCGCTGCCTCGTGGGGCTGCCTGCACACAAAGAAAAGTCATCATTCAACCTTCTCTCCTCTATTCTCTCTCTCTCTCTCTCTCTCTTTTTCTCTCCCTCCCTTTCCCTCTCTATTCCTTGTTACTTTATCATCCTCTTTGTCTTCGTCTGTCAGTCTGTCTTTTGCTCTTTCTCTTAGTCTCTACCTTTGTCTGGTTGTATGTGTGTTTCTGTCTGTCCCTCTCTCTCTCTCTCTCTCTCTCTCTCTCACTCCCTCCCTCTCTCTTTCTCTCCCTCTCCCGCCCTCCCCTCTCTCTCTCTCGCTCTCCATAGAGGGAGATGTGTGCTGACTCAAACAGGTTGGGGTTTGTCTCTCTCTCTCCCTCTGGGTGGGGAGGAGTGAGGGGGCTTGTCGTCTTTCTGTGGCGCTTTGCCAAAGCATCCCCAAGTGCAGCTGTAAATCTGCAGGGTTTAAATGCAAAGAAGGGGGTCTTTGGGGTAGTGTGTGTGTGTGTGTGTGTGTGTGGAGTTTTAAAAATCGCCCTTATTGCCATGGTTGTGTTGGCCTTGGTAGTTTAACCCTCAAGCAGTCTGTTTGTCACTGAGCTGTTATCAAGAGCTGTCAGTGCCGTCTGACAAAAAAACACGGCACAAGATTTTCAGTGCTTCCTTAAAACATGCACTTGGACTGTCCAGCCCATTGGGTGGTTCTGCCCATTTGAAAAGTCTTCAGAACCCTAGTTTGAAAAAGATTTCCTCCCTGAAGCACAAAGTTAAACCCAGAACTGGGCCCTGTGCCTCGGCTCGCGCGGACGTCCCGACCAACACGCCCCTCTTCGCCCGAAACAGGCCCCCCGCACCCCTGCTCACGTTACAGGAGACAGGAGGAGCAGGGCCGCCATGTTCACGCCCGTTCCTCCGCTTGCTTAAGACAAGTCGGCCGATTCCGGTCCGGCTCGCCTCCTGAAAGCCCGCGGCGCGGGGACAGAGCGCCTCCAGGGGCCTCCAGTCACCTGTTCCGATTGGCCGATAGATTCCAGCGCTCTGTCTGACTGGGCCCCGGGGTTCCAGCTCTGCGTCTGATTGGTCAGCGGGGGTTCCAGCGGGACGGGGTGTCGTGTTTCAAGGTGAGGGGCGGCAGTGTCCCTGTGGACCGGGCTGGGGGGATGAATAGCAGGACTCACGCCAGCCATGTGAGGAGCAGGGGACCCTGGGATACCTCCGGCCCAGGCGTGTACGCTCGCTGAGCCCCCCCCCCGAGCTGCTCTGATGGAATTCCTAAAATCCTGTCCTCCCCCCTCACTCCTGGGTGCCAGAGCTGCCAGCATCCCCAGTACCCCCCTACTACACCCCGAATAAGACTGTATTTAAATGCATCTAAGTACGCAAAGAAGGCTGCTCAGGACTACTGTATTACTCAGAATTCCACTGAAGCTATCCATTACATTTTAGAGCCTTTTAACGTAAGGTTCCTGCCCCCCCATACCCACCCAGCCCTCCACCCCTCCACCGCTGCCCACTCCTCTTCATGTACACAGAGTCCTTTGTGGCCCTGGTATTGCCGTTCCAAAGGGCACACTAATGCGCACAGACCACAAATGCAGCTGACAAGCTGAACAAACTAACAGCTCAGAAAACTGCACCATCTGTATCTGCCTGGACAGGAAATAATCTGGAGGTTGTTTTCGTAGTGCTCCGTGTCAAAAAACACGATATAAAACACGATATAAACTTGATCCCCTTCAAAAAAAAAAAGAGAAGGTAGCATTAGATTTGAAAGCTGGACTGAAAATGGGGGGAACGATGTGGGGGACTGAAAAGAGAAGCGCTGTTTTCGCTCTCCTCCCCAGGTGGTCAGGTGGTCACGGCTGGGTGGGGCTTGTCTCCGCTGCACCGCCCACCCAGGAAGTGCTGAGTGCGGCGCGCATGGCAACAGCGCTCACGGCAACAGTGGGCACGGTATCGCACGAAGCGCAGGGGATCCAGAGTGATGATAAACAGGGCCGAGGGTGCCCCAGCGTTATCGCCCCGGCGACAGGCGGAGGGGCCAACAAAAGGTCGACGCCCATAAGAGCGCTTTATGACCGGAAGCCGAACCGCTCCGCTCATCCTGACCGTGCAGCACCCTCACCCTCCGCTCTCACTGACAAATTAAAGGCCGGTTTTTTTATTTTGTTTTGTTCCTTTCTTTCTTTTGTTTCTTTCTTTTCTTACGTGCCCCCCCTTTTTTCTCTTTCAGCTGCTTCCAAGCAGGTGACGTTGTTTGAAAAGCGAAAAAAAAAAAAGTGGCAAAAGCACTGGGTATAATTTGTCTGGAAGCCAAGGACCAAGCAAACTGGGTATTAGACTGAAGAAAGGTTTACGTGGGACGGGTCCAGTGGGCCTTTCACACGGTGTCACGCAGAGAGTTTATCATGACTGTGCCGGGGAGAGAGAAAGAGAGAGAGAGAGAGAAAGAGAGACAGAGAGAGATAGAGAGCGAGAGAGAAAGAAAGAAAGAAAGAGAGAGAGACAGAGAGAGATAGAGAGCGAGAGAGAAAGAAAGAAAGAAAGAGAGAGAGACAGAGAGAGATAGAGAGCGAGAGAGAAAGAAAGAAAGAAAGAGAGAGAGAGACAGAGAAAGACAGGGAGGGGTGTGGCACTAAATCTGCAGCTTGATGTTGGAGAATGACAGTGGTGGAGTTAAAACAAAGAGAGAAAGTGTGCGCGCGTGTGTGTGTATGTGTGCATGCATGTGTGTGTGTGTGTGTGCGTGACTGTAGGAAGTGACACTATGGCTTTGGTGTAGCTGGGTGTCTGTAGCTGTAGAGAGGCTAACCCTAACCCTAACTTGAACCCGAACCCTAACCCTAACCCTAACCTGAACCCGAACCCTAACCCTAACCCTAACCTGAACCCGAACCCTAACCCTAACCCTAACCCTAACCCGAACCCGAACCCTAACCCTAACCCGAACCCGAACCCTAGTCCTAACGCGAACCCTACCCCTCTGAGCAGCCACCTCACTCCCTTTCTTTCGGCAGTTTGCACTCAGCACTGGGGGGTCACACGTGGGGGTCCTGAAGACTACAGTAGAAGTGTGACCGAGTGGAAAGGCTGTAGTGGTGGGTGGGGCTGGAAATAGCTGCGTTCAGTCCTCCCTGTCTTCTATCCTATACAGCACTCAGGGAAAAACCCAGCTTCGATGTCTTCACCTGAGATGGAAAGACAGACATGGTTCTTTCTTCTTGTATCCATAGTTTTTTTTTCCACATCTGAGTGGGGTTCTGAGTCAATCCTCCTGAATGCCACTGGATGTTTGGCTAGCAGTTTGTGAGCAGTTCTCATCGATTTTATTTTGTTCAGAAGGAAACGGAGCCGCGTTTGCCAGCCCCAGTCAGCCACAGGGAAGCACGAGGCCGTGACTCAGGGCGCACTGAACGCAGGGCCGCTGGCTTTCTGCGCTCCGGTCCGCACAGGTCCTGTCTGCTCGTGCGATGGCGTGTGGAGAGGCGAGTTCGACAGGGATCGTAACACACGGACGCACAGCACGCTTGACTGTGACATCAGGAACTCTGCCTGATTTTGCTGATGAGGCATTGGTCCTGAGAGGGGTCTGCTCAGTAAAACAGAGAACACATTCGCTTACCGTTAGCACTTTCTGACGAGCGCACATTCACTTAGCCTTAACACTTCCTATCGCGCATTCGATCGACATCAACGGCACTTCCTCCCCCCCCCAATCTCATTACTCTGCGTCGCCACGGCAACTGTGTTTGTACAAACAACAAGCCAACAGAGAAGATGGGCAGAAACTTTCCAGATGACTACGAGGCTGAGAGATTCCTCCTTTTTCTTCTTCTTTTTTTCAAAATGTTGTTGTAGTTTTAATGCTGTTTAAGGGAGATCACAGCGGACGATAGCTGGTGATGTGTACACCGGCCCAGTTTAACACATAGTTGTGCAACATCCCTCTCTCTAAAACACGTAGATACGTAGGAGAACGCAGGGAATAGCTGGAGTGGGTATGAGCCTTTGGGTTTGCCTTCCAAGTGCAGTCATTGCCCGAGCAAAGCACTTTCCCTCCACATCTCTGTGACACACTTTAACTTTCTCTGTCCTGTTGACACATTAAACAAAAGATAAAATGTAATTAAAGCTGTAATGGAGATGCGCTGATATAAAACAAGATCGGACAGATAGGAGGGAGGGTGTGGCTGCACACGCTTCAGGGCTTTTGGTCGAAGGTATGCGAATATATCATTAGCCACCGGAGTCTCTGTGATTAAGTAATAGATACACACCCAAAAATAATTAAATGTGTGTGTGTGTGTGTGTGTGCGTGTGTGTGTGTTCTTTGTTCACAAATATATTTTGATGAGTTCAGCCATCACCAGCTTGACAAAATATGTGAAAATGTTTTAATTTTAAATATTTTAGGTCACATGGTTCCAGACCTGTATTGTTATTCCATAATGAGGGTGACTGACCTTCAGTGATGCAGCTGAGGGTTAGGGTCAGGGGGAGTGGGAGGGGCATTCCCCACCCAAATCCTGCTCTGGTCCCACCCCTGCACTGTCACATGACTCGGGGAAGCTGCTTAGCCTGGTAACAGCCCGCAGGAAAAAGTGCTGAACATGTGAAATTAGAGTTTCTGCCGTTTTTGTTTTTTGTGTGGAGAAGAAACCTTATATTTATTTATGCTGGTGTATAAGGCCCACACATGACCCAGAACCTTAGTATCAAGAACAAAGCCGTATGTTTAAGCAACAGAACGAGATGTCGAACGGATTTAATTAACTCTTAATGACCTAACTTTTTTCAACCATGTTAATCCACGGTTTAAAAGGAATTACTCCTAATTTCGTATTGCTTTCAAGAAGGCAGCCAGATGTAATTACCGCTTAACGTTCTCCCTGGGAAAAATATTCCAGCCAAATGACTCCTATAAAAGGCAGGGAGGAGAGGAGAACGTGTGCAGTCCTGAAGTGCTGCTGGAGACCAGCTGGACTCGGGGCAGCGTGGGGGCCTTAGCGCCGCCCTGCTTATACAGCCTACCCAACGATCCCGCCCTGCTTATACGGCCTACCCAACGATCCCGCCCTGCTTATACGGCCTACCCAACGATCCCGCCCTGCTTATAAGGCCTACCCAACGATCCCGCCCTGCTTATACGGCCTACCCAACGATCCCGCCCTGCTTATACGGCCTACCCAACGATCCCGCCCTGCTTATACGGCCTACCCAACGATCTCGCCCTGCTTATACGGCCTACCCAACGATCCCGCCCTGCTTATACGGCCTACCCAACGATCCCGCCCTGCTTATACGGCCTACCCAACGATCCCGCCCTGCTTATACGGCCTACCCAACGATCCCGCCCTGCTTATACGGCCTACCCAACGATCCCGCCCTGCTTATACGGCCTACCCAACGATCCCGCCCTGCTTATACGGCCTACCCAACGATCCCGCCCTGCTCCGTGAGAAAGAGCTGCTGCT
>CM045898.1:48236018-48241018 GCA_025169545.1 Anguilla japonica
GCCTCTGAAACTTCAGCTCATGAGAAAGTTTGGAGGAGGGCGTAGACAAGACAGGGCACAGAGCGCTCGCAGTGGAGGGACAATGTGCCCGGAGGGGGGAACAGACAGGAGAACCCACACATGCATCATCTACAGAGCGCCCGCCCCAGGCAGGCCAGGCGCAGGTGAGACAGGTGTCCCATGATTCATTCTGGGATGGCGGGGGGGGAGTGCGGCAGGCGTTGTGTTACAGCGCGTGGGGCGAGCCGCGCGATGCGCTGGGACAGCCGCCACACCTTTCCCACACAAAGCCAGGTGCTCGCTCACCTGCGCTCGGAATGATCTCACCTGGATCCAGCCACGCCCACCTCCGCCGATTCCCAGGCGGTGAGGAGCGGGCTCCAGTCGAGGACAGAGGCGGAACATGCTGTCCCAAAGACACAGAGCCACCGCTGTCCCATCAGACAAACAGAGCCACCGCTGTCCCAAAGACACACAGAGCCATCGCTGCCCCAAAGACACACAGAGCCACCGCTGTCCCATCAGACACACAGAGCCACCGCTGTCCCATCAGACACACAGAGCCACCGCTGTCCCAAAGACACAGAGCCACCGCTGTCCCATCAGACAAACAGAGCCACCGCTGTCCCATCAGACACACAGAGCCACCGCTGTCCCAAAGACACACAGAGCCACCGCTGTCCCAAAGACACACAGAGCCACCGCTGTCCCAAAGACACACAGAGCCATCGCTGTCCCAAAGACACACAGAGCCACCGCTGTCCCATCAGACACACAGAGCCACCGCTGTCCCATCAGACACACAGAGCCACCGCTGTCCCATCAGACACACAGAGCCACCGCTGTCCCAAAGACACACAGAGCCACCGCTGCCCCAGAGACACACAGAGCCACCGCTGTCCCAAAGACACACAGAGCCACCGCTGTCCCATCAGACAAACAGAGCCACCGCTGTCCCAGAGACACACAGAGCCACCGCTGTCCCAAAGACACAGAGCCCCCGCTGTCCCATCAGACACACAGAGCCACCGCTGTCCCAAAGACACACAGAGCCACCGCTGCCCCAAAGACACACAGAGCCACCGCTGTCCCAAAGACACACAGAGCCACCGCTGTCCCATCAGACACACAGAGCCACCGCTGTCCCAAAGACACACAGAGCCACCGCTGTCCCAAAGACACACAGAGCCACCGCTGTCCCAAAGGCACACAGAGCCATCACTGTCCCAAAGACACACAGAGCCACCGCTGTCCCAAAGACACACAGAGCCACCGCTGTCCCATCAGACACACAGAGCCACCGCTGTCCCATCAGACACACAGAGCCACCGCTGTCCCAAAGACACAGAGCCACCGCTGTCCCAAAGACACACAGAGCCACCGCTGTCCCAAAGACACACAGAGCCACCGCTGTCCCAAAGACACACAGAGCCAATGCTGTCCCAAAGGCACACAGAGCCATCACTGTCCCAAAGACACACAGAGCCAATGCTGTCCCAAAGGCACACAGAGCCACCGCTGTCCCATCAGACACACAGAGCCACCGCTGTCCCAAAGACACACAGAGCCATCGCTGTCCCACAAACACACAGAGCCACCGCTGTCCCAGAGACACACAGAGCCACTGCTGTCCCAAAGACACACAGAGCCACCGCTGTCCCATCAGACACACAGAGCCACCGCTGTCCCATCAGACACACAGAGCCACCGCTGTCCCATCAGACACACAGAGCCACCGCTGTCCCATCAGACACACAGAGCCACCGCTGTCCCAAAGACACACAGAGCCACCGCTGTCCCAAAGACACACAGAGCCACCGCTGTCCCAAAGACACAGACTGTCCCAAAGACACAGAGCCACCGCTGCCCCAAAGACACAGAGCCACCGCTGTCCCATCAGACACACAGAGCCACCGCTGTCCCAAAGACACACAGAGCCACCGCTGTCCCAAAGACACAGACTGTCCCAAAGACACAGAGCCACCGCTGTCCCATCAGACACACAGAGCCACCGCTGTCCCAGAGACACACAGAGCCACCGCTGTCCCAAAGACACACAGAGCCACCGCTGTCCCATCAGACACACAGAGCCATCGCTGTCCCATAAACACACAGAGCCACCGCTGTCCCAAAGACACACAGAGCCACCGCTGTCCCATCAGACACACAGAGCCACCGCTGTCCCATCAGACACACAGAGCCACCGCTGTCCCATCAGACACACAGAGCCACCGCTGTCCCAGAGACACACAGAGCCACCGCTGTCCCAAAGACACACAGAGCCACCGCTGTCCCATCAGACACACAGAGCCACCGCTGTCCCAAAGACACACAGAGCCACCGCTGCCCCATCAGACACACAGAGCCACCGCTGTCCCATCAGACACACAGAGCCACCGCTGTCCCAAAGACACACAGAGCCACCGCTGTCCCAAAGACACACAGAGCCACTGCTGTCCCAGAGACACACAGAGCCACCGCTGTCCCAAAGACACACAGAGCCATCGCTGTCCCAAAGACACACAGAGCCACCGCTGTCCCAAAGACACACAGAGCCACCGCTGCCCCAAAGACACAGAGCCATCGCTGTCCCAAAGACACACAGAGCCACCGCTGCCCCAAAGACACACAGAGCTACCGCTGTCCCATCAGACACACAGAGCCACCGCTGTCCCAAAGACACACAGAGCCACCGCTGTCCCAAAGACACACAGAGCCACCGCTGTCCCAAAGACACACAGAGCCACCGCTGTCCCACAAACACACAGAGCCACGCTGTCCCAGAGACACACAGAGCGACATCACAAGACTTTAAGCAGGAGCGCGAGATTACTGGGCTTTCTGACCAACGCTGCACAGACACATAGATTTGCATATCTTACATAGATTAAATAATTATAATAATAATACACTTTATTTATATAGCGCATTTCCACAGCCCAAGGTCACTTAACTAAGTTAAAAGGTTAAAGAGCAGCAAGTTCAGTAAATACAGAAAACAAATATCTTCCTTTAAAAAGTACTTTTCATGGAAGTGCTTCACATATGTGCATTTGTCTGCCTGTAATATTATAAATTCTATTATAATATTAATTTTAAAGACATTAGCAATATTATTGAATTCAAAATATTATTAAAATAATATTAAAAAATAACCCATTTGCTGGGTCCACTGTCTAGCCACGTCATTTCATACTTCAGAGAAAGCCCCAGGGTGGTTATATATGAGGCCCAGGGTGGTTATATATGAGGCCTAGAGTGGTTATATATGAGGCCCCAGGGTGGTTATATATGAGGCCTAGAGTGGTTATATATGAGGCCCCAGGGTGGTTATATATGAGGCCCAGGGTGGTTATATATGAGGCCCAGGGTGGTTATATATGAGGCCCAGAGTGGTTATATATGAGGCCCCAGGGTGGTTATATATGAGGGTGTGTTCCCAGGCCCCAGAGAGAGCTCTTCCCTTGCTGCTGGGATGTTCCTCTTTTTAAAACACCGAGTAAAGTGACACCCCACTGGGCGGGTCTCTTAACACAAATGCTGAAAGAGCGGCTTTTATTTTTCAATTAAACCCCAGACTTTCTCAGTTTTCACACGCACAGTAGTAGTTCAGTACTTTAGGAGTCTCCCTTCTGTTCTGCATATGCTGCTCTTTTGATCGCCATTCGTACAACAACCTTTTCAGCTCTGTCTGATGGAACAGGATGAGTCATTTGTGTATGAGACCAGGTATCACAAAAAACAACAGAGCAGAGCCAATTGTATGCCGCTTATACTGAGAACTTATACTGCAGATCTTATACTGCGGGTGTAAACAATGTTATCATTTCTCTCCTTGTGATTCTACTGCACGTCTCCGCTGAGCATTCACTGTAGTACTGAAGCTCAAGCCAAGCAGCTGCAGCACACAGACTATGCTATAACAGCCATGAAACAGAGACTATGCTATAACAGCCATGAAACAGAGACTATGCTGTAACAGCCATGAAACAGAGACTATGCTATAACAGCCATGAAACAGAGACTATGCTATAACAGCCATGAAACAGAGACTATGCTATAACAGCCATGAAACAGAGACTATGCTATAACAGCCATGAAACAGAGACTATGCTATAACAGCCATGAAACAGAGACTATGCTATAACAGCCATGAAACAGAGACTATGCTATAACAGCCATGAAACAGAGACTATGCTATAACAGCCATGAAACAGAGACTATGCTATAACAGCCATGAAACAGAGACTATGCTATAACAGCCATGAAACAGAGAGGTTTGGTGGTTTTGCAGCACTGTCTCTGTGAGCACCTGTTCCTCTTTACGGTTTGTAACGGATGTGTTTTTGGCTGGTACCGTAGCCCCTGCGGATGAGCCCGGCCCAGATGGGGAAGGTGCGGGAGAGGCGGTGGGGACAGACGCTCCCGTCGCCACGGAGCCTGAGGCCGACCAGGGAGCAGCTCCCGAAACCACTGCGAAGCCAGAGGCCGAGGACGAAGCAAGGGAGCAGCCTGACGCTGCAGCGACCCCTGACCCCGCAGAATCAGCAGAAGCCGCAGCCCCTGCAGACCCTGCTGAAACAGGGAACCAGCCGCAACAGGGGAACCTGCTGAAACAGGGGAACCAGCCGCAACAGGGGAACCTGCTGAAACAGGGGAACCAGCCGCAACAGAGGAACCAGCCGAAACAGGGGAACCAGCCGCAACAGGGGAACCTGCGGAAGACGGTGGGGAGGATGCGGAGCAGGCCACACCCCCAGCCCTGGCCCCGGAGGCACCGGAAGACTCAGAGCGGGGCCGAGCGAGGAAGGGGAGAGTCGGATCCAGCCAACGAGGAGCAGCCCACAGAGGCGGAGGAGCAGCCAGGCACTGCCGTCCCGGCCGAGGACCCCCCCTCGGGGGAAGCTGTACCCACGCCCGACCCCGCCATGGAGGGGGAGGTGCAGCCCGTCGACCACGAGCAGGACCTGGCTGCAGCGGCCCCCCCGCTGAACGGTAGG
>CM045898.1:48246018-48278518 GCA_025169545.1 Anguilla japonica
CAGTAGACAGAGATAAACAAGCAAACGATAGTCGTCCATCAATTAAGGGTTTTTCACAACATCCATTATTGATGTAACGGTTGAGTGTGTTACAGAAGAGTCTACTCGTGTGTCATCTGTTTTTTTTTCCTTTGTCTGAGTTGTATTTTTCAACATTTCCTGTGGATTGGGATATATTTTCTGTTCATGAGTTACAATGGTGAGAAGCTAAGATGTTTTTATTTTAATTTATGTTTTTTTCCCCCTGTATATACTGTATGTATTTTTCCCATTTCTTTAGATTTTGAGAACTCACTTGTGTTCATTACTGAGTCAGTGACCTATCCATCAAATTTGCTATTTTCATTAATCTAATCAACAAAAAATGGAAAGTCAATGTGTAGGAAATATGTAACAAAAGCAGTGGATGTTTTATGAATCAGACCAGCTCATAGTGGGGGGAAATGAAAAAAGATGCTTTGTTGTTGACTGTTATTATAAAACGTCACATATCAGTTGCCTAATGTGGGGAAATAAACACACATTAAGAGTGAAGTCTCACATGTTATTGTAATTATTGGTGAGAATGATCTGGATAGCTTGACTGGAAATTCCATGCTGAGAATGAGCATGCCCTGACATTCTGTTGCAGAGAATTCTGGGAAACTGAGTTCAAATAGGGTTAAGACAGACGTTATATTGTGTATCTAAGTGATCTAGCCATGAAGCAAATTAAACTGTTTTGTTTCTTTTCAACGTGAATATAAAGACACATTGCAGACTGTCATCACCCAGTATGAACAACTCTGTCACACAAACACAGAACAATCCAGAGAAAAACCAATAACACCCTGCAACGTGTCATGTGAGAAAAAATGCGACAAAACTCTTCTGCATTTCAAGCGCCTAAACGCATGCAAAGAGAGGATGCCTGCAAGTAAATGAAAGGAGTTTGAATCACTTGAAATCCCCACATCTGTGCTGTAATTACAGTTATTGCTGAAGGTGGTGTGCTCTGTGCATTTCTGTTGAATAACAACTGTCAAATTCCGGTATATTTGCACCTTTGTTCTGAATCAGAGATATATTTCTGCTCTGAGGCATTGATGCCCAGGCTCACCTGGTCTCCACGGAGTTTCCTGAGAGGTGAAAATGTGCTCGGATCTGGCCAGCAGCTTTGTGCGGTTCGCTCATGTGAAAGACAGAATAAATGAATGTCATCCTACAGGGACTTTCTTGGTCTCTTCTTCCCAAACAATGACAATCTGAATGGTGAACAACAGTTATGAAATGTTTTAAATGTCTATTGTTTTTTCTTTATTTGTTTTATTTTTCCTTTGTTTTTTCTTTCTTTATTGGATAGTTTTTAAATATTATTTTTCAGTAGCTATAAGGATTACTCGTACACTCATAAGAAATGTGTGAATTAACGGATTGACAAAGATTGCAAATAAAGACATTTACAATCGAATGGTTCTCATGCATGAATGCAGGAGGTGGGGGGGCCATGGAGCCGGTCCAATGACAGGCAGACGGGAAAGAAGACCAAGGAAAAGATGCTCTTGTTGCCGGGGAGCAGGAGGGAGTGTGGTTGCCATGGCTCCCAGGTCATGATGCAGTCAGATTTCGGAGGAAAAGGGGCAGGAGACATCGAGAACACAGAAAGAATGCAAATGTGTGTGTGTGTGTGTGTGTGTGTGTGTTTGTCTGTGTGTTTGTGTGTCTGTGTGTGTGTGTGCGTCTGTGTGTATGAGAGAATGTGTGTAAATTGTATAAATTGTGTCATTGTCTTGTGTGAGTCATTAACCAGATTTTGCAAAACCATTAATGTTGTTTCTCGCCAAACTGTAATTTCTTTGCAGTTAGCAAAAGAAATGCATAAAAACTATCTCTTAGGCCACACAAGAAGAAATATTTATGAAAATCAAAAAATCATAAAATTTATCAAATAGATACATCTCACATTAAAAACATGGTATATGCACCGTACGGTATGCGGCCATATAGCTGTGCAACCATGACATGAAGAGATTTATATCTGGAGGTAGAACCACAAAAATCGGTGTTTCCATGGTAACGTGCCATCTCTGTGGATGGACTCGGCTGTGATTGGCCGAGGGAGCCGCAGGCTTGAGGAAATGCTCGAGTGTTTTTAATGTTATTCAGCTGTGAGAGAATGGCGCGGCACAGCCAGGTAACGGCGACACACGTCCTCCACGCGGACCGGGATCCGCGCCACCCGGCCGCTGTTTGTTTTAGAATGTTCACTGGCTTGGCCCCTCCCCCACCACACTAATCGTTTGGGGGAGTTAAATCAATCTGAGCAGAGGCTTTTCAGCGAGAGCTGCAATGAAAAGCAGGCTCTTTCCTTTCAGTTATCGGCTGTCTGACCTGCCTGGACAGGCTGAACGGAGAGATAAAATGGTGTTAAGATCCCTCTCTTTTCATCGAGGGAGAAGACAGACTGCGGGGGGGAGGAGGCGGGGGGTATGGGGGGGCGATCACAAAACGGCACAAAGCCTTGTGCGGCCTCTGGGATGCTGAACCACGCCCTGCGCGTGTATTCATACGTCCAGCCAGACTGCGGAAAAAAACCACAGCAGGGCTGGCCGTCTGCAGAGCTAGGGGTGGGTTCACACCAGTTCTCTGCTGAAAGTACATCAGTTTATTGAATATCATTAAGTTTGCCATTCATTGAAATTTAAAAACAGAACATTAAAATGAGCTTAACTGTGATCTCAAGACAGTTCAGTGAGTGCAAATGTAACCAGGCCCTGTGTACACCACATAAAGCACATTGGTTCCTACTGTACACTAGCCTCACTCGTGACCAGTCTCTCTCTATATAGATTATTCCAAGCCTATACTTGACCTTGTTCACTATCCACAATTTATGCTATGCCCAATATGCACAACCCCCAGTGTACACCAGGTTCCATAACACAGTACCCCCAGTACAGTGTTAAATGAGGCCTGATAGAGTAGAGTTTTAGTCTGTTGGGTCTCAAACTCGGTGTTGAATCAACACTGAAAATATTACTGTGTAAGCACTCCTTTAACCTTTTCATCATGTTCACTCCTAGTGTACACTGCTCTCCCCCTACAGACCCCCAGTGTGCATTATTCCTAGCATGTGCTCTTCAAGTGTACACTAATCCCCCTATCTTCTCTATTCATTAATCCAAGGGCACTGTGTAATCAGAATTGAGACCTCACTGAGGATATGCCCTCCCATTGGCCGCTGTGCAGTTTGCCAGTTTAGTGCTCATCGGTCAGGGTGCACTTTCTGCCTTCAGCCACTAGGGCGTGCTGCTTTTCAGAGGCACTCGGGACCCCAGTAAAACTCCAGCACTATGTTCAAATGTTGAAAGAAGAAAACAAAACTGAACTTTGTATGCATGTATGTATGTATGAGTGTGTGTGTGTGTGTATGTATCAATAGATCAATCAATAAACCTTCATTTAATTCTCGGAAGACACATTGAGGGAACAAGCCCTCATTTACAATGGTGCCGAAAGTTTTTTTTAAAATCATTTAAAATTAAATAATACATTAAAAGGAATAATAAAATAAACAATATTAACAGTAATAACTACATATGAAATAAATACCAGAAATCATAAGTTCATAAGAACAAGAGTTAACAATGTCAAGTTTCAGTTCCTTATGTAATAATGTATGTTTGTACAGTATGCAAGCAACATTATACCACATGCTAAACCAGAATTATACCACATGCTAAACCAGAATTATACCACATGCTATACCAGAATTATACCACATGCTATACCAGCATTATACCACATGCTATACCAGAATTATACCACATGCTATACCAGCATTATACCACATGCTAAACCAGAATTATACCACATGCTATACCAGCATTATACCACATGCTAAACCAGAATTATACCACATGCTATACCAGCATTATACCACATGCTAAACCAGCATTATACCACATGCTATACCAGCCACAAATTAATAAGCCTTTGAGAGCAAGTTAATTAAGAACCTATTTAGCAAACATTACTGCTGATCCCAGTAAAGCCCAGCAAATATTTCTGTTCTCCTTGATGTTGGTCCCACACGGTTTCAGAGAAGTGTTGTGTTCTTCCACACGGCCTTCATCTGTACAGAATTTATTTCCTGTTTTGGTTTGGAATCAATGGGTGTAAAATAATAATACAATAAATTTATTTGTGGATTTATTTATTTGTTTTTAAGCCAAAAGATCGATGTGCCTTACAATGTCACAACGAGGCACCATAAAAACACAAAACAATAAATGAACAAACGGACTGTAATAAAGGTAACATATAGGCAGAATATAAACTATTAAAAGTGTAGCTGCAAGTAAAGATATATTAAAACATGCGCTATGTTTTAAAACAAATAGAGAATAACAAAACAAATACAAACTAAAACCGCTAAATCTCCTAAACTTGCTAAAAAGACTAGCAATTTAAAAAACACAGATCAATAAAAATGTAAATCGTTAGATTAAAAATGGAAAGCTGTCTCTGAGCGGCGCTGGCCTTCCCAGAGGAGTCGTGGGGCTCGGAAAGCTGTGCTAAGAACTGCCACATTTCATCGTCGTGCAGCACAATCACTTGGCAAAGCGTGCATTTCTGGAGGGAGGCAGAGTGACCCCCCCCCCCCCCCTGCCACCTGCCACCCATTCCACCTGCACCCTGCCACCCCCCCTGCGCCTCCCGCCCCACCCCCCCTGCCACCCCATCTTCGCCCCCCCACCCCCCCCCTGCCCCCTGCCCCCCTGCCACCCCCCGCCCCCCTGCCACCCCCCCCCCCCCGCCACCCCCCCCCCCCCCGCCCCCCACCCCCCTGCCCCCCGGCCCCCCATCTGCCCCCCGCCACCCCCCCCCCCCCCCCCCTGCCCCCCGCCACCCCCTCCCCCCCCCTTGACCACCCCGCCCACCCAATTCACCACCCCCCCTACCCCCCTGCCCCCCCCCACCCGCCACCCCCCCTGCCCGCCGCCCCTGCCACCCCCCCCCACCCAATTCCCCCCCACCCCCCCCCCCCCCTGCCCCCCCACCCCCCCCCCCGTCACCCCCCCCTGCCCCCCACCCCCCTCGCCACCCTATAACATGGCGAATCAAGCGTAGGATATCCTACAGGCGTGGTTTTTAATTTTTGTGTACTTTAGGACTCCAGCAGGGGGCGCTTCTCCAGATTGTTGGCTTGAGTTGCCTCCACACAGCTTTCTTTCCATTTCTGCTTTGCGGTAAGCTGGAGAAAATAATTCAGTGTCAGCATAAAATAAACTGTGTCACTGTCCCAATACTTTTGCATTTAAATGTAGTACACACATACGTAGATATACAATATTTACTTTTAAATACCTAAGGTATCACAGGTTAAAATGCATAAAAGAATATTACATATAAAAAATTTACAGACTTTGTCATCAAATTAGCATTACACATTCCACACAGCTAGCATCTTGCACATAACACACAAAATATTCAGAATCGGGCTCCAGCGTGTACTTACGGAAGCGCTTGTGTAAGTCGTAATGCCCGGTGGATTGGTTTCTGCAGAAGGAATGTTCCTCTGTCTCGCCACAGCAGGTGTACCAGAGGCTCGTGTAATCCTCATTGTGGGGGAGCTCCGTCTCGACCTCGGACCCGGTGGATTCCCTACTGCAGAAGGAATCTTTCTTCGTCTCACCACAGCAGGGGTACAACCACATATAATTCCCCTTGTGGTTGACCACCATCTCGACCTCGCGCCCGGGGGATTGGCCTTTGCAGACAGAATGTTTCTCTTCGTCTTCGCCACAGCAGGTGTACCTGCCCTTCCATGTAATCCCCCTTGTGGTTGAGCACCATCTCAAACTCGTACTCCAGGCTATTGGCGTTGATCTGCGCCACTTCCTCTCGGTAGTGAAGCTTCTCATCCTCGCCCAGTATGGACTGGGACCTCCCCAACAGGGTGCCATGGTCCTCGTACAGCTCCACCTCCATGAGCTCATACACAAGGTCCACTGTTCCCAGCAGGTGCGAGACCTCATGGATGAGGGTGCCCGGTTTTGAGTCGTAGCAGAGGTGGTCTGGGGCGCCCCAGAATTTCTCGCACAGGTACACAGTGTCCTTTTTGGGGTAAACGTAGGCAAAGGTGTCACTCTCCTTTGGGTCTGGGTTTTGGTCCTCCTTGAAGTCCACTTTCTGCATTGTGTGCAGCAGGTCTCTCAGGAAAGCTTCTGTAGGTATGCAGAAGAACTTGTAGGAGTCGATGGGCTTGGAGCAGGTGTAGTGGAAACTGACAGGGTCTCCGTACAGCCCTTCTCCAGAGCGTCCGTCAGTATCTGCACTGCTGCATCTCTGGCGTCCTCCGCCTTCTTCAGCTTATCCCCGCTCAGGTCTCTGATGTACTCAGAATGCAAAGGATTTCCGGAAGCTTCTGCCATTGTGTTTAGGAGGCACAGTTGTGGACACTGCAAGTTTGTCTTCTGGTATAAAGGCACTTGTTGCAGTTTCCTTTTATTGAATCCCTAAACCGAAAGTGAAACTTTAAACCAGATGTTTGCCTGTTTGATTGTCAGCTTTCGGTTTCCTTATCACATACACGGAAAGTCCCCCTAGGAATTCCAGATGGCTCTGGGATTTTTTTCTACAACCGTATGTTTTTTTCCACTAGGAAAAAAACAATTTTAATGCCTTATATACTGTCCTCCTTGAGGTGTAGCAACCACAAATAGACAGCTAGCCAAACTCCGTTCACAAAGGACATGAGAGTCAGGATATAGCCTTCAAGCTCCGAATATTTAATGCAGACTCAAGATGCTTGTAAATGTGAAAAGGAGTGAAACTGAAAGGACAAAATACACCACAATTACTGTAATGTTTACAGAGGTAGGCATCTAAGTGCACAAGCCTGGACAGCTCTTAACTAAATTTTATACAACGATAACCAATAAAGTGTACAAACTCAAAATGAATGCTACATAAACCCTGCACTAGTAAGGATGAAGGCTAAAATGCTAAATATTGACAGCTAATCACTTAAGAAACCAACATGGCTGAGCTGAATGCTAGCATGAAAACAGTATCTTCAAAGGTTACTTTTACAGTACAACTTTCACAAAGGTTTCATTAATACATGTCTATGAGCTGCTTATTGACAGATTCCAACTTGCAGGCAATGCTTTCTATGGCACAACAACAGGATAGCAGCAGATGAACTTCTGTGCTTCAGGATGAGCTGACATCTAACCTCCCGTGGCAAACCTGCTTTCATTTCTACTTCCTGTCTAAAAAGGAAGTTATCATAAAGGGCTGTACAATTACACAGCAATACTGTATAGGGCGCCAGACAACCCACTACAGGATATAAATGACTGGCGGACAGAATACCTTAGATGTCCTCATTACACAGTGACTAAGCTACAATGTACGGTCAAAAGTATGTGGACACTGTCACGTAACATCTGATCCAAAATTATGGGCATTAATATGATCTACACTTTGCTGCTAACAACCACCGCTCTTCTGGGAAGGCTTTATAATAGATTGGAGCATTGCTGCAGGGATTTGATTCTATTCAGCCAGAAGGGCATCAGTGAGGTCAGCCACTGATTGGGCGAATAGGCCTGGCTCACAGTTGGCTTTCCAATTGATCCAAAAGTTGTTGGATGTGGTTAAAGTCAGGGCTCTGTACAGGCTAGCCAAGTTCTTCCACACCATTGTCGACAAAACCATTTCTATATGGACCTCTGTGTGCCCAGGGGCATTGTCATGCTGAAACAGGAAAGGGCCTTCCCCAAACTGCTGGAGAAGCACAGAATTGTCTTTATTGTGATTTTATGCTTTAGCATTAAGATTTGCCTTCACTGGAACTAAGGGGCCCAGCCAAAACCATGAAAAACAGCCCCAGACCAAAGGATGCCCAGATACCTTTGGTCATATTGTGTATATAAGCAATGTTTTTAGGGTATATTCTACAGCACTGTCAGTGAGGACGGTGAAACGCGAGATCTACTGGCCACAACTTTTTATGTTAATTTGCAAATTCATGTAATTTCTTGCAGACAAATACTAATCTTCTGTTTACTAATGACAGAAAGTATACTTTCACATTATGGAGCCTCTGCATGCAGCATAATAGAGAGGCAATGTAAACTAGAGGGGCAGTGCGCGTTCAAACCTGCAAGACCTTTAAGAAGAAGGCCACCGAAATAGCCGACTGCTAAACTTTAGATTATTGTTTTCGTACATTACAGCGAATGCTCCATCCCTACACATACCTGCATCTCTCAGAGTAATTGAATATGCATTTTGTTTCTCTACTCTCTTTGAACGCAAAAGAGTTTCTAGAACATTTTTAAAAAACCTTCCAAAAAACCTACTCTGCAAAAGGTTTTTTAACTTTTCTTTTTTAAATAAACATATAAAAGAGAGACATGGATCAAAGAAAAGTCTTTTTTTTTTTTTGTTATTTTTTTAAAAACACAGCAGCAATACACCAGATAGTACATCGCTGCTACAAACAAAACAGCCTTCCTGTTTCTCACACACATGCTTATCTCATGTCACCTGCAATGACCAGCAGGTGTGGGACCGGTCTTAATCGGTCACAGCTTCTGAGACAATGAGCAGTCAAAGGTAGACCACACCTATTACAGAACATGCCCCCTTTAGACCAGTGGTTCCCAATTAGGTGCCATGGAGGGCGGAGAGCATGTAGGTTTTCAATCCAGCAACTGCCTTTCCCTGCTGGTTCCAATAATTAGTTCCCTCCTTTCAGGTTGAGAGTGTTAATTAGTAAATCAGCAGGTTGAGAGTGTTAATTAGTAAATCAGCAGGTTGAGAGTGTTAATTAGTAAATCAGCAGGTTGAGAGTGTTAATTAGTAAATCAGCAGGTTGAGTGTTAATTAGTAAATCAGCAGGTGAAGGGAGTTGCTGGAATGAAGACCTGCACACTCTTGGGCTTCCATGACACATGACTGGAGACAGAGGTGGCACATCCTGGTCCTTGAGATCCACTGGGTCCACTGGTTTCTGTTGTTACTCTGCACTTAATTGGTCAATTAAATAAGTTTACTAAACAGTTACCTCACCTAGTTTCTTGGGTCTGAAGCGCTTGTTGCTTGGAATCCTAGAAAAGGATCGTGATGCAGAGATGTATTAATCATATCATATATGGAAGGCAAATGGAATGGAATAATAAATGTGGAAGAACCATCTATGATCTAGAAAAAACCATGCTCCTGAGAATGAAGAGTGCTCTAGAACTGCTGAAAGCACTTCTATTTTAATCTTATGTGCTTTGAGATGTTGTTTATACACAGCAGTTTTTTTTTTATTTTTTTTTATATTGACAGCTACAGAAAATAGCACTGGGGAAATCAAACGTGTTATGAAGGTCTATTTTGGAAGGTCTACTAAAGTTAGAGACATTGTCTGCTGTAAGGCACTTTGAGTTGATGCAATAGGCAGCATCATACTGAAATAACATGGTGTTTTGCTCCAGAAGAGAACGCAGGACCGGTGCTACAGGCACCTTTAGTCCAATTTCAAGGGCTAATCAATGTGACCTTATCAGTCACAGTGCTACAGTTTAATTGATTCAGCCATCCAGGCAATGATTTATTCAAGGACTGGCACACCTGATTCATCCTGTCAGTGAAAATGAGTAGCCTATACACATCTGTGTGCGCTCAGTGATGGGTAAAGATTAGTAAGCCATTTGCAATTTATTTAAAAAATTGACTAAACTTAAACTAAAATTTGGCTAAAAGTAGACTAAAATATCCAGAGTTTTCACTGACTTAAAACTGAACAAAAACAATGAACAGTCAAATGATTAACATCTGACAAGGACATATTTTATCCAAAAGACAAAGACTAAAACTAAGCATCTTTGTCCCCCATCATTGGTGTCGAGGCACTTTGCACTGGTGCATGGTGGTGCTGTTGTCTTGGAGATAAACTTAAAAAAATGAGTCAGCATAACTACAGCCATTTTAGCTGGGAGGGTTTGGTCTTTTTTATAAAAAAAAAAAAAAATTCTCTTTCAGTGTCTTAAAAGTTCTCATTCTCACTCTTCTAACTCTTTCACTATTGAAATTGTGAGTTTTAATCACTTGGGACACAACACTCACCTCAGAATAACTGGGGTCCATGAGAAAATTAATTAAAGGGTTCGTATGTTAAGCAGTTTGTAATTCTATTTAAAAGACACAGATCAGTCATTACTGTGAGGCCAATAGGACTGCTATGACACAAACTACTAGTAGAGAGACGATGGACAGTCCACTTGTCAGCATAAATTGGCATTGTGGCGAAAATGCAGATATACCGCATATCCTCATAGACCTGTTCCTGAAAATCTACCACCCTCTCGAATTTCACTCAAACCCAAACAAAGCACATCTCATTCAAACAGCTAGAGATCTTATTGAACTGCCAATTAGCAGAATCAGGTGTGCCGAATTAGGGTTGGAATGGAAGCAGACAGAGACAGTAGATCTCCAGGGGGAGGTCGAGCAGCCCTGACACAGGCAGTCCTGACAGGTGCGCTCACCAAGTTTGTGTGAAAAGAACTAAATTTCGGCTGTATGGGCCTCATTCAGAAAACATGCAACATTTGATCATGAACTGATCGTGATCATGAAAAACAAAGGTCTGCACACGTCATGAATCTCATCGGTTTTTCATGGGAAGATTTTAAGAACAAAAGTAAGAATAACAATTAAAATTTTGCAAATGAGGCCCAATGTGATTTCAAGGTATTCTTTGGTAGGAGACAGAGATAAATGTGCCCACTGGTAACCTCTATCCCTGCACTGGACTGTGGTGTAGTGATTCTATTTGAATAATCTTTACTGTGGACAACTGCTAAGCCTTACTATCCATCAGTTTCTCCTTTCTCCACAGAACAGAAGGAGTGTACACAATAGCAAATGGGTGTGTTTATGTGCTTCCCAATGTGGAATTTCCAAAGGGTGGAACCCCTCCCCCCACCACCAGTGGTACATGCCATTGGCCACCTCATGTGTCCTTCACTTCTCTGATTGGCTCAAGCATTCTAAATGAGTCTTCAGGATTGGCTGGTGAGTGGGAAAATTCCATTTGACAAGAATAAATTGACATTATTGACAGGTACAACCACTACTGGACCAAATAGAAATCCAATTTCCCAGGACAGTAATGAAGACATTTCACTGTGGAAGCAGAATCAGGCCATGTTTTGGATTTGATGTTAAACTACCTTCTGGTGCCTTTTGAAATAATAATGCTGTCAACCTTGGTGTCTCATCAGATTTCCTAACTGTTTGTACATCTGGCCAATATCTTGCATTCCTTGCCCAATCTCATTATCCAGGTTGCCACTAAAAAATAACTTTAAGCTGAACTAGATAATTAAAGGTCACATTAGATTTAAACAATTGTGTATAAGTGCAAGCTTACCGTGTGTATTCTTATCTATTAAGCAAGGCTGGCTTAGAATACTTAGAAAGGGTCAAAGTTCTTTGTCAAATTGTTTTAACAGTCAGTGTTTACATCAATACCAGATAAAAATTAAGTTTTGACTCAGAGCCACTGTTTTCAACTTTATAACCAGCAGTTGAGCTGATCTTGCCAAGCAGAATTTATCGCTAATAATTACTGTAGTGCAAGTCGGACATTAAGGAGGAGCAAAGGCCACGCTGTGTACGGTGCTTTCCCTCCATCAGAAAATAACTGAATATATCTGTCATTTTAATAGATTATTACTGAATGTGATGCTTAAAAAACCACTGGAAGGAGGTTCAGATGCATGTTCTCCTGAAGGATGTTCAGATGGATGTTCTCCTGAAGGATGTTCAGATGGATGTTCTCCTGAAGGATGTTCAGATGGATGTTCTCCTTAAGGATGTTCAGATGCATGTTCTCCTGAAGGATGTTCAGATGCATGTTCTCCTGAGGGATGTTCAGATGGATGTTCTCCTGAGGGATGTTCAGATGGATGTTCTCCTGAGGGATGTTCCGATGGATGTTCTCCTGAAGGATGTTCAGATGGATGTTCTCCTGAAAGATGTTCTGAGGGATGTTAGAGCAGTGGTAGAGCAGGCCTCATCTCTCCAGAATTCAGGATGTTGGTAAAGGACAGTGCAGGAATGTGAATGTAGAGCAGTGAGAGTGTGTAGTGTACTGTGTATGTGTTTGTGAGTGTGTGAGTGAGTACGAGTGTGTAGTGTACTGTGTGTGTGTGTGTGTGAGTGCGTGTGTTTGTAGTGTGAGTGTAGCGTACTGTGTGTGTGTGTAGTGTACTGTGTGTGCATGTGTGTGTGTGTGTGTGTGAGAGAGTGTGTAGTGTACTGTGTGTATGTGTACGTGTGTGTGTGTGTGTGTGTAAGTGTGTGTGTGTGTGTGTGTGTGTGTGTGTGTGTGTGTCTTTGAGAGGGAACACTGGGACATATCTGTGTAAAGGGGAATGCTGGGTAACGAGAGTGTTTAATTGGAGCTTTGCTGGTGGGGCCCTGCAGGGACTGAAGGAGCAGCAGCAGGCCGTTGTAAATAATTAACCTCGTTAAAGACAGATTTGTTAAGGGCCCGGACGGGGATCAATCAGCTTGATTAATTAGCAGGCCCCGAGAAAGAGGCAACATTAATTAATCATATTTGTGTTCATCACCTTTGTGTTCCCCTGCAAGTTTGGCTGTGAAACTCGAGAGACGACTCTAAAAAGCTGATAACATGCAAAAGACCCAGCAAGAGCAGAATTTACCTTCATAAGTTTGCTCAGTGGATTTTTGAGATCAGGTGCGTCTTTAGAGCGATGAAGGTTTGCCAAAATCCCTTTCCATTTTTAGGCAAAATGAATAACAAGGAAAACCCCAGAGTTAGTTATGAATCAACATTTATTAGTTTCCGTAATTGTATGTACACCAAAGGTGCAACACTTATTGATATGTATGAACATAATTTTTATTCCACGTCTGGCAGAGAAAATAATTTTTCTTAATTTTTATACTTTCTTACACACACTCTCTCCCTTTAGTTCAACATTACAAGGGTCATATAGAAGAAGGTTCTAGGAAAGCCTCTCTAAAAAGAAAGCACAGAAGAACAGACAGGAAGTAGAAAGTGAGATTGGTTATCATGTCTACATATGAGGATCTCATCAAAAGAGAAAATCAGCAGAAAATAAAGACTTGAGCATTGACTGGTTCATCATAGAAATATTGTGCCTACTCCTACAGTTTTTACTTTTATTCTTCTTATCATCATTACTGGGCTTTTTAGATATGTGCGCAGACATTTTTATATAAAAATTAGGAAAGGAAAAAGCCAAATTTAACATGCGGTTTGTGCGGTGGTGGGGGGTCTGAGAGTGAGCCTTGTTGAAGCCTTTATGAAACGGTGGGCATGGCACCATTTAGGAGCTGGTTTGCACAATGATCTATACACAGGAGCACTCAGACTTTTCCCCTGGTCTGCCAGAAAACTACATTCGGAAGAAAGAAGATAATTACGATGCTGTCTGAAACTGGAGGAATTGAGAGTCATGAAAATCAACGATTTGCTGAATCTAGCGAGGGTGTGTTCTTTTGAGACAAAAAAAAGATAAAATGTGCATCTCTAGACCTGCAAAGATAACACATAAATGCAAATATCAGAAATCGGTAATTACTGGCATTACTGTCGAGAACTGTGTCACTGTACTTCTTGGGCAGAATACGCAGTGACTGCACCAGGCACTATCTGTACACCTGAGGAGCCATTTTATACAGGCACTGGCATAGATGCCTACGTGAATGAGCAACAGGGGTCCTACCGTAGGTCATTACTATTGCTGCTCCAGTTTCACTTGATCAATGGCTTGTTGCTCTCAAGTTTTTAAATACGTTTGTTTTTTTTTAGGAAATTAAATTTGACTTTTTCCTCTTCTGCTGTAAACCTAGTCACACGGTACAATTATACCCACACTCCACAAACGAGGAAACATGACGACACCCTAATGGACATCTTCACAGCCACAAAGTTGAAACCGATTCTTTTGTTTTTCTTTCCAGTTGAGGACATTGTTCGAGTGAGAATCGTCTTTACCTCTGGAACATTCCGCATTGCATTTCAATGGAGCATTTATATATATATTTATGTACAATGTAACAATGCACAGGTGACTTTAATCTTCATGGGACAAACATCTGAAATGTTTACATTAGATACAAAAAAATAGATGCGCATATAATGGAAGTGTAACAGCTATGTAAGACTACTAGTTAACAGTTATGAAAAAACGAGCAAATTCTTATATGTTCTTATCTTTTTATCATCTATTTTCTTTTACAGCAAACATAGGTCATACGTTTCTAGAGGATTACAAAAAAAGCCACAGCAAGTAAACACTATTTCTACACACCATTTCACCCCAAAAAAACCTAACTACAATATTTACACAAAAGTGCAAGGAGGCACTTTAATATCATGCTTTATTAAGATAGTGGTGCAAAAAACAAACAAACAAACAAACAATCTAAAAAAAAAATCTAAAAAAAAAACATCATCTTAAAATTCATGCTGGCCACAGCCAGTCTCCTGTTAGTGTTATGTCCTGTCTGCATCCACTCAAAAACAGCAAGGAAGCCATCTGATTGGTCAGGCCTTAGCCAATGCTCCTGTCGTCTGCTGCAGTAGGGTATGCGATGAGTTTTCAGATTTGTGTTGAGTGTAAACGTTACGTGAAGTAGGCGCAGAATCCACCTGCTTCGTTTGATTGGCCGAACAGAAGCACGCGGTGCAGGAGGACTGCAGAAGGGATCTGCAACTCTGTGGATTCGGAGGACATGGCCCTTGGAGACTGGAGGGCCTTTCTATATCAGTACGTCTCTTTGAGTAAGCGTAAGTATTCTACCACTCAGGCTACTGCTAACGCAATCAGCACTGTCTATGTTACTGTCACACCCACTGCAGTTCGTAGCTAACATCTTCAAGGCAAGGTAGTTTTTTTCAGTAAAACAAAATAAACCTTTTAAGAAAAGTACAAACAGATCACGCACCTGAGCCACTCATGCTGTTTTACATACCCGCATGCTCACACACAAGCACGCACCACACACACACACGTGTGCTTGTACACCAACACGCATGCTCACACACAAGCGCGTGTGAGCACACACACGCACCACATACAAAACACGTGTGCTTGTACACCAACACGCATGCTCACACACAAGCGCGCGTGAGCATGCACGCACCACACACACACACACACGTGTGCTTGGACACCAACACGCACGCTCACACTCAGGCGAGATACAAACTACTGGTCTAGCTGTGTGCTTGTCTGGCTCGATGGGCGGATATGAATTTAACTACCTGACGGAGAATTTGTCCTTCACTTCAATGTCCGGAGTTCAAAGCAGCTCTCTGCGTCCTACCATCCTGATGCCCCCAAAAGGTCGCGATCTAAACGTACGCTGCAGCATTTTGGGGCTCTAAGAACAGTCGTAAGATACTGTGGTCACATGTCTGGCATCGTGTAACAGGGAACACTCTGGGAAGAAAACAACTGACTTGCACCCAACTTGCACTTCCCCTCCCTGCCACTGGTGGTGCTAGAGTGAAGCTGTGCTTGTTTTACTTTTGTTGCCTTAGCCCTAGCATTGTGCTAATCGTCGTCTGCAGAAAGCAGGTAAGAAGCCAAGGGAAACCAACTGCAAAGTAAATGTAAATGTACTCGGCTTGGTCCCTCCGCTGGCAGTGTTTGCAGATAATGTGCTCCTTAACACAATACATTTTATTGGAATTTATACTAACAGTTTGTGCTTTAGACTTTTAAAATTTTTAATTTCTTCACTGGGAAACATTTACCTAAATGTGCAAGACATTAAAAATGTATTTTAAAAAGGATTTTATGATTAACAGTCAAAGTGACAAGACATCTGATTCAAGATGTGATATAAAAAGGCAGTGATTCTCGGGTGGCTGGAAAGCCTGTTGTGATTCGGTGAGCTGCACACTGTGTGGATACCCTTTGAAACACCTTTTCTAGCTTCAGTACATTTGTGAGTGACAAGAAATCCTTTTAAACATTTAAGCCAATATATTAAAATGTGTCCCAACTCAGCTATAGTCTCTGCATGTGACCTTTAGTCAGTCAGTAATGTTGTCAGAAGACAACCATCTCTCAGAAATGAAATTTATGAAAAAATGTATGAAAAAGTTTTCATGGGTCACTGCTCCTGTAGTGTGCCGCATACAATTATGCAGACAGCTTTTTGACAATTCACAGCTTTAAAAAAAAAAAGTAAATGTTCCAGAACTATTGAGTTGTGCTTTTGAACTCTGGAACTCTGGTTGAACTCTGGAACTTGGTGGAGCTGTTTCCCACAGTACACACTTCCAGATAAATCGATGGATCTGCTATGACCTGCTCTCTCAATATCAATTAATGTCCAGTGAGTTGGGAGACAGTCAGGCCAAAGCTTTGGGGAAGTTTTACATTTTTTTTCCCTCTTTCAAGTCGATGCTGGTTCGTTCTGTTCATCTATAGCATCGGCAATGAAGCTGAAAAAAAGGTCTTTCAAAGGTTTCTGCCAAAAGGGCTTATTCAGCAATATAAGGTTTGGTCCCTTGTGTGCGAAGAGAGAATATATCCCACTGCCTCTCCCCCCACCACTCCCACACGCGCACACTCAAGCACACAAACAGTCTCTCTTCTGTGCCAAATAACCTGAGGACGAGTGAAAAAGCCTCTTCTCTGATGAGGAGGCAGGAGCGGGTCTCACACTTAGGTTTGTGCTTCAGTGTCTAACGGTTTGTGCTCCGCAAACACGTTCTGTGTGTCTCTCTGTCTGTATCTGAGAGCTCGGCAGGGGGGCCTCATCACACTTTGCATTCTGGGAAGCGCGTGGAGTTGTGGTGGTGGGCGGGGGGGGGGGGGTCAAGGGAAGCCCCTCAGGGATGCAGAGGGAGGTCAAAGGTCAAAGGTGAGGGGTTACAGAGCAGCTTCCCCCTAAGGGCTGTTGGGCAGGCAGGCGTTCCCACAGTCCGCTCCCGATGTGACCTCACCTGAGGATTCACGCCACGCCCTGCCCCGCCTGCTTATAAAAGCAGAGCCCCCAGTGGCTGCTGGTATATTTATATTTATGATTAAATTTACTGCTAATTTCTCTCTCCCTCGCTCTCTCACTCACTCACTCTCTCACTTTTTCTCTCTCTCTCTCTCTCTCTCTCTCTCTCTCTCTCTCTCTCTCCCACCCCTCTGAGCCTTGAGGTTGTGCAAATGGTTGCTAGGAAACGTGGTGTTAATCCTGGTACAGGCGGAAGGTTAGTGAGTCACTCGGCTGCTAGTGTATTAGTGTCACTCGCCTCTCTAGGACAGAGCCGGTCAGTTAAGACGTTCGTTAACAGAGTTATAAAACACCAAACTATGAGAGCGCCCGTTAGTTCTGTCTGTTTGCATGTTTTTTTTTTTTTGATGCTCTTTCTGTTTTTTTTTCAACAGGTGGAAAAGCTTGTGGGGATCTTGGGGGTGGGTGGGGTAGGCTGGGGTAGGGTAGGGGGGGGTGGGGGGCAGGGGTTAAGGACATAAGGCGGGGCGGAAGGGGGGGGGGGGGGGGGGGGGGGGGGGGGGGGGATCTCTGTGCCGTGTTACTCGCGTTTCCATGGTTCCTCCTCAACAAGCGCGTACTCCGCAGTCGTGCCATTGGTACCCTGGGCGGTTACCTGCAAGCAATTATCAGCAGCGTCTGAGCGGGGCGTCCCAGGTACTCTACGCACCTGCACACCTCACCTGGAGCAGAGACACCACTGCGTATTCGCTCGGGTGGCAGCTTCTCTTCACGTTTCAGCCATTTTGGGTTTTGTTTCTGTTCCCTGTGGTTTCCATGACGAGGACTCCGCAGTCTTAGCAGGACTGGGATGGCTGACCCTAACCCTGACCCCTGACCCCTGACCTTAGTGCAGTAATAATAGAGTCTGCTGGTCTGGTCAACAAATCTCATGGTTCAAAAACCAATGAAGGCCTTTGGCCCAATAGAGAGGAATTACCAGTCACCAAGGGCTAGTCTCTACGTGCTCAGGACCCTGGGAAAGTGTTAGGTTGGAACATAGCAGGTCTGAGTCCAATCTAACTGTGGTATGGCATAGTCCTTTAACTTGTCCTTGTCCACTCCCTTACGTTTAATAGTACATTATTTGCAGAATTTATTTGTTGCTTACACACCACCACAAGGCTGACGATCATTGAAACAAAGCCACAGTAGCCGTGTAAGAAACATTAAAATTTAACAGCTGCTCAAATAAAAGATTATTGCAAGATGATCTCAAAGGGTACTGCACCTTCGTAGCATCTTTAATTAAACTGGGAATATATAATTATTAAAGCTTCATGATAAATCAGCCAGATATTTCATTTTCGTGATTTGTTTTCATCAAATATGCAGACTGCTATAATTCTGATCTCTGCTCCAAGGGCTCGTGAGGGATCATGAGCATTGGAGCCATTTTCTGCGCGCTGGGGATCATGCTGGCTAATGCATAGCCGTTTTAACACAGGAGCTCCTGCAAACATGTGATCAACGTTTCAGAGGTGGAATAAAACACTGCAGAGCTTCACACCAGCATGCGGAGCAGTGAATACAGACCATGCACACATGCAGACACGCAAAACACAAACACCCCACACACAATAAAAAAGAGTATTCCACCGGTACATCTAAAATAAATTATAACCATATTACACGTATTGTTATATAAAATAATACAAAATAATAATTGGTTAAAAAAACTAATACAAAAAAGGAGTTATGCTTAGTAACTGTTGGAAAAAGATGTACCTTTTCCATCATGCGCAAATAGTAAAGTACCTCTTGGCTACATGTTAAACAGCTATGTTAAATGAGTATGTGCTCTACTTAGGGTGAGTCAAAGCCAGAGAACAAGCGCAGAAATGAAATGGCAGCCATGTGCTCGCCTCGATGCGATGCACGTGTCATGGGATCCGCGCAGACGCGCACATGCACGGGGAACGGCCCACCGCACACGCGCCACGAGGACAAACCAACGCCGCTGCCATTCCGCTGGAGCAGGTCGCCATGGCAGCCGCTCGTAAAATGGCGGCGCGGCGGTGAGTTTCCCTCGGGCTCGTCAGAACGGCTGCGCGCCGCGCGGCGTGAGACTTTTGACGGCGCGTTTGCCCACGCTGTCCGCCACCAGGGCCCGCCATCATCAGCGTCCATCTTGTGTGTGACAGCCAGCGCTGCGCCTGCGAGCTCGAGACGCCGAATCGCTCTCTCTGAGGAGGGAGCGTAACGACCCTGGCACCTCATGCAGCACTAACGATGCGCTGCTTAGCATCCTGGCTACGGCTTCCCGCTGCGAGACGCCGGCGTTAGACTGCTTTCGCAAAACTAAGAGCCGATAAAGACCAAGATCATGAGATCATTCAGGGAGAAAAACGTTTGATATCAAACCAGGGGAAAATCGGACTGATGTGGGCACAGATAGAGACGTTGTGTCAGAACGTTACACCAATCACAAGCAATTAAAATAAACTGGCAGGCCTTAACCAGGCTTATGAACAAGGCCTAAGAAAGCTAAGCCTTAGAACAGGCAGGAACAGATCTGCTTCCAAAAATCTCTTTCCACACAAAAGAGTTATACAGGGGTGTCCACCCATAATCCCCGGGGGGATCAACCTACCTAAAATGGCTGTCTTTCCTACAATATCGATTCTAAAATGGGGGATGGGCGGGAGGTCTAGGAACACGATCTCTCTGATCTTACTGTGGGTCAGTGACCCTTGGTTCAGTGACCTGGTTATTCCACTTTGGATTGTTACAGCTTTCATTATTTACAGGGAAGTAATCACAAGCGCTGCTATTATCATTGCACTGTAGGATATGGTAGAGGGGCCATGTTGGCCCACATAGTCTGGAGGAGACTAGCCGGTTTGTGTGTTTCCTGTAACATTGAGCAGCTATAAGTATTCCGTTTCCTCCAACGGAAAGGCAGCGCGCGGACGCTAAGGCCCGGATGCTCGCGGCTCTGTGGAGGAGAGGCGGGCACGCGGTATCCCAGCGACACAAACGCGCTGCTATTCCATGGGAGGATGCAAACCAGGCACATACCTGCAGTTCCTCACAGGCCCTGGGTCCCGTGTCCTTCATGCGCACTCACACCAGGCACACGTCCCACATGCACGTGCACGGCTCGGGGACGGGACGGGACGGACGTGCGAAGCGGGCGGGGCATGCGGCGGGGCGGGGGGGGCGGAGTTAGATGGAGGTCTCTACGTCAGTGAGTGAGAGAGGTACCTTGCACTCATCTACAACCACGGAGTTGTGAGCGGCGCGCACGCACTGGTTGTTGTCGTGGTGGTTCTTCAGCTCGTCGTAGTAGGACTGCGTCTTGGTCATCTCGATGTCGTCCGAGCGCCCGTGCAGGGCGTCCAGCGCGTCCAGCTCCGCCTTGGACAGGTGGTACACGATGCCCGCACCGTACGAGTCCCCCACCACGTTCACCGAGGTCCGGAACCGGTCCCTGTGTTTGGGGGAGGGGCGGAGGGCAGAGAGAAACACCACTGCTGTAGACTTCAGGGGAGCAGGGAGCCAGTGGAGAGCCAGGTGTGCTCACGGTCTCGCCCACTTTGGGGCTCTGCTGCAGGTAAAGGTTCTGATACTGCAGGTAAATAAACTCTCTTTCTGTCACAAGACCATCAATCTTTCAAGGATAAAAACAGCCACGAAAAAGAGACTGAATGAGGATATTGTATTTTAACATTAATATACGTGCAGGGAAAATTAAGTAGTGTCTGGAATCTGATTAAGACCAAAAGGGAGATGCGTGTGTGTGTGTGTGTGTGTGTGTGTGGTATGTGTGCGTGTGTGAGTGTGTGTGTGTGTGTGAGTGTGTGTGTGTTGTATGTGTGTGTGTGCGTGTGTGTGTGTGTATGTGTGTATGTGGGTGTGCGTGTGTGTGTGTTGTATGTGTGTGTGTGTGTGTGTGTGTAAGTGTGTGTTTGTGTGTGAGTGTGTGCCTGTGTAAGCATGTGTGTGTGTGTGTGCGCGTGTATGTGTATGTGCATGTGTGTGTGTGTGTGTGTGTGTGTGTTGTATGTGTGTGTGTGTGTGTGTGTGAGTGTGTGTGTGTGTGTGTGTGTGTGTGTGTGTGTGTTGTATGTGTGTGTGTGTGTGTGTGTGTGTGTGTATGTGTGTGTGTGTGTGTGTGTGTGTGTGTGTGTGTGTGTGTTTACTGGGCACACTCACAGTAGCCAGTCCACAGCCACCAGCAGGCTGATGTCCTGGGTGGGCAGCCCCACGGCGGTGAGGATGAGCAGCATGGTCACCAGGCCAGCGCTGGGGATGCTGGCTGCTCCTATACTGGCCAGAGTCGCCGTCAGACTGGGGAGGAGCAGCAGGACCAGCCAGTTACACTCGCGTACACAACCACTCAACACTCACATAAACACTCACTCAACACTCACTCAACACCCACTCAACACTCACTCAACACTCACTGCAACACCCACTCAACACTCACTCAACACTCACTCAACACTCACTCAACACTCACTGCAACACCCACTCAACACTCACTCAACACTCACTCAACACTCACTCAACACTCACTCAACACTCACTGCAACACCCACTCAACACTCACTCAACACTCACTCAACACTCACTCAACACTCACATAAACACTCACTCAACACTCACTCAACACTCACTGCAACACTCACTCAACACTCACTCAACACTCACTGCAACACCCACTCAACACCCACTCAACACTCACTGCAACACCCACTCAACACCCACTCAACACTCACTGCAACACCCACTCAACACTCACTCAACACTCACTGCAACACCCACTCAACACTCACTCAACACTCACTGCAATACTCACTGCAACACCCACTCAACACTCACTGCAACACTCACTCAACACTCACTCAACACTCACTGCAATACTCACTCAACACTCACTCAACACTCACTGCAATACTCACTGCAACACCCACTCAACACTCACTGCAACACCCACTCAACACTCACTCAACACTCACTGCAATACTCACTGCAACACTCACTCAACACTCACTGCAACACTCACTGCAACACCCACTCAACACTCACTCAACATGTAGCTCAGGATGACCTTGCACCCTGAGCCAGCCACAGGAAGATGGGCTCCCCGACTGAGTCTTCAGAACTGGAGTTAAACCTGCAGACACAGCGCCCCCTCCAGGACTGGAGTTAAACCTACAGGCACTGTGGCAGCAGGACATTTTTACCGCAATCTTTTAGTTCTGAGCCCAGTTTGTAAGCAGTACAGCTCACTGCCGTCGCTGCCAAACACCTCCTGTGCATGCTGGGAGATAGGCAGCCGCTGGCCGCTGGAGGGCGGGCTCACCTGACCGTGACTATCTGCCCGGCGTCCAGGGCTATGCCGTTCATCTGAGCGATAAAGATGGCCGCCACGGCTTCGTACAGCGCAGTGCCGTCCATGTTGATGGTGGCGCCCACGGGGAGCACGAAACGCGTCACACGCTTATCGATGCCCAGGTTCTCCTCCAGACAGCGGAACGTCACTGGCAGGGTCCCGGCACTGCGGGGACGGGGGGCGGGGGGGGGGGAGAGAGGGAGAGATGGAAAGGGAGGGAAGAGAGAGAGACAGAGAGGGAGAGAGAGAGAGAGAGGGAGGGAGGGGGAGAGAAGAATGCAAAGAGGGAGAGAAAGGGAAGGAGGGAGGGAAAGAGTGAGGAAAGGGAAAGACAGAAAGGGAGAGAGAGAGGAGAATTGAAGAAGAAGCTTCTCTTCATCTTTTAAACTCATTATCTGCCCAATTAAAGAACAGAAAGGACAGCATCCTGCCCAGAAATGCAGAGGGGAGAAAGTGGGCGGGGCATGTGCAGGGATGGCGCCCCTGGTGACTCAGGATTGGTGGAACCCACTTGTGAGGGGGGCATGCCATACCTGGAGGCGGTTCCCAGGGCAGTGATCCAGGCCTGGAAGATGCCCATGAAGAAGGTGAAGGGGTTTTTCCGGACGATGGCGAAGTAGATGCTCGGCAGGAAGATGACTCCGTGGATGATGAGGCCAACAATGACCGTCACCATGTACATCCCCAGTTGCCGGGCAACCGTCTCCAGGTCCTTGATGGAGACGATCTTCCCGCAAATCAGGCAGGCGATACCGAAGGGGGAGTACCTGTGAAAGAGAGAGTCCAGCTTTGTTTGAGGGAATCAGTCCTGTGAAAGAGAGAGTCCAGCTTTGTCTGAGGGAATCAGTCCTGTGAAAGAGTTAGTCCAGCTCTGTCTGAGGGAATCAGTCCTGTGAAAGAGTTAGTCCAGCTTTGTCTGAGGGAATCAGTCCTGTGAAATGGGCCATGTGAGGTATGGCTGCTCAGACGCCTCAGATGGCCATGCTGGGGGGGAGGGGGGGGGGGGGGGAGCACACACTGACCACATGATCATGATGACCAGGCGCATGACGATCTCATTCAGGATGTTGAAGAACTCCAGCATCAGCCTGGCCTTCTCGCCCATCTTGCCCATGCAGATGCCAAATGCGATGAAGAAGCCGATGAGTCCTGTGGCACAGAGAGAACACACCGCTACTCAGAGCAGGAAGCGCATAACACACCGCAGACACATCGCTACTCAGAGCAGGAAGCGTGTAACACACCACAGACACACCACCACTCAGAGTAGGAAGTGTGTAACACACATAAGACACACTGTGGCTCAGATCCACAGGTTGAATGCTTTCTGTATTATTGCTAATCTATTTTGCTTTAAAACTCAAGATTCAAACATTTTTCTCTAAGTTCCATAAATGCATATGTTATCTCCCTGCCATGTAATTATGTTATGTTCCATAAGAAAATGTGCTAACTCCCGAGCCTGTGATTAACATAAAACATTAACTGCATTTTTTTTTAAATGGCATCCTTGATTGTCATAGTCAAACAAAAAAGGCAGATACTAAAATCTTCACAGCAAACATGTTGTGCATATCAACTCTGACAGAGTAAAATGTTCTCTGACAGGTTACATTTGATTCCCGCTGGAACTGGATAAACTCCACGGGCACAGACTGCCCTGCACTCCAATAACGCTGCATATCAAGCGTGTAAAATGGCGTTTGGACGAAGAGAGAGACGTGATTGACAGGCCCCGTGTGGCTGCGTACCGAGCACGTTCATCCCGCCCTTGAACTGCAGGGACTTCTTGATGACGTATTGTGGCTCTGGCGTTGCCATGGTAGCGTTGAGGAGGCCCTCCACGGTGGTGGCGTTCACGTCCTCCGGCTCAGGAACCAGCTCCACCTTCTTGGTGACTGTCTGGATCTGAGGGGCACGAGCACAGCCAAACGGTGAAGCTCCGACAAAACCGTCACTCCACCTGATCGTTTTTCTGCTCAGCTGTGTGTTCAGGTGTGTGTTTATTTACCACAAAACCTGTATCCGCGGTCTGTGTTTGATTACAATGCTTACAATGCAGTTAAATCCCGTAATTTTCATTTTGTGTTATTTTTTCCTGGGTATTAAAAGACACCAGCTCTTGATAGAGACTCAGCATCGCATAAAAGTTTTATGGTATATAAGTATTAAGTTAAGAATTCACTTTCATTTTCAACAAAAATGTGATAATATTTGCTATTATAGTTATCATCATCATCATAAAAAAATCCCCCACATAATACTCGGTTCATGGAATAGGAGTGGGCTGTGTGTTGTAAGGACTGGGCTCTGTGTTGTAAGGAGTGGGCTCTGTGTTGTAAGGAGTGGGCTGTGTGTTGTAAGGAGTGGGCTGTGTGTTGTAAGGACTGGGCTCTGTGTTGTAAGGACTGGGCTGTGTGTTGTAAGGAGTGGGCTCTGTGTTGTAAGGACTGGGGTGTGTGTTGTAAGGACTGGGCTGTGTGTTGTAAGGAGTGGGCTGTGTGTTGTAAGGACTGGGCTGTGTGTTGTAAGGAGTGGGCTGTGTGTTGTAAGGAGTGGGCTGTGTGTTGTAAGGACTGGGCTGTGTGTTGTAAGGACTGGGCTCTGTGTTGTAAGGACTGGGCTGTGTGTAAGGACTGGGCTGTGTGTTGTAAGGACTGGGCTGTGTGTTGTAAGGAGTGGGCTGTGTGTTGTAAGGAGTGGGCTGTGTGTTGTAAGGACTGGGCTGTGTGTTGTAAGGACTGGGCTGTGTGTTGTAAGGAGTGGGCTGTGTGTTGTAAGGAGTGGGCTCTGTGTTGTAAGGAGTGGGCTCTGTGTTGTAAGGACTGGACTCTGTGTTGTAAGGAGTGGGCTCTGTGTTGTAAGGAGTGGGCTCTGTGTTGTAAGGACTGGACTCTGTGTTGTAAGGAGTGGGGTGTGTGTTGTGTCAGGCGTAGGTGAGGACGGATACCTGCTGGAAGCAGGCCTGCACCAGGTTTTCGGGGAAGAGGTTCCTGATCAGGTCGAAGAACGCGTCCAGGCTGGACACCTCGTCGTTCTTGGCGCCCTCCCCCAGTTTCTCCTTCAGTTGGGGTTTCCGGGGTGAATGAGCAGCACCAGGATGACGCCCAGGACGGCCGCGATGATGGTGGTGGTCATGTAGTACACCATGGCGCGGGTTCCCAGGCGACCGCTCGATTTGGCGTCTAGACCCGCCAATCCTGAGGGGGGTGGGGGCGGGACAAAGGGCACGATGTCAGCTAGAGTCACACCCACACTAAGAGTCCGTGAGCCGATACAAATCTCTTTCTGTCACAAGACCATCAATCTTTCAGGGATGAAAACAGCCCCGGAAAAGAGACTGAATGAGGATATTGTACTTTTAACAGTATGAATATACACATTCATATTTAAATTATTATAACATTAATTATTGGCTTATTAATGTGCAGGGAAAATTAAGTAGTGTATGGAGTGTAATTAAGATCTAAGAGGAGCCGTGTGTGTGTGTGTGTGTGTGTGTGTGTGTCTGTGCGTGTGCGTGTATGTGTGTGCATGCGTGCATGCGTGTGCATATTTTTTCCCAACAGTGACTTACAAAGTTCATATTTTTAGTTATAACCCATAAATACAGCTGAATATTTTACTGAAGAAAGTCAGGGTACCTTGTGAGAGACAGAAGCCAGTTTCCTAACCACTACCCCACACTGACTGGATCCTAACCACTACCCCACACTGACTGGATCCTAACCACTACCCCACACTGACTGGATCCTAACCACTACCCCACACTGACTGGACCCTAACCACTACCCCACACTGACTGGATCCTAACCACTACCCCACACTGACTGGACCCTAACCACTACCCCACACTGACTGGACCCTAACCACTACCCCACACTGACTGGACCCTAACCACTACCCCACACTGACTGGATCCTAACCACTACTCCACACTGACTGGACCCTAACCACTACCCCACACTGACTGGACCCTAACTACTACCCCACACTGACTGGACCCTAACCACTACCCCACACTGACTGGACCCCAGTAACTCTCACTACTGGACCCTACCTACCACACTGACTGGACCCTAACTACGACTGGACCCTAACCACTACTCTAACCACACCCCACTGACTGGACCTAACCACTACCCCACTGACTGGACCCTAACCACTACCCCACACTGACTGGACCCTAACTACTACCCCACACTGACTGGACACTAACCACTACCCCACACTGACTGGACACTAACTACTACCCCACACTGACTGCAGCCTCTCACCTGTGATCAGACTGGAGATGATGAGGGGCAGAATCAGCATCTTCAGCATCCTCATCAGGATGTCTCCAGGGAAGGCGATGACCATGATGACATCAGGAGGGAGGGGCGAGGCGTAGCGCAGGAGCATTCCAAGCACCGCCCCCAAAATCACACCTGGAGAGGGTCACAGAGTGAGTCTTACAGAGGGAGTCACAGAGTGAGTCACAGAGGGAGCACAGAGTGAGTCACAGAGAGAGTTACAGAGTCAGTCTTACAGAGTGAGTCACAGGGAGAGTCACAGAGTCAGTCTTACAGAGTGAGTCATAGGGAGAGTCACAGAGTCAGTCTTACAGAGGGAGTCACAGAGAGAGTCTTACAGAGTGAGTCACAAAGTGAGTCACACGGAGAGTCTTACAGAGTGAGTCTTACAGAGGGAGTCAAAGAGTGAGTCACAGAGTCAGCCTTACAGAGTGAGTCACAGAGTGAGTCACAGGGAGAGTCTTACAGAGTGAGTCTTACAGAGGGAGTCAAAGAGTGAGTCACAGAGTCAGCCTTACAGAGTGAGTCACAGAGTGAGTCACAGGGAGAGTCTTACAGAGTGAGTCACAGAGTGAGTCTAACAGAATGAGTCAAAGAGTGAGTCTTACAGAGTGAGTCACAGTGTGTTATTAATTTCAGTGTTTTCAAAAATATGCATTTTTGTCAAATAACCAAATGAATTTTGATTGCTCAGCCACAGGGAGTCACGTGAATATGACACGAATCGTCCTGTGTGTCCGCAACAAAGCGAAGGGGAAAAAACGGCATCTTTTCAAAACACACAAAGAGGAACAACGGCACAAAACACACAAAGAGGAACAATGGCGCTTTATTCGCACAGCGATAGCAGCGGCTCGTTAATTTAGCCGCGGCAGAGTGGGGGGGGGGGGGGGGGGCGGGGGGGGGGGGCTGTCAATTATGAGCCTTAAGGATGGCCCAGCTGGTTGGGGAAACAAAAACAATGAGCCCCTAACATGACTGGGAAATGACCGCTTCGGTCACGGGGGGGGGGGGGGGGAGACGGCTCGCGGGCGTGCGGCCAGCCTGATCCTCGCCGTGAGAGACGGAGCAGTGGCTGGTTTAATCGCTGCCAGCCTGAGATTTTAGATTTTCAGCAGGCAGTCTTGCAGCCGTGCGATGGAAACTGGAGGTGATGCCACTAGAAGCCATTAGCCCCAGGTTCCTGAAAGAGTTATGTCGCCACCACCTGGCCTGGAGGACTCTTCTCTCTCTCTCTCTCTCTCTCTCTCTCTCTCTCTCTTTCTGCAGAGCTGACCTCAGGCTCCCTCCTCCCCTTGGCTGTCCTGGCCTTTCCCAGGATGCACAGGGCCTCTGAGCCTCAGGCTGCCGAGGGGGGGGGGGGGGGGGGGGGGCTGTGCAGGACGCCCACTTCCTCCTTTCATGCGCTGCCAGGGATTAGCCACCTCTGTGACCGCTTATGAATTCCCTTTGTGTTTAAATCCTCAGTATCTGCATACCCTTTACCCTGCTGCCATATGCAGATACACACTGAGACACACACACACACACACACACACATACACACACACACACACACACACACACACACAGAGAGACACACACACACACACACACACACACACACACTGAGACGCACACACACACACACACACTGAGACGCACACAAACTGAGACACACGCACACACACTGAGACGCACACACACACACACAGACACACACACTGAGACATACACACACACTGAGACGCACACACACACACACTGAGACACACACACACACACACACACACACACACACACACACACTGAGACACACACACACACACACACACTGAGACGCACACACACACACACACACACACTGAGACACACACACACACACATACTGAGACATAAACACCTTACTCTCACACACACACTGAGACGCACAGACACACACATATACTGAGACATAAACACCTCACTCTCACACGCACACACTGAGACACACACACGCACACACACATTTACTGAGACATAAACACCGCACTCTCGCACGCACACTCACACACACACAGGTGCATTGGACCATTGTCTGTTCCCTTTCTCAGTTTGCTTGTTATTCACACAGATGCTCTGATCTCTGCAACGTTAAAGGTGGGCTGCCCTTTCCTATGCTCACATGCACATGAACATGCACATGCTAACCACGCACATGCGTGCACGGTGGCCGCACACACGTCTTCCACTCCACAGTCACGGGCCAACACACAAAGCTAACGTGTGTACTGGGCTCGCAACGCGTACACGCGTGTAACACGTTCCCATGCGGACTCAGATCCACAGATCAGCTGAGACACTCCACCATGGCCTCTTCTCTTCATCTTTTACTGATTTCTATGGAATTTTGCATCTATTTGAATAGCTTTTTATTTTTTAAAGAAGAAGGGGTGCTTTCAATTTTTTAAGTATTGCATATCCCTTTTTTATTTTGAGTTAACTTTCCAATATTTTAATTCTTCAAAACACTGTTACAGAAATGAATGGATGGTGCTATATAAGTAAATCTATAATAATAATAATAATAATAATAATAATAATAATAATAATAATAATAATAATAATAATAGTCTAAGACAGAAATTAAAAGCCCATGTCACTCCCCCTGAAAGCCAGCTCCTACTTATGGGGATGTTAATGGCCTTAAAATCTCCCATATAAATGCATACGTACCTTAATTAGCATGCTAATAAGCGTATGCACAAATGTCACTTATTTCTACTCCAAGCTAATCTCTCTTACGAGACACACAGACGCCCTGTGTTACCCTGTCCTGTTCTGCCCTGTCCTGCCCTGTCCTGCCCTGTCCTGCTCTGTCCTACCCTGTCCTGCCAGTATCACTGTGGTGTTGTTTGTGAGGCCGTGTCTCCTCTGTCCAAATTCTTGTCTTTGAGGTGGATGGCTAATTAATGGTACATTCAGTGCAGCAGTCTGGGAGCAGCGGTCTGGGAGCAGTGGTCTGGGAGCAGTGGTCTGGGAGCAGCGGTATGGGAGCAGCGGTCTGGGAGCAGCGGCCTGGGAGCAGCGGTCTGGGAGCAGCGGTCTGGGAGCAGCAGTATGGGAGCAGCGGTCTGGGAGCAGCAGCCTGGGAGCAGTGGTCTGGGAGCAGCGGTCTGGGAGCAGCAGTCTGGGAGCAGCAGTCTGGGAGCAGCGGTCTGGGAGCAGCGGTCTGGGAGCAGCGGTCTGTGAGCAGTGGTCTGGGAGCAGCGGTCTGGGAGCAGCGGTCTGTGAGCAGTGGTCTGGGAGCAGCGGTCTGTGAGCAGTGGTCTGGGAGCAGCGGTCTGGGAGCAGCGGTCTGGGAGCAGCGGTCTGTGAGCAGTGGTCTGGGAGCAGCGGTCTGGGAGCAGCAGTCTGGGAGCAGCAGTCTGGGAGCAGCGGTCTGAGAGCAGTGGTCTGGGAGCAGCGGTCTGGGAGCAGCAGTCTGGGAGCAGCGGTCTGGGAGCAGTGGTCTGGGAGCAGCAGTATGGGAGCAGCGGTCTGTGAGCAGTGGTCTGGGAGCAGCGGTCTGGGAGCAGCAGTCTGGGAGCAGCAGTCTGGGAGCAGCGGTCTGAGAGCAGTGGTCTGGGAGCAGCGGTCTGGGAGCAGCGGTCCGGGAGCAGCACATCAGAGCCGCGCGGTGGAGGTCATGTCCGAACGGTGCGGACATCAGCGATGCTGATCTGCGCTGGCTTGGCTGTACCCCCCCTCCCCCCCACCCCCCAGCAGCTGTAGAGCTGCCCTGTGGGTGTCAGTGTCTGTGTCACCCCCCTTGCCCCCCCCCGCCCCCCCCCCACCCCAGGCGGGGCAGAAGGTCGTGAGGGTGCAGGAAAGGGAAAGGGCCCAAGCGTTTGGTCACCCCGCTACCGCTGCTCCTCTTGGCACCGGCCAATAGCGCGACAGCACACATCTGGCCCACGCAGCGAGCGGTGGATACACCCCCCCGAAGCCTGCCGAGCCCTGACCCCCCCCCACCCCCCCCCCTCCCGAAGCCTGCCGAGCCCCCGACCACCCCCCCCATCTGTCCCTTTCCCTCTTTCTCTTTCTGTATCACCCTGTCTTCTCTCTGTCTCTACATGGATGCACGGATGCTGTTTATTGACTGTACCACAGATAACCACATTGACCAGCTGAATGTAAAACTAACGTAGCTATGCACTAAATACATTTTTGATTTATGAACTTTACAGCCTAATTGTTTTAGGCTTTTCACTGCAGGGAATATTTCAATCTTTACTTAATTTAATTTGTGAAACAAATCAAAACCATTGAAAATGAGCGATTAGCACATCCCTTTTTTGTCACCCGGGGAGCGTTTTTGGTTGACCCGGTCTGTGACAGCAGGGAGGCAGGTTCCCGCATGGTGCTGGCAGCAGCGGACCGTGGGGTCAGTGGCAGGGGCTTCAACAGTGCGCTAACAACCCCACACACCCACACGCGTACACGCAAGCACACACACACATAGACACACACACACACACACACACACACACACACGCTATATCATATACATATACACCTACATAGTATATACACCCACAAGCACATACACACACACACACACGCAGACACACACACATAGACACACACACAATTACATGCTATACATATACATATACACCCACATAGTATATACACCCACAAGCACATACACACACACACACACACACACGCAGACACACACACATAGACACACACACACATACATGCTATATCATATAGATATACACCCACACGCGCGCACACACACACACACACACATGCAGACACTCACACATAGACACACACACACATAAATGCTATATCATATACATATACACCCACATAGTATATACGCCCACACGTACACACACACACGTACACGCACACACGCACACATAGACACACACACACATATACGCTATATCATATACATATACACCATATAGGATTTCCCCCCCGCGCGCATTGCACAAGCAGTAAGCAGGTAGATCTCAGTACAGCAAGGCTTATTGTAATGACAGGCCACAGCATTACATCACGCTAGCCCATGGAACGCAGGACATTTTAAAAGCTGCATTTTATGCTAAGTCACCTGTAACAGGAATGGGACGAAACAGCAGGATTAGCAGAATGAAATAAACTGAAAATAATATTATGGCATTCTGATCAAACCTAATTTTTGCCACACAGGCTAATAATAATATTTTGGCAGTATCATCAAAACTAATGTTTATCACAAATGCTAATAATAATACAAAAAAAACTTTGTTAATTGAATCATGCTGAGCAAGCCAGCTAAAGTGTGACATCTCATTTAATACTTTTCATTCAAATTAAGACCTTTCTCTTAGAATCTCGCAACTCTGATTGGCTGATGCATCGTCGCTCTTGAGTCCAATATGGAATTCTAGAGCGGAGTCAGGTCAGACAGGTAAGTGAGCAGGTAAGTGGACAGGTGAGACCCTGACCCAGCACGGTGAGGGTGACACAGGTAAGTGCAGGTAAGTGAGCAGGTGAGTGGACAGGTGAGACACTGACCCAGCACGGTGAGGGTGACACAGGTAAGTGCAGGTAAGTGAGCAGGTAAGTGGACAGGTGAGACACTGACCCAGCACGGTGAGGGTGAGCAGCAGGTTCTTGCACATCTTCTGGCAGATGCCACCACACATGGGCTTGGCGGGCGTGTCCATGGGCTCCAGCTGACTCTCATGCATCCTGACCTCTACCTGCTTAGGCATCACGCTGGATAGGGAGGGGGAGAAGGGAGGGTGGGAGAGAGGGAGAGGGGGAAGGGGAGAGGGGGGAGGGAGAGGGAGGTGGGGGGAGGGGAGGGAGG
>CM045898.1:48283518-48286018 GCA_025169545.1 Anguilla japonica
GTAACTCTGTCTGTGTGTTGTGACGGTAACCGAGCTCAGCGTTCTGATGAGCGTCAGGCGGCGGCGCTAGCCATGGGACCATCACCTGTCCAGCTGCCAGGTAAACAGCTGCACCGCTAACACCGCTAACACCGCTAACACCGCTAACGCCGCTAACACCGCTAACACCGCTAACACCGCTAACGCATCGCGCTACGTAACAGAGCGAACGTGCGCGCCGATCGTGCTCAGGCCCGTTCCCCGAAAATCTGAAATGTGCGCAGCAGCGTTCCTCAGGTCAGCTCTGCACGAGTACAGTGACGGGACAACGTGACCGTTTCTCCCACAAAGCCTCTTCGGCCAGTTTACCCTCAGAGCTGCATCACGATGATCACAAGAGTAACCACATCACTGAATCACAACACACGGCTCTCCATTACAGCTCCCAAAAAGCCATTCAAAGACACAGGAAGTCCTGGTCTATCTGTATTTCAATCAAGCCTGGAAAATTAGATTTGGGTGATGATTTGTTGACGGTCCCTAACCGTGTTACTGCATTGTGGTCAGAAAATGACCCCCTGCAGGGATTGTGTGGGTCCCCAGACTTTATCTTCCAGGCTCAGTAGCGGTCTGTGATGATCTGATTTGGCTCCATTGATATTTCTACAGCCAGGAAGACAAGCAGAAGTACAACTGGTCACTAAAACTGCTGCTCCCAGGATCCCATTTAAAACTCACAGAGAAAGGACTGCTTGTTTCATGAGTTGCTGTTGTTAATGCATTGGTGCATTTAATAAGGGGAGGAGGAAGGTACAGAGAAGCCCTGCAGGGAAATCACACACGTTGTTGTAGGAAACCCATCTTTATGTGGTATTTTTTCCGGTGCCCGCGTGTCAGTGCGGTCTGTGCTGCTGGGGTGGGCGTGGCCTGGCGGCTGGTACAGCGGAGCCCGATGAGCGAGCGTAGCGTAGAGGAGGATGATGGGATAGCCGCCGGCTGGCCTGCCCAGTGTCTGCTTTAATGGGATCTGGGCCTGTGGGCCTGTGAGACGGCTCGGGGCGCGGCGGTAACTGCATCGCCATGACAGCGCGTCCATCAAACGGCGAGGCGGCATTAAGGGGCGGGATTAGATGGGGGCGGGGGGACATTGGGGGGGGGGGGACCAGAGCGGGAGACCGCCTGCAGATAGGACCCCTGGGAAAGGAGCAGGACTCCTGGCTTTCCCTGTCCCGTTAATGACGTTCCAGCTCATTGGCTAAACCCCCCTCACCCCTCCCACCCCCCAGAGAGACGCACCCCCAGCCCCGCGTCCCGCCAGGCCCACGACGGGGGAGCGCATCCCAGCCGAAAAAACAATCACATGACGCAACTCCAAATATCCAGCCATTAGCATCCTTTATAATGAGGTACAGTAACACAGAAAAGCCACCGGCGTTAATAGCAAAACTGGGTGATTTAATTTCCGGCTAATTCCCCCCCCCCCCCCCCCCCCACAGGGCGGATGTCCCGGGCGCGATGGGCGTTACGTTCTGGGGCGGGGCTACAGGGCGGGGCTGAGGGGGCTCGATGGACGCGCTCACAGAGGTGGCGACGGCGTGTGACCTTCATCCTACGCGAGGGAGGACAGCGCGAGGCCGGAGTGTCACCTGCGATTAGACTCCCCCCCTTAACGTCCCGGGACAGCGACCGCAGGCCAAACTGCACCGCAGCAGACAAAACAGCGTCTGCATCCTTTCCGGGAAAAAGGGTATCAGCATTCCGGAAAACAAAAACCAGTCCAGCACTCTAAGGACCCCCCACCCTGTTCCAGCCTCTCAGCTCCGGAAACGCCCCCGGGCCCACGAGAGGAACCGTCCGGTCTGCGGGCCGCTCTGAAGATGCCATGCCACCAGACAGGCGAGCACAAGCAGAACCCCGCCCCAAATCGCCTAAGAGAGGGCCATGGAATCACAGGAAGCCCGCTCACCTGCTTTTTGTCGCCAGGCGGTGTGGGTGGAGTTTGTTGACGGAGCGTTACGGAATGTTCCGGAATATGGTGGTGACAGGCTTTGCGGCGCTGCCAGGGGGGCACCGCCAGAGCAGCGGAGAGATTTTTTTAAAGAGAGCTGTTAGATCCCCACTTTGCCATTCGGTGTCTCTCTGCACAGGCTCCTCAAAAGACCGAAGGGCCCCCCCCCGTCCCGTCCTCCCTGCCCCCCCGCAACCTCGGCCCCTCCCACGCTCTGCGGCTAACGCGGGATGGGGCGCGGTGATGGCACATGCCAACGCCGAGCGGCGACGAGCTCTGCCACACGAAAGTGACTCACCAGAGCACCGGGAGGACAGCGGGTTTCGACCGTTTTGGCTCGAGAGCAGTCTGATCCAGGCGTATGTGCCAGAGAAAGAGAGAGAGAGAGAGGGAGAGAGAGAGAGACGTGTCTCTATCCGCTGATGCTGGTTCTGCCTGACAGTTGGGTGGGGTGGGGGGGTGGGGGGTTTGGGGATGGGGGGTGAGATTGGGAGGATTCCATGATGCACTTTA
>CM045898.1:48293518-48316018 GCA_025169545.1 Anguilla japonica
CCAGAACACGCGCAGGGCCCCGGGCAGCCGGATCCTCCAGGGGGGGCAGAGGACATGTCTGATAACAGACAAAAGAGGCAGCCGGCTTTGTACACCGAACCGCAGCTTTGTTTGAAGGCCAAAAGATGTGAAACGCATCACCCCCCCCAGCGAAAGGACAGAGGAATTAGCACAACATGTCCTTTTGGTGTGCGAGCGGCTTTTTTTCTAAACAAAATACATTAAATACACAAACTCTGGAGATAAAAACCTGAATGGGGGGCCAGGTCTGCATTGATTATCAATATCAGATATCAGAGGAATATTGTGTGATATTGGGGGGTGGGGGGGGGTGTAAGAGGAACGCCCTGCCCCCCTGCCTGGTGCTGATACAGAATCTGAAGCGTGGGGCTGACCTGGCCCTGACGAGCAGCTTTGAAACAAAGCACAACGAAGCTCCAAGCGAGCGTCTGTCACGGCGGGGCCGTCCTCCCCTCTGTTGGCGGATAACGCGCTGGCAGCGATGGCGGGGCTCTCCCAGAGAATCGTGGGAATGCCTCTGGGTTCCTTCCTGTTTGAGCAGGTCTTTCAGATGCTACCAAGTGGGGTGCAATTATGCGTTAATCACCGACTGTAATCCGAGTCAATATCAGCCGCTCTTACCATTCATCTGCCAAGTATCAGCAGAGCAGCAGAGCCGCAGAGCCGGGTCAGACCGACAGAACCTCCAGGGAGCCACACTAGAAAACTCTCTCCCTCTCTCTCTCCTCCCTCTCCATCCCTATCCCTCTCCTTCTCCCTCTCTCTCTCCATCCCTATCCCTATCCCTCTCCCTCTCTCTCTCTCTCTCTCTCTATCCCTATCCCTATCCCTCTCCCTCTCCCTCTCCATCCCTATCCCTATCCCTCTCCCTCTCCCTCTCTATCCCTATCCCTCTCCCTCTCCCTCTCCCTCTCCATCCCTATCCCTATCCCTCTCCCTCTCTCTCTCCCTCTCTATCCCTATCCCTCTCCCTCTCCCTCTCTCTCTCCCTCTCCATCCCTATCCCTCTCCCTCTCTCTCTCTCTCTCCATCCCTATCCCTATCCCTCTCCCTCTCTCTCTATCCCTCTCCCTTTCTCTCTCTGTCTCTCTCTCTCCCTCTCTCTCACTCTCTCTGTCCCTCTCCCTCTCTCTCTCTCTCCCTCTCTCTCAGTCTCTCTCTATTCCTCTCCCTCTCTCTCTCCCTCTCACAGTGTCTCTCTCTTTCTCTCTCTCCCTCTCGCAGTCTCTCTCTCACACACACACACACACACACACACACTCAGCTCTGTCATGTCTTTCAATCAGGCCATGGTTTTGTTGTTGTTGACAGAAAGGGCAGGAATGGGATTTGATAACCAGTCCCCCATTTGGGTCATGAATAAAACAGCAGGACACCCGAATATGCAGAGAGAGGGGGGTAGGAAGGCAAAGAGAGAGAGAGAGAGATAGATAGAGTGAGCACAAAAGAGATAGGGAGAGAGAAAATTAAAATCACATAGGCATTTGCAGGGGATTTCTTGTAGGTGTCAATAACCCCCCCCAAAAAAGCCCAGCATTAGCAGCCTGGTGTTCTGAGTACCTGGTTAGCCTAAAGCCCAGCATTAGCGGCCTGGTGCTCTGAGTACCTGGTTAGCCTAAAGCCCAGCATTAGCGGCCTGGTGCTCTGAGTACCTGGTTAGCCTAAAGCCCAGCGTTAGCAGCATTAGCGGCCTGGTGTTCTGAGTACCTGGTTAGCCTAAAGCCCAGCATTAGCAGCGTTAGCGGCCTGGTGCTCTGAGTACCTGGTTAGCCTAAAGCCCAGCGTTAGCGGCCTGGTGCTCTGAGTACCTGGTTAGCCTAAAGCCCAGCGTTAGCGGCCTGGTGCTCTGAGTACCTGGTTAGCCTAAAGCCCAGCGTTAGCAGTGTTAGAGGCCTGGTGCTCTGAGTACCTGGTTAGCCTAAAGCCCAGCGTTAGCGGCATTAGCGGCCTGGTGCTCTGAGTACCTGGTTAGCCTAAAGCCCAGCGTTAGCGGCATTAGCGGCCTGGTGCTCTGAGTACCTGGTTAGCCTAAAACCCAGCATTAGCAGCATTAGTAGCGTTAGTGGCCTGGTGCTCTGAGTACCTGGTTAGCCTAAAGCCCAGTGTTAGCAGCATTAGCGGCCTGGTGCTCTGAGTACCTGGTTAGCCTAAAGCCCAGCATTAGCAGCGTTAGCAGCATTAGCAGCGTTAGCGGCGTTAGCAGCATTAGCGGCCTGGTGCTCTGAGTACCTGGTTAGCCTAAAGCCCAGCGTTAGCAGCGTTAGCAGCATTAGCAGCGTTAGCGGCGTTAGTGGCCTGGTGTTCTGAGTACCTGGTTAGCCTAAAGCCCAGCGTTAGCAGCGTTAGCGCATTAGCAGCGTTAGCGGCGTTAGCGGCGTTAGTGGCCTGGTGTTCTGAGTACCCGCGCTGGAAAGCGGGCCGCTATGTCATTAGCACAGCTGTACGGATGGGTTTGACTGCGTTGTTTGATCACTGCAGTGAGCTCCCTGGGGGCTCATTAAAACAGCCAGCATCCCCCACCCCATCATCAACGTTAGACAGAAAACGAGGAGGGGGGGGAGAGGGAAAGAGAGAGCAGGGGAGGTAGGCATAGAGAGAGATAGAGAGAGAGGGGGGAGAGAGAGCAGGGGAGGTAGACAGAGAGAGAGGGGAGAGATAGAAAGAGAGAAAGAGGTGTTAGAGCCAGTGGGCTCAATGCTTGTACTACCAGAAAGTCACAGTTGTTAGATCTATGCTAGCTGCAGGACACTGGTATTCAGTGCTCACAATAGGATTTGTGATGTGTTGTTAAAACATCGACATGCTGTACGGCAGCAGATCACAGAACACAGAACACAGAACACAGATCACAGAACACAGAACACAGATCACAGAACACAGAACACAGAACACAGATCACAGAACACAGAACACAGATCACAGAACACAGATCACAGATCACAGAACACAGAACACAGAACACAGAACACGGGGCAGTCAGGACTGCAGCGCAGCCAGAGGTATTCACACGTTCTGCCTGCAAAGAACCAGAACCAGCCGCACCAGAACTACACCAGCCACACAGTTCTGCCTGCAAAGAACCAGACTCGCCAGAGATACCCCAGTGGCCATTCTCACCTGGGTGTGCTGGTTTGGCTCAGATAAACGGGTGAGCCAGGATTCTATTCAGGTGTATCCACCCTGGCCCACCCAACCCCTCACAGTCAGTGCATGCCAAACTGGATTCAGCAACGTGCCAGAACAGTGTTATCAGCACGTGCGCACGCCTGCAAGTCTTAATGAATGCCAACTCACACCCACACACATGCATGCGCTTAAACACACAGCCCTTTACAAAGGCTCACCACACAACCCATAAAGTCAATTCCCATCAAGCCCGTTCAGGGTATTGTACACTCTAACACTAAAATGAGAGGACTAAGGAAGATGGATCGTCCTGTAGTAATTGCAAACACAGTAGCAGCTGACATGCCATGGACAACCTAATATGTCATCTCCCTCCTTTTAACCCATTGGGTCTGTGTTCTGTGTCCAATCGGATGTTTTGTTTTGTTTTAATCCCCAAAGGTAGCGATTGGGCAAAATCACTGGGAGAAGTATCAGAGTAAAAATGAAAGGGAGGGGACTGTTAAAAAGGAGACAGTCTGCACATGGGACATTGATGTTGGGAGGATCTTCAGGAAAAATGTTATGTTGCATTACCACCATTTAGCAGACACATAATTCAGGTGCACAATCCCACAATTGGAGGCTGTATGCTAATATGGCTAGGCTGTGCACTCCATACCTACATCTCCACACACAAAGTATGCATTTTTTACACAGCATGGATTTGGCTGACAGTTATAATGCTGCACACTGAGTTACACTTTCACACACCAGTGCGTAGATCTGCACACTTTCACACACCAGTGGGTAGATCTACACACTATCACACCACCGGTGGGTAGATCTACACACTTCCACACACCGGTGGGTAGATCTACACACTTTCATACACCGGTGGGCAGATCTACACACTTTCACACACACCAGTGGGTAGATCTACACACTTTCACACACCGGTGGGTAGATCTACACACTTTCACACACCGGTGGGTAGATCTACACACTTTCATACACCGGAGGACAGATCTACACACTTTCACACACACCAGTGGGTAGATCTATACACTTTTACACACACCAGTGGGTAGATCTACACACTATCACACCGGAGGGTAGATAGCCTTTTAAATATTTCCTTTCATGACCTCCTTTTCGGTTTTCCCATTCAGAAAAGCTTAGGACTATTCACCCCATCTCCACTCAATTTATGCTAATTACAGGGACTGAAAGGATCTCTTGAAGGGCCCGAATGAAATAAATGGCAATTAAGAACTTCTTGGCGCAACAGAAAGAACCCGCTGCAATTCCCTCGAGCTGCGCGCCTTTTTTAACATCGCGGCTCCGCGGCAAAGCGCCAGACATTTGAGCCGTTCCCAGAATCGGATCACCAGCCCTGAAATACGAGTGTCTGAGCGAATGAACTCGAGCAGTGATGGCAGGGCATCTGCCCGAGGCTGCTGTGCGTTGCAGCTGGGCGGTATAAGTGGGATTCTTGTGAAATGTGGGAAGAGGCGACGAACTGTCATCTGAACAGAGTGGCGCTTCCCGCTACCTGTCATCGCCTCCGACACTTCAGAGCTAACGCGCTATCGAACTGTTTGGTAATCTGCTGTTGCCGTGACATCGATAGCGGCCGAGGAGGCTAACATACTATAACGTAAAAAATATACATATAGCGAGGTTAAAAATAAATCACGGCCACAACTTGTGGGCTATAGCACCTTTATAAATTCACGTTCGGAAAAGTTTTTTTTTTTTTTTTAACAGAACAATAATTTACCTGACACCATTGCGCTAATGGTACAATTTAACATATTTTCTTTAAATTGGCTGTGATGGGGTCACTGAAAGATAATACAAACCGAAACGCCGTGTGTTTTCGTATTGTGATGGATGTGATAGGCGAATTAGTTCTCCGTTTTAGTTCGCTTTATTCAAAAGCAGGGCATAGCGCGGGCCCCGTGCTGTTCCGTATGGGCGCTGTCCTTTCAGAACCAGGAATCGCTAAACGCGCAGCTTTTCAGTTGTTGCACAGCAACGGAGCCCCCGTGTTGTTGAAAGAAATCGTTTGGTCTTATGAAAAACAGAGAGAGACAGCTTAAAATATTGTATCTAGTCTTACTGGCGGTCATAACAAGCAGTTGTTAGCGTACAACGCTGTTTGGAATCTCGCCAAAGGGACGCAGCCGCACTGTAAACTATGAATGGCAGCGTTCTGAACATGAATGGCACTGTTCTGAACAGAGAGAGCTGCCGGTCGGGAGAGGGGTATGGTATTTTGCAATGCCCTGTTTTTCTTTCCGCTTCCGCCACGGTTTTCTGGACAATGTAAATATTTTCACAGCCCGATAAAGTAATGGAATGTTTCTGCCCTACTTCTGAACTCTAGTCCCGCACATTAATAATGTATTATTAGGGCCTCTAATTAACATTAATTTCATTTTCATTCGCGCTTTTATTTTCTGTCAAGTTTTCCAGTGAGTCGGAGTTTAATGTGGAGCTAATCCTCTATGGCCGCTTTGGAGAGCTCATCCCTTTACTAGCTGCAAAAACCTCGAACAGAGATTTGTGCTACAAAACCGAAATTACTCCAAATCCCCCGGCCAGTGCTAATCCCCCTTTACAACGGAGATGTGTAAATCCCTCTGTCGCTCCTCGAGCTCTAAACATCAAGTTACTCCATTATAGCATACGCGCGCGGGTGCCTGCCGCGGATTTGCGTTTTGGAATGCCAGGAGAATTTCAGATAGCTTCGGCAGATTTATGTGGCCCACCCACCGACCCCCACCCCCAGTACAGGCTTTTCTCTCTACCATATGCCGGTACCTGTGACATACGTTTATCTTTTGCCTTCTACAATCAGATATATGTTTGCACGTGACATAGGCCTGTCCTTTTACAGTATTTGGCGAACGCTATTGTCACATTGGAAAAGACGTCATAATAGCAGTCACTCGTGCATGATTCTTGTATTGTGTGTAGAATATGACGAGCAGTGCCCCAAATGGAAGTGCGTTTCGGGAAACAAGTACAAGCCGACCTGCCTCAGTGATCAGACAGTAGCCATACGGAACGCGTACGTGAATGGTTAATGAATTTAGACAACTTGGTGAACCGTGATTCAGTTAAAGTGACGGTATGATTTAATTTGATTTGTTAGCATCTTAAGCAGCCTACGCTCACACATTGGTGGGGAAAATCACGCTGTTGAGCCTTAAAATGAAGCCAAGGATGACTAATTGGTTTAGTGCCATATACATAAGCGTCATTTCCAGTTTGGTATTTAGTTGAAGTCACTGAGCTTCTCAGAATTCTAAATATGAAGGTGAGGTGTAGCAGGCAGATCGGGGGTCGCTGGCAGGACACTGAATGGTGAGAGTGATGGTGGGGGGTGGAGGGAGGGGGGGGGGGGGTAGGTTTGGTCCAGCTGGTACATCACTTCACATTTGGGAATGTTTTAACCCTATTTTCTCCTCCACAAATGCAAACACAAACAGAACACATATCGCTCAGGGGCCTAAACTAACAGAACACACATCGGCCTAAACCAGCTACACTGCTGAGACAACATACTGCTCAGAGAGCACGTCAGTGTGAATGTTGAAAAATAAATATTTTTTAAAAAAAGCAAAGTTTTGTCTGCAGCTACTGTTAATCGATACAGGATTAAAACGTCACCATGGTGACACGTAAACAAAAGCGAGTATGCGTTGGCTGCGGTTGCCGTCGGAGACGCTGTTTTGCTGGATGGCAGATTGAAAGGGGCCCCCACGCTGCCTCCGCCCCGCAGGGCTTTGTCAGGTGGACACACAGGGCTTTGTCAGGTGGACACAGGTCCGTGAAACCTCCCTGACACCACACAACACTCGGGGAACGACCGCTTCAGGGGGCGGGCTTTCGCCAACGCTATCAGATAATTCGCCACAGCGCGGGGCTCCGTGTGCGAGGGGCCACACAGGCCGCCCGAGAGGCGCGGTTTCTCCCGAACAGCGGCAGGAGACCCCGCGCGGCGCTCCGGCGGTCGGCCGGCTAAACCGCGACGCCTTCGGGGCGCTGAGGGCCAAACGAACGCACCGACGTACGGAACCGCGGCGGCTGAATCGGGGACGCGCAGGAGCTGAGTAATTACGGATCGGTAGACGAACAGAGAGATTAATAAAGATTCTAATTAACTAGCGCATGGAGCTGCGAGCCAAATCGCAAACAAAACCCCTTCTGTTTGAGACCGTCACCGTGGCGAGCAAGCTCCTGGGACAGCCAGGGGCTCCAGAAGAATGGCCCAGTTTAGTTGGGGAGGGGGGTGGGGGTGATGGGGTGGGTGGGTGAAAGTTTGTTTGCAGCCTCCAGAGCTGGGAAAACTGCAGCTCTTGGGGGGGCGGGCGGGTGGGCACGAAGGGGAGGGGGGATTTGGGGACGGATTTCGGGATGTTTTCCCGTTTTGCTTTCAAAGGGAGGTGACAAATGGGCGATGAAGGGAATTGTTGTGGGTTCCGCAGAGCAAGCCGAGGGGTAAACAGGCTGGGTTCGGCTCTCCACTGGCCTCTCCGGAAGGAGGTAGATGGATGGGAGATGGGGGGAGGGGGTACATGAAGGGGCCAGTTTGGGGAGGGAAGGGGGAGGGAGGGTTGGGGGAGGTTGAGGTTATAATTCGGAGAGCAGGCATTGAATCTAGCGTTCAGTTCTCATGCATGTCATTCTTTGGCTCTCAGAGTGTCAAAATTCCTGCAAGTCTCCGCAATTAACAGAACAAGTACCGGCTGTGCTCCAGGCTCTACAGCTCGTACCGGCTGTGCTCCAGGCTCTACAGCTCATACCGGCTGTGCTCCAGGCTCTACAGCTCGTACCGGCTGTGCTCCAGGCCTACAGCTCATACCGGCTGTGCTCCAGGCTCTACAGCTCGTACCGGCTGTGCTCCAGGCCCTACAGCTCATACCGGCTGTGCTCCAGGCTCTACAGCTCGTACCGGCTGTGCTCCAGGCCCTACAGCTCGTATCGGCTGTGCTCCAGGCTCTACAGCTCGTATCGGCTGTGCTCCAGGCCCTACAGCTCGTACCGGCTGTGCTCCAGGCCCTACAGCTCGTACCGGCTGTGCTCCAGGCCCTACAGATCGTACCGGCTGTGCTCCAGGCCCTACAGCTCGTACTGGCTGTGCTCCAGGCCCTACAGTGAGGGTGTGGCCTGTGCCGTTTTCTCAGTCTCTGAGTTTGGGGAGGAAGCTGAAACAGGCTTTAAGTGCCCAGGCAATAACCCAACATTCAGCAACCCCACACAGTCACCCTCGAGCTCCGCTCAGCAACCCCACACAGTCACCCTCAAGCTCCGCTCACAACCCCACACAGTCACCCTCAAGCTCTGCTCAGCAGCGACACCAATGACCCCCCCCCCCCCCACCCCATGCCGGACAGGAGCAGGGGGGGCAGCCAGCGGGGCAGGCTGCCACCGAGGAGGCCTCTGTGTGCCCCGGGGTAATTTAGGACCCTGTAACTCGGCGTGCATCGGGAGCCGTTTGTTCTGATGAAGTCTCCCATCGGTTTTTAATGATTTCTAAATTTTGCTTAATTAGTATTCTTTTCTGAGCACACAATGGCAGGATGGGGATGGGACAGAGAGAGCCAGCCCCCCTGCACCCCCCCCAGCTCCCCCCCGTTCCCCGATCCCCGCTCCCCAGCACTCTTTCATGACTCCTCCTAGCACTCCTCATGATTCCCTCTCCCCCCCCACAACCCTCACCCTCTACCCCCCCCCCCCCCCCCCCCCCCATGCCCCCAAAGGAGGTGCCAAATAGAACATGGGTAACACTGGAGAACGAGCCCTTGAAACACAACCCGATCCCGTTGGTGAATGTTCATACTGGTCATAATAAGTCACAGGTAAATAAACTTTACTCTGTGTTTATAGTGTGTGCTACTGGTTTATAATCTTTATAACCTCATATCAGTAAAAATTAGTCTTTTGCAAGGCTAACCTGCAGGAAAATACACACATTATTACAAGTTCCGGTTGCACAACATCATGTACAACACTTCAGTGCCCCATTTCCCCTCGGTGAACCTCACCTACGCTGATCTTTGCTCTGTCTTATCACCAATTTACCATAAATTAGGCTGTTTTCTCAACACAGCTCTGCTTTTATGCTCCAGTTTGCTTTTGGATTTCAGGAGTGAAGCAGCTCCAGCATGCCATCGCTGAGTGTGACGTGTACGTGGCACATGCCTGCTTTACTTCTCTGTTTTTGGGTTCTGCATCTCAGAATATTTTGCCCAATTTTCTTCCTTTCTCTCAACAGAACAGTTCTCACTCTGCCACGAAAACCACAGTCAGCCAACAATCATTTATCCCAATAAAATAGAATTTTTAATTTTTGTGTTTTTTTAAAGAGAGAAGCTGATGCAACATAGATTCTGAGCCAGAAGAGGGATCTGAATTCCAGTCCTGGGGGACCTGCAGGCTTCTGTGGTTTCCTTTCAATCAGCTGCTAGTTTAGGCCTTGGAAACACGTTGCGTGGACTCTCGCCATCCAATTACTTCATTTAAGCCCTTAAGTGATTAAATAAACCTCAAGCCAACAAAGACTGTGGTCCCTCAGGTAAAAGCTGCTATCCCAAAACCTGTTCAGTCCAAATGTTTGCCTCTATTTTTACCCAACATCAGAGTCTGTGTCCAATTTGGACAAATTCTGTACTCTCCTTTAAGAGTAAATTCACCCCCCCCCCCCCCCCCCCAACCTATGTGCTGAACTGAATGAATTAATGCACCTGCAGTCACAGGTAAGTGAACCTGGCTTTTAAAAACACTGATTATTAAAAGAAGTGGTCCTGGCAGCTCTTTTCCCCCACAGGGATGGTGCTCTGCAGATGCAGGAAATCTCTGATGTTTTACCGCTTTTAATTTGACACTAAGACACTGTGTCGGCTCAGCTGTCTGAAGGAGGTCTTCTGTGAGTCACGGTCCATCTAGACCATCTGCAGCACAGAAGCAGAAGTAGGAAACCCCACAGAAAGAGGTCTGTCCCAAACAGAACTACAGGCCCTACAATCCCCACAGAATGAGGTCTGTCCCAAACAGAACTACAGGCCCTGCAATCCCCACAGAAAGAGGTCTGTCCCAAACAGAACTACAGACCCTGCAATCCCCACAGAAAGAGGTCTGTCCCAAACAGAACTACAGGCCCTGCAATCCCCACAGAATGAGGTCTGTCCCAAACAGAACTACAGGCCCTGCAATCCCCACAGAATGAGGTCTGTCCCAAACAGAACTACAGGCCCTGCAATCCCCACAGAATGAGGTCTGTCCCAAACAGAACTACAGGCCCTGCAATCCCCACAGAATGAGGTCTGTCCCAAACAGAACTACAGGCCCTGCAAACCCCACAGAATGAGGTCTGTCCCAAACAGAACTACAGACCCTGCAATCCCCACAGAATGAGGTCTGTCCCAAACAGAACTACAGGCCCTACAAACCCCACAGAATGAGGTCTGTCCCAAACAGAACTACAGGCCCTACAATCCCCACAGAATGAGGTCTGTCCCAAACAGAACTACAGGTCCTGCAATCCCCACAGAATGAGGTCTGTCCCAAACAGAACTACAGACCCTGCAATCCCCACAGAATGAGGTCTGTCCCAAACAGAACTACAGGCCCTACAAACCCCACAGAATGAGGTCTGTCCCAAACAGAACTACAGGCCCTGCAAACCCCACAGAATGAGGTCTGTCCCAAACAGAACTACAGACCCTGCAATCCCCACAGAATGAGGTCTGTCCCAAACAGAACTACAGGCCCTGCAATCCCCACAGAATGAGGTCTGTCCCAAACAGAACTACAGGCCCTGCAATCCCCACAGAATGAGGTCTGTCCCAAACAGAACTACAGGCCCTGCAATCCCCACAGAATGAGGTCTGTCCCAAACAGAACTACAGGCCCTGCAATCCCCACAGAATGAGGTCTGTCCCAAACAGAACTACAGGCCCTGCAATCCCCACAGAATGAGGTCTGTCCCAAACAGAACTACAGGCCCTGCAATCCCCACAGAATGAGGTCTGTCTCAAACAGAACTACAGGCCCTGCAATCCCCACAGAATGAGGTCTGTCCCAAACAGAACTACAGGCCCTGCAATCCCCACAGAATGAGGTCTGTCTCAAACAGAACTACAGGCCCTACAAACCCCACAGAATGAGGTCTGTCCCAAACAGAACTACAGGCCCTGCAATCCCCACAGAATGAGGTCTGTCCCAAACAGAACTACAGGCCCTGGCTTGGAAACACCGCTCTGGCTAACATGCTGGTGATTTTGCAGGGACTGACATGTTCAAATACCCGGGAGTGTTCTCACGCAGGCTGGGATCCTTATGGCAGGTGATTGATCCGGTTTAATCCAGCTGTAAGAATAATTGGTATCAATTACAGTAGCACCCAAACTGGACAACTGCCAAGACGATGAGTAACATTACAGGTGTCCCGTAAGAGCATGGGCGTAAGTTCCATGCTGATTCTGCTTGGGCCTGTTCTGATGGCGATTTTGAGGGGCCTCAGAAGCGAAACCGGAAGACAGGACGGGACGGGGGACGGTGGGGGGGACAGAGGAGATGGGGGGTGGGGGATGGGCGTAAAAGCCTGGGCGGTGGGGGGGTGGGGGGTCACGTGAGGTCCATCGGGAGAAAGCAGAGTGGTGTCCAGCAGAGATCAGTAAGAGTGCCGGCTGCCCCCCCCCCCCCCCCCCCCCCCCCAGAACAGAACAGGGGATTGTTTGTTCAGCTCGTCTGTCTCACCTCCCTGTGGTTTCAAGGCCTAAGGCTGTGTGTGTGTGTGTGGGGGGGGGGGGGGGGGGGGGGGGTGTATGTGAGTGTGACTGTGTGAGCATTTGAGAGTTTAACTGTCTTCATGCTAATTTATTGGCAGGAAAAGTATGATATTCAAAACCATTAATTATTAGTATCACTATGTTTTCTCTCTCTCTCTGCTGCTCTCTCTCACACTCTCTCTCTTTCTCTCTGCCCATCTCTCTCTCTCTCTCTGCCCATTTCTCTCTCTCTGTTTCTTTCTCTCTGTCTCTCTCTCTCCTGTTATTTGGGTGATCTGTGAAGCTGAGGCCTTGTGAGGGGAGGGATTATGGGATATTCTGAAGAGAAAGAGGCAGGGTTAATGCAGGACAGGAGATAATGCACCAGAGCAGGACAGAACGTGCAGCCCGCCTTTCGTGGGAGGAGTCAAAGGTCGGCGACTAATCTTCACTGTAAAAGCGCAGCGACAGCAGGCCTGTTAGCATGGGGTCTGAGTGCAGCCCAGTTAGCATGGAGCCTGAGTGCAGCTCATTTAGCATGGGGTCTGAGTGCAGCTCTGTTAGCATGGGGCCTGAGTGCAGCCCTGTTAGCATGGGGTCTGAGTGCAGCCCAGTTAGCATGGGGTCTGAGTGCAGCCCAGTTAGCATGGGGTCTGAGTGCAGCCCAGTTAGCATGGGGTCTGAGTGCAGCCCAGTTAGCATGGGGCCTGAGTGCAGCCCTGTTAGCATGGGGTCTGAGTGCAGCCCTGTTAGCATGGAGCCTGAGTGCAGCTCAGTTAGCATGGGGTCTGAGTGCAGCTCTGTTAGCATGGGGCCTGAGTGCAGCCCTGTTAGCATGGGGTCTGAGTGCAGCCCAGTTAGCATGGGGTCTGAGTGCAGTCCAGTTAGCATGGGGTCTGAGTGCAGCTCTGTTAGCATGGGGTCTGAGTGCAGCTCTGTTAGCATGGGGTCTGAGTGCAGCCCTGTTAGCATGGGGTCTGAGTGCAGCCCTGTTAGCATGGGGTCTGAGTGCAGCTCTGTTAGCATGGGGTCTGAGTGCAGCCCTGTTAGCATAACGCCTGAGTGCAGCCACAGCAGCCCTGTCAGCATGGCGTCTGAGCGTAGCCACAGCAGCCCAGTTAGCATTACCAGCTTTTAATTTCTCAGGGAAATCTCCAGCCTGTCTCTGGCGCTCTCATGGTCTTTTTCGTTCCATTTTCAAAACATGTATATTTTGTTTTTAAAAATATCTGTATTTGGATACCCATTCTGGCCTCTGACATAGAACCCTTCATCCACTGTTCCCTTGGCAACAACCCCCAGCATGTCCTTCCCTCCACCCCGCTCATTCACTGCGTGCTCTGCCAACCCTGTTCCAAATCCCTCCCCTTAATCTCTGGCCCAGGTGAATGGACATGCCCCCACTTAAAGCCACACCCCCTACATCACAGATCCGCCCCTTGCCCCTCCTCTTTAAGATCCCACTCAGATCTGTGAAAAATGAACCGTTGCAGTTATAAATATACTCCCACAGGGCCAATCACATCTCTTAGCCCCACAGGGCCAATCACATCTCTTAGCCCCACAGGGCCAATCACATCTCTTAGCACATATCTCTTAGCCCCACAGGGCCAATCACATCTCTTAGCACATATCTCTTAGCCCCACAGGGCCAATCACATCTCTCAGCACATATCTCTTAGTTCCATGGGGCCAATCACATCTCTAACAACATATGTCTTAGTCCTATGAAGCTCTAAGCTACGACAGCAGTTCAGTCTTTCAATGCATTTCTCTGTCTGAATATTTATTTAGTGAACATGTTATATTTTGCTTGCAGTTTATTGAGAAGGTGCCAATTGTTCTTCAAGCAGGCAAACAATAGAGACATGCTTCTGCTTCCTGATAAAAGAGAGTCTCCATCAAAGCACAGCCCTAGACCCCAAAGGATTTAGATCCCCACATAAGCAGTCTTCCTGAATGGGGACATTGTTCCTTCGACAAGTATCGTTTTTCATCTTACACCCCCTCCAACATCAGCTTCAACTTCCTGCCCCAGCGACCCAATTCCTCCCCCCACCCCACACACCACCCCTGAGTGACATCTACCCTAATTAAACTAACAGACGTCTGTGGCTTTTTTAAAGATCCCTCTCTGAAGCACATGTTTACACCGCACTCTGCGTGTGCTCTGGGGCCTCAGAACCATCTGCTTCGCTACGCATCACTTCCTGTCCGAGACTGCTCCTGACTGCCATACCGCCACCAGCCAGCCTGATCCCCCAGGCTCCCCTAGCCTCCCCCAGGAGCAGGGGCTAACCAAATCACAACTAAAACACAACCAAAACACCACCAAAGCACAATCAAGGCACAACCAAAACACAACCAAATCACAACCACATCACAACCAAAGCACAACCAATATACAACCAAAACACAACCAAATCACAACCAAAACACAACCAAAGCACAACCACATCACAATCAAAGCACAACCAATATACAACCAAAACACAACCAATGCACAACAAAGATAAAACCATCCATCCATCCATTATCTACACCCGCTGGTACTGCGAACACAACGTAGGCACAGTGTTTAGAGCTGTGAAATGGACTCGGAGAAATGGATGGGTTTTCACACCATATTTTATCACCACCTAAAAATAGATGAATGATCATTCTGTCCTTTAATTTTTCACCCCCCCCCCCCCCCCCCCCCCCCATTATCCTCAGACTGCCTGCCAGAGTTCCTCCCAGATTAGAATGCTGGTATTTTCATGATCTTATCATTAGTGAAGATAATGCAGTTCAACCGGAGTTGGAATTAAGGTTGCTTTCCAGATCTGTTCTTCCACCGCACCCCCTCACCTGATGAAACCACACAGGTAGGGGGACTTCTGCCATTATTCAGTTGCTAAAATTCAAGTAACAGGACCTTTGGACCTCCTTTCCTCAGGTACTAATGGTCCGCTCTACTGTTTATCCGAAGAGACCAAGGTCCAAGAGCAAAACGCAAAACAAGGAGAGGACGTTCTTTTCTGTCGTAAAGTTTCTGAAAGATAATAAAGTGTGGAGTACTTGCTGCAAGTACAGACATGTTTTTTGTATACATTGAATATCTTGTTACCCCTTTCTAGAAATGGTGAAGGCCTGAGTGTGAATTTCAGTGCAAACAGTTGCCATGACTCCGTGGTGCGCTAAAAGAAAAACCTTGTTAGTTAATATCTCTGTTTCACAAGGAATTGATTAAATATGAATGCTTGGATATCAGGAGTTTAAAGGAGGAAATGTCCATTTCCCAGTGCCAGTCTGGTCTGTTTTCCCAGTGATTAATGGTGTGTTTGGTCCATTGGAATCTCAGGCATTTTGCTATGAGGGAAGCACAAAATAAAGAGAATGTTTCTCAAGCAAAAACACGTCTGAGAAAGAGTCCCACTGACGGATTCTCCCCACGCCCAGTCATACACCTCTGAAAACGTGTGCAAACATCTACACCTCTGTTTGCTGATGCCAATGACAGCCCAACATGCATGCCCCTGCTCACACGAAAACCCACATATTATTTTCAGTTTTAGATTAGATTGAATGTAATTATTTAATTTCTCACGCTTTCAAATCAAAAGTGCATTCTACAGAAAACTGTCACAAAGACGCTTTACAGAAAAACAGAAAAATGAATCCCCAAAAGGCAAGACAAGGCCTTCATACAAGAGACTGGACTACCCCAAGATGTTAGAAGTGTTTTAGTGTTTGCCTGACAGAAAACACTCTGATGTGTTAGAAATCACACGGTTCATGATTTGTGAACAGGAACTGGGTGCTAAAAGGGATATGCTTGTGTCCTGTATCTCAGGGGCCATTAAATTATCTTCATTTAAAAAAAACTTCTAAATCTCATAGCACTGTGATCAAATGCAGGAAATTAAAATTAAATTAAAGATCTATTTAAATTAAAACCATAAATGTACCATTGCTCCAAAAACAAAACATGCCCCACGCACCCCAAGCACACCACACACACACACACACACACACACACACACACACACTGACATACAGTACGTCAGAGCACAAACATGCTTCAGTGACCTTCTGCTTTTCTGTTTCATTCATGTTAATCACCAGGAGCAGCCTTCAGGTCAAAGACAGAGAAGATTTAACGCATGGACACTTTCCTTTTTCAGATCCTCTTCATTTACATATGGGACCAGAATTCTATCAGACATCTGCCAAAGGGGATGTTTCTACCACCATTTCATTCTCAGATTTCACGCAAAAGAATTTAATTTTAATAATGACCCAAATGTGTTTATGTCTTATCTCAGACAGACAGACTCACACATACTTCCTTTCATTTTTAAAAATATTACTGGTTTCTACATTTGCAAATTCAAATCTTCCGTCCAAATTGAAGGCACCAGGTAAAATTTAACGTAAATTCAGAACCACCCAAATGTAAAGGTAACAGCACCAAGAGACTCTTGCCATGGTGTATGTGTGTCTATCGGCAAATGCTTGTGTGTACTGCATAATTTATGACTTTATTAATTTTTTTTTGTACGTATGTATTTATTTATTTATACGTTTATTTATATATCTTACATATGTATTCATACAGCATATTTTACAAAGAATTTGTCATAATATGCTCCTCAGCATTCCTCGGAAAAATTCTCTGGCAAAAGCAAGCCAATGGCGACAGTGGAAAGATTCATTTCATTCTTAATATTAATAACAGTTCTGTGAAAACTGAGGCTTATTCTAAATTGTGAGAAATATGCAGGAATTTTACTAGTTTCAAAAGTAAAAGTATTTCAAATAATTATTTGACGCAGGTGTTCATTTAATATGTGTGGAAAGGGACGTTTCTCTCTGTATGTGCATGCACGTGCGCACGCATGTGTGTGCATGCATTCGTGTGCATGCATGTGTGTGCGAGTCCAAGAGTGAATGTTTAGAATAGGGAGCCGGGGGTTTGGAGGATCAGAATCGTTCACACACCCTTGTGTGCCCTCTCTCCTGAAGAGAGGGCATTTGTGTGTCTTCATTGTGACTAACCTCGGGGGAAAATCAATGGGTCTCCTGAGGTAAGGATCGGGGAGAAGATACAGGAGTGTGTCGGCTCTTAATTCCCATTAATATAAAGCCAAAGATACTTAGTGAGGATTATGATGGCATCACTCCCGCAATCAGAAAGCGATCATTCCAATACATTACAAGTTCATGAACCTGGTTCTTTTATACTTTTATTAACTTTTATTCGCTGCTGGTGCGCATCTGGCCGTCTGCAGTGCTTCTCAATCTCAAAATTGAACCGCACGGTAGAACTACGTATCGCTACAAAGCCACGGTTGCAGTGCATAACTACTGTGCACATCTATATTTTGCATGTACCGATCTTCGAGCTGTGTTCTCGGGGAATAAGAATAACCACAGCAACGACGTGGACGCAAAACACCGCGGCTCTGAAACGATAGAGAAGTGGGAGGAGCTTAGGGAAAAATAAATCATATGACTTGAGAATATTAATGACAGTGAACCTCCTTAAGGATACAAATTTTTTTAACGAGAAATACTAAATAAATAACATTCCGGAAATCGTGTAAATTATCAGCAGTCCATATTTATCAGTTTCAAACATTAGCCGACCGTGTAGCTTCAACATCCGACAAAATTAATTGAGAACAAATTTTAAAAGTCTGCCACTGCACGGTTTTTAGGCAAAATGATTGGTGAATGAACACAAACTGTACGGTCACGTATGAACCCGTAGTTGTTAAAGTCAGACTAACATCAAAGTATAATCAAAATAATTCTAATCCCTTTATACGTTTACGCAAATGTTTTAATAAAATAATTTGTGATTAAAACTTCATGAATAGCGTGGATTTAAAGTTTATGCCAATTAAACTAAGCACGTCCAGCGTTAAAAGTGGGTGGAATGCACATATGAGATTGGCAGTTGAGAATATTCATGTTGCTTTGTAAATACATAAAGAGCAGTTATCTCATCTCGTACTTTATGTATTTATTTATTTTTACTGAGTAACAATAACTTGGAAAGTAAAACAGGTTCACTAATTGTTATTCGGCAGTAACGGGCATCAAAGTCCTGGTGATAGGGAACACTTTGCTTCTTCGTGTGGCTCGCGCATCAATGCGCAAATAATTCTCGGATGACAGACTGTCAGATATTCCTAAAAAAAAAAAAAAAAAAAAAAAAAAAGAGAGAGTCCAGCTAATGTGAAATGAAAAGGGGGAGAGGAGTGTTTCAGGGAAAAATATAAAGTGAAGTGGATGGAATCGAGAATTTTGGAATCGAGTAAATCTGAGTGGGATGAAATCACTTGACAGGGAAACGTCTCATAGTCTGTTCCATCGCACGATCTCACAGTTTTTACATGTGGAAAAAGGTTGTGAAATGCATTGCTCTGTCGAAGAGTCAGGATCACAATTTGAATAGATAGACAGATAGTTAAAGTTAAAACCACATTTTAATCACTGTATCATAGTTGGGTGGGGGGTTGAAACTCAGAGCTGTTCAATAAGATCCGTTTTTTCCTCTTTAAACTGCACAAGTGTAAACCTGCACGTTGTCAAACAAGGGGCACTGTACAACACCACAGAGCATGACCATATTTGATTTACATCTGAATATCATAACAAGAGCCCACGCACAGATCTACTGTGAGACCTCTCTATGCAGTATCTCGTACACCCCAAGTTTGTGTATATACTGATATACACTGATACCTAACGTAAGTAACTCGTGTTGTTCTCCGCGAAAAAGAGGAGGACCCACAGGGATTCTGCGACCAATAATTGGGCGTATGTGGCACTCTTGTCTTGAATGGCACTTTAAAATTCCATAAATGAGGGATCGTGCTGCACGACAGTAATGTGTTCTTAACTTGTTTCTGGCACCCGGGGAAGGTGTCCGCTTTCTCATTTTCCCGTTATATAGTATTAAAAAGGCGCCTCCCTGCACTAAAATACAGCTCATCTAGCCGCTCACGAAGATTTCTTTTCTCTCTCTCTCTCTCTCTCTCTCTCTCTCTCACACACACACACAAACACACACACTCTCTCTCCCCCTCTCTCTCTCGGACGTCTGCGCGTTACACGCGCCTGTGAACCTCGCGCCTAGCTGAGCACACGTAAATAGCTGGCATACCGCGCGCACTGATGTACAGGGTATTCGAGCAGGTGCACACAGGATCCAACACGGCAGCTGGGAAGTGGACCTCACAGAATCATTCGGTGCAATGCCAGCGTTTAAACGCGTTAAAACAAACACCTGACACTCTGATAAAATTATACAACGGGCTGTTACTTCCGTGAGGTGACGACGAAGATAACAGATTAAAGTGACCGATGTAGTAATCGAATGGAAAGCCGTGGTTGTGCACAGTGGACAAGTAGTAGCAATAGCATTATTAGTTGAATAAAATGCAATTTTTTTGTTTGCTCGTTTTTTTTCCAAATAGACTTATTCAAGAAAAGTAGGCTAATATTGCTGAACTTTACATTTAAAATGAACGCGCATTGATAATTACACACGAACACACGTGTTTTCAATTATTGATTGATCTCGCTTTTCCAATAGCCTATTCCACATCTCGTTCGATAAAATTGCAATTTGTAGGTGATTTACGGATCCACACTGAGCATTGAGATATGGTGCCTGAATAAAATCGTGAAGAAATACCATTCTATTCCTTAAAATGCTAATTTATGTACGTGTATAGGCCATTATTCTTATTATTGCTGTTGTTATTGTTGTTGTAACCATGCTCTAATGGACATTGTTCTTACATACATTCATAATTTTGTGTTTGGACTGTTCAAGGTAGCCGACATGTATCAACTGGAAGACACTCACCTTTGTTTTCACTGGAGATTTTTGAAAGAAATAAGTTTCTATCTGTCTTCACCAGGCGCTTATTTTCTTCAACCCACTCTGCGGACGTTAAACTGTTGAAATTTCGATCCTTCAGTGCTGCCAGGATGTGAAGAAACACGCCAGAAACGGAACAGACGGATGTGTTTCTGTAATCCGTGGAGCTCCGTGCTCAGCAATCCCACTGAATGAATTCTATCTCGCGCTCTCCTTCCTTCGCTCTCTCGCGCACACCCCCTCCTCTTTTCGCTTTCTTTCTTCCTCGTGCTTCGGAATGGTAACGCGCTCCTGACAATGATGGAATTCCTCCACCCCCCCCCCCCCCCCCCCCCGTTAATTTTTAAACCTAGCTCTCCCCTTCTCTCTCTCGCACGCTCGCACACACGCACTTTTAAAATTATATTTTAGTTCAACTTAAAATCATCTTTTTATTAAACCGATGCGAAGCTACCCAGTTTACCATTCCACTGGCCATAACCTATGCTTCGTTTTGTTGGGGGAAAAATGTCCCACGGAACAACAACGGAACATCCAAATAGATTAAGCCAATGCAAATAACCTACTCGATGAAATCGGGTAGGAACTGCACGATCATTTTAAACCAATATTTTGGTAAAATGTTTTTTTAATGGACAAGCGTAAATCAAAACTCCGGCAATAAATTCCCATAAGAATATCAGGGAGATGGGAAAGCCTTCGCCGAGGAATAATTTTTCAATTTATCCGACGTATTTAATGATATTTGCGTCCATTTCTGTATGTTGTTTGCATTCTGTTGCTGTATTGCATTTATTAATATGAATTGGCATAGCCCTAATAGCGGAATATGGTTAACTTCCACGATGAAACGGGATTATTAATGGTTATGTGAGAGAAATTAATTTGATTTTATTCGGTTCGGAATAAGTGGGGGGAAAAATTACTTGTCGTGTTCCTGTTCAAAACTCACGTAAACATCATCTCACAGAATGACAACGATCTCCAGAACATGGCCGCAACAAATGTCTAAATAATGGTGGCACAAGAAGCCCCATTTATATATTTACTTATTTATTTATTAAGTAACCATAGATGGACCAACACAGCGCAAGCTTCATTTGGTGGAGAAGGGCTCAGGCCGGATGGGGTCAGGATGAGCCTGGGTGTGGGGATGGGTGGGTACTGGACCCCCCTTCAGATCCTGGGTAGTCATATGATATTTTAATGAAGCTGCTTAATGAGGATATAAATCTCAAACCTCAAAGAATGTTCTGTACAAATTAACTTGTGGTCTCAGAGGAATCTGTGAAAGAAATAAAGGTGTACTCCTACTGATGTTCAGTTTATGCCTCTGCGTATATCAGTTAGCTCTGATTTAAACTCATTGAGGAACTGGTTCAATTGAATATTTTTATCAATATAAATACAATATGTACTTTTTTTATTTTACACACAAACTCGGCACATTTCTTTTAATACCAACTACATTTAGTTATCAATTAAAGTTTAATTATCATAAATGAAGACATACAGATTGAAATGTATTTGAGTAGAAACCTGCAGACATAATTGGGCCACAGGACTGTATATTTATAAAGAGTTATACCACTCAGGATGTAAAGCACATATTATGAGATTACAGTGCAGTAAAAAAATAAAAATAATTTATTTAAATTTGAAATTTAAAAATTAAAGTTCTCAGTTTGGCAGTCTAGAATCAAATATGAAAAAGTTGAGTTCTCAATATTCTGAGGTCATAGGTCAAAAGTCTAAGCAAATCAGACAACTTGTCTTTTTTTGTAACATCCTTGTGGATTTTGTGAAGAGTTAAGCCTAAAAACTCTTGAGACCAGTCATACCTTAGAACTTTGTTCAGGAGGCTATGCAATGTCTGCATAAAGATCTTGTGTTCCAAATACAGAGAAAGAAACTGACTTTCAGTCATGAATGAGAAGCAAACTGTGCCATCTGAGTGCCCTGTAAATATCTCTAACTCAGGTGAGCCTGGGGCTGTCGCAACTGATAGGCAGCATGAAATATTGAGCCTGGTACACTCAAATATATGCTCACTCTCAAAATCAAGAAGCAAATCAACTGAACAGACTTACGTAATCTAAGGATAAACATGTCTGTAAGATGATTATCTCTCTGATTGCTTGTCTGATTATTCAATGGGATTAATGGTTGTAAAGAATATGTGAGGTACATCTTACAGAGTGAAAAACAAATAATAATTAACGGGGAAGAAGGGGATCAGGCTGCCACCAGCAGGGGCCACAGAAAGAATGAGGACGAGGAGAAAAGGCTCGTTTGGGACGGCCATTTCACTGGCGAGCTACACCTGCTGCAGAGAAGCCTGAGAGCTCACCTGTCAACGACCCAGGCGCTCAGCTAGCAGGGTTCTGCCCTTAGCTGTGATAACTGCAGAGGGTGGAACGCTGGGGGGGGGGGGGGGGGGCATGAGAAGAGAGAGTAACCCTACCCTGAAAATATGCTCAAACCTGGTCAATGAGGTTCCGCAATGTCACATGAAAGTCGCTCTCTGTTGTGGTTACAGGCGCTGCACCCCCCCCCCCCCCCCCCCCTCCCTCCCTCCCCAGGGACCGGAACATCCTCCTGAAGAAGCGTAGGTAACAGTGCCTCTCCTTCATCCGTTCAGTGGGGGGGGGGGGGGGGGGGGTGGGCTAATGGGGCCAAAATGAGTGGTGCTCATGCTGAGGTAACACGGTG
>CM045898.1:48321018-48331018 GCA_025169545.1 Anguilla japonica
GAGAAAGGGAGAGGAAGAGAGAGAGGGTGAGAGAGAGAGAGAGGTGGTGGGAGAGAGAAAGGGAGAGGAAGAGGGAGAGAAACAGAGAGAGAGAGGGAGAGATGAGTAGGGCGCTAAGCTGTACAGTAGCACAGCTCTACTTCATGCTGGCCTGTATCCAGTCCTTGAAGTTGGCGGTGCGGGTGTAGACGGTGTAGAGGTCGGGGCTGCAGCCGTGCTGCTCGTACCCGTGACTGACCACGCCCAGCAGCCTCCACACGACCCCGCCCCCCTCCTGCCCCTCCGAAAACACGGGGGCGGAGAAGGAGGCGGGGGGGGGCAGCACCGCGATGCCCCCGGTGTCGCCGGGGCAGATGTTTGAGGGTCCGCGGGGGTGCTGTTTGCCACAGAGCATGTTGTCTGTGATGCTGACCGGCGCCCCCTGCTGGGCGTACTGCTGCTCGCAGTCCACCACGTCGCCCAGCTCGATGAGCCCCGCCCGCGCGGTTTCGGCGTCGGCCGCGCCCGTCTCCCCCCGCGGGTCGGGCAGGATGGACCAGCCCACCACGTAGGCCTGCTGGGCGATGACCTCGCCGCCCTGCCGGAGGGGGAGGCACACGGCAGCACGCGCTCCCCGATCCGCGCCTTGTCCAGCAGCTTCAGCACCGCCAGGTCTGAGTCCAGCATCAGCGGGTCGTAGTTGGGGTGCACCAGGACAGAGGACACCTGCCGAATCAGACCCGGGTGGGTGAGGGGACTCCACAGCACACACCTGGCAACCCTCGACCAACACTTCCTTAAGATTGGCTATCGGTTCAGGAATGAACCAAGTTTTTTAGCAAATTTCAATTCTAAAGAAATATTTACAGAGATAGCCTCATCCAAGGCACCCTGGATTATAATATACTGGAATCCGGTTTTTATCTGTTTTAAAATGCATAGGATATTTGTTTTGAATATATTTTTTAAATGCGATCTGCATGAGAGCGGACTCCAGTGTGATGTAAAGGACATGGCGGCTGAGTCTCACGCAGGTGCACAGGTTTGATGCACCACTCTAAATGGGCAGCTCCGCCCCTCTTACCCGCAGGTGCTGGAGGTTCTTGGTCTCTCCTGTCATCGCTACGGTAGTGTTTTCCCATCACCACCTTGATGTTGCCGGGGGCGACGGGCAGCAGCTTCCCGAGCTGGGTCACACAGTGGGCCGCGACCACCACGCTGCGCTGGTTCACCAGGGCCCCGCTGCAGACCAGCTGCCACGCCGCCCCCCCGTCCTCCTCCTCACCCCCCTCCTCCTCGCCGGCCTTGGCCTTCCCCAGCCCGCCCGCCAGCGCCGCCATCTTGTCCGGTTTGCTGGCGGGGTCGGCGGGGGACCGGCGGTAAATGGCGGCGTGCCACGGCCAGCGGGTCTGAGCCAAACTCTCAGGCCCAAAGCCTGGGAGCTTACCACACACTGAGGGGGGGGGGGGGGGAGAAAGAGAGAGGGGGGGAGAGATTGGGGGAGGGGGGGAGAGAGGAGGGGGGGAGGGGGGGAGGCGGGGGGGAGGAGAGAGGGGGGGAGGGGTGGAGGAGAGGGGGGGAGAGGGGGGAGGCGGGGGGGAGAGAGAGGGGGAAAGGGGGGAGGGGGGGGAGAGATTGGGGGAGAGGAGGGGAGAGGGAGGGAGAGGGGAGATAGAAAAAAGGGAAAGGAGAGAGACACAGAGAGAGAAAGATAAATAAATGAACACAGTTGGGGTTGAAGGGTCAGGAGAGGGTAGAATAATAATACAGTCATCATGAACTCAACTTCTAATACTTCAGTAAATAATTCCACCACTCAGAAAGCCCCATACCTTAACATTTGCTCTTTTGGAGAAAACAGCTCTTTTTCAAGCTATAACTATGTATCTATTTATCTGTATGTTTAAATCAATGTCCTTAGCCCATCTATCTGCGTAACACGCAGTAAGATCTTGTTAATTAAATATTTTCCTTTTATATTAAGCCTATGAAGTACAGGGCATGGGGGCTGGGGGCTGGCGGCTGGGGGGTTGGGGGGGGGGGGGGGGAGATTGTTTCATACCCGCATCCTTCCACAAAGCTCTCATTTATCACTTCATGTTTCTCACACAGACGCTAAAACGGGGTTTTGTTTAACCCCAACATTACGATACCTGATTCTGCTTATCAACGTCTTGATTCAAGACCATGATTTAGTTCATCTGTTCAATTTTGCTTTAGTGCTGGGCTAAAACAAAAATCTGCACCCACAACAGTCCTTTCCGGATACGCCTGGACACCCCCGAGCTGAAGCTAATGGGCTGGACTGACGGGCACTGATGCTAACGTGCTGGACTGGCGGGCGCTGAAGCTAACGGGCTGGACTGACGGGTGCTGAAGCTAACGGGCTGGACTGACGGGCCCTGATGCTAACGGGCTGGACTGATGGGTGCTGAAGCTAACGGGCTGGACTGACGGGTGCTGAAGCTAACGGGCTGGACTGACGGGCCCTGATGCTAACGGGCTGGACTGATGGGTGCTGAAGCTAACGGGCTGGACTGACGGGCCCTGATGCTAACGGGCTGGGACGGACGGGTGCTGATGCTAACGGGCTGGGACTGACGGGTGCTGAAGCTAACGGGCTGGACTGACGGGTGCCCTGAAGCTAACGGGCTGGACTGATGGGTGCTGAAGCTAACGGGCTGGACTGACGGGCCCTGATGCTAACGGGCTGGGACGGACGGGTGCTGCAGATTCAACGAGAGGTTCCCCAGACACACCCGAGCTGAAGCTAATGAGCTGGACTGACGGGTGCTGAAGCTAACCGGCTGGACAGATGGGTGCTGAAGCTAACGAGCTGGGACGAACGGGCGCTGAAGCTAACGAGCTGGACTGACGGGTGCTGATGCTAACGGGCTGGAGTGACGGATGCTGAAGCTAACGAGCTGGGACGAACAGGCGCTGATGCTAACGGGCTGGAGTGACGGGTGCTGAAGCTAACAGGCTGGGACGGACGGTGCTGATGCTAACAGGCTGGAGTAACGGGTGCCGATGCTAATGGGCTGGACTGATGGGTGCTGTAGGTTGTCGATGTCTTGATTCAAGACCATGATTTAGTTCATCAGTTCAATTTTGCTTTAGTGCTGGGCTAAAACAAAAATCTGCACCCACAACAGTCCTTTCCGGATACGTCCTTTCCGGATAAGCCTAACGAGACACCGATGCCCCGATGGGCTGAAGCTAACGAGCTCGACTGATGGGTGCTGAAGCTGGACTGATGGGTGCCGATGCTGGGCGAACAGGCGCTGAAGCTAATGGGACTGGACGCTGATGGCTGGGCCCCTGATGCTAATGGGCTGGACTGATGGGTGCCGATGCTAATGGGCTGGACTGATGGGTGCCGATGCAAACAGGCTGGACTGACAGGTGCCGATGCTAATGGGCTGGGCTGACAGGCGCTGAAGCTAACGTGCTGGACGGACAGGCGCTGAAGCTAACGAGCTGCACTGACGGGCGCTGAAGCTAACGAGCTGCACTGACGGGCTCTGAAGCTAACGGGCTGGACAGACGGGTGCCGATGCTAACGGGCTGCACTGATGGGCGCTGAAGCTAACGAGGCTGGACTGATGGTGCCGATGCTAATGGGCTGGAATGATGGGTGCCGATGCAAACAGGCTGGACTGACAGGTGCCGATGCTAATGGGCTGGGCTGACAGGCGCTGAAGCTAACATGCTGGACGGACAGGCGCTGAAGCTAACGAGCTGGGACAAACAGGCGCTGATGCTAACGGGCTGGACTGATGGGTGCCGATACTAATGGGCTGGACTGATGGGTGCCGATGCAAACAGGCTGGACTGACAGGTGCCGATGCTAATGGGCTGGACTGACAGGCGCTGATGCTAACGAGCTGGACTGATGGGTGCCGATGCTAATGGGCTGGACTGATGGGTGCCGATGCAAACAGGCTGGACTGACAGGTGCCGATGCTAACGGGCTGGGCTGACAGGTGCTGAAGCTAACATGCTGGACGGACAGGCGCTGAAGCTAACGAGCTGCACTGACGGGCTCTGAAGCTAACGGGCTGGACAGACGGGGGCTGATGCTAACGGGCCGGACTGATGGGCGCTGATGCTAACGGGCTGGACTGATGGGCGCTGATGCTAACAGGCTGGACTGACGGGTGCTGCAGGTTCACCGCAAGGTTCCCCAGGTACACCCATGCTGAAGCTAATGAGCCGGACGGACGGGTGCCGATGCTAACGGGCTGCACTGACGGGCACTGAAGCTAACGGGCTGGACAGACGGGCGCTGCAGGTTCACTGCGAGGTTTCCCTTGTCTCTGCTGCCCTCACCTGGCGAGCAGGAGACATGGCGGCCGCTCCACTTGCCAGTCTTCAGGCAGGTGCGGCGGGGGCTGCCGGTGTGGTGGTAGAAGGGGGAGGCGCACTGGTACTCGATGTGCGTGTACAGGTGGTGGAACCCGGGGGCCAGTGGGGGGAGGGCGGCGGGGGCCATGGTGGGGCTGGACAGGCCCATCCGCTTCCCTAAACTCTGCGAGGAGTAGAACTTGTGCACCGGGGTCTTCCTGAGGGAAAACGGAGGGTCAGGAGAAATGGGGGTCATTACGAGCCCACATGTGATCCAGGCTCTATAAATACAACAAACATGTGGGGGGGGGGGGGGGGGGGGGGGATGAAAGAGCACAGGGATTAAATCTGAGAAAACAGTGGCTTTGGTTACCAATAAATACTATTAGCATATTCAGGGGCATGTGGCTATGATCAACACAAAAGCATGTGACTGAAACGATTAATGCTGGCAGTTCTGAGATGGGATTGTGGGGGGGGGGGAGTGTGAGGTCGCGGCTCAGAATGTGTGTGAGTTGGCAAAGTAGCTACCGATAGGGGACCTGGGGGGGCAGGACCCTCTGTCTGACCAGCTCCGACACCTTGGGCTCCCGACATGCTAAAAACACACACACCACAAGGGGGCGCACCTTACCTCACATTACATTACATCCATTTTGCAGACATACAGCGGTTTGCGCCAGTCCAGGCTTCACCAGAGGCAGTGCAGACTGCTGCTGCTGCTGTAACCTGTATGCTGGACTGGCTCAAATGCACAAATGCAGTACCTCTGATGCACGGCGGCTGTTTCTCGCTCCAGGGGGAGTTAAGGGGGGGGGGGGGGGGGGGGGGGCAGTACCCCCTGATGCACAGCGGCTGTTCCCCGCTCCAGGGGGGCTAACCGGGGGAGGGGGGGGAGTACCTCTGATGCACAGGGGCTGTTCCCCACTCCAGGGGGGTTAACCGGGGGGGGGGGGGGGGGGGGGGGGGGGGGGGCAGTACCTCTGATGCACAGGGGCTGTTCCCCGCTCCAGGGGGGTTAAGCGGGGGGGGCAGTACCTCTGATGCACAGCGGCTGTTCCCCACTCCAGGGGGGGTTAAGCGGGGGGGGGCAGTACCTCTGATGCACAGCGGCTGTTCCCCACTCCAGGGGGGTTTAAGCGGGGGGGGGGGGGACAGTACCTCTGATGCACAGCGGCTGTTCCCCGCTCCAGGGGGGTTAAGCGGGGGGGGCAGTACCTCTGATGCACAGCGGCTGTTCCCCACTCCAGGGGGGTTAAGCGGGGGGGGGGGACAGTACCTCTGATGCACAGCGGCTGTTCCCCGCTCCAGGGGGGTTAAGCGGGGGGGGGACAGTACCTCTGATGCACAGGGCTGTTCCCCACTCCAGGGGGGTTAAGCGGGGGGGGGACAGTACCTCTGATGCACAGGGGCTGTTCCCCACTCCAGGGGGGTTAAGCGGGGGGGGGGGGGGGACAGTACCTCTGATGCACAGGGGCTGTTCCCCGCTCCAGGTCCCGTTCGGCAGGCAGGTCCTCACTGCGCTGCCACTCAGGGCGTGGGAGTTGTTGCAGAAGAACTCGGCCCGGTCCGGTTCCCCTCCAGAGCCCAGCACCACCGTGTGGTACCCATTATACAGCCTTGGAGGAGAGGGACAGCGAGTCCTCTCAGCTTCTGCACACACACACACACACACACACACACACACACACACACACACACACACACACACATCGCACACACACACACACACACACACACACACACACACACACACACACACACACACACACACACACACACACACACCGCGCACACACACACACACACACACCGCACACACACACACACACACACCGCACACACACACACACACACGCACCGCACACACTCACACACACACACACACACACACACACACACACACACACACACACACACACACACACACACACACACTCACACACACACACACACCGCACACACACACACACAAACACATACACACACACACACACACACACACACACACACACACACACACACACACGTGCACGCACACACACGCGCGCACAGAAAAGGCAACAGTTGAGAGCAGCAAGCCCACAGTCAGGGCCTGGTGTGATATGCTTTGATTGAGGCAGATGAAGAATTTATTTAAAGAAAAGAATATAAAATGGAATCACCACTGATGCTTTGGTTGTCTCCCTCTGTCTCTTGTCCTGGCTGTTTGTCGCCTCCTGGGTCTGATCCTCGTCCCGTGGACTCCACTCCTCTTCCTGTATCTTTGCCTCCCACTGTTTCCACGGTAACTGCTGTATCTTTGCCTCCCACTGTTTCCACGGTAACTCCTGTATCTTTGCCTCCCACTGTTTCCACGGTAACTCCTGTATCATTGCTTCCCACTGTAATTCTCCCTGTGTCTTTACCTACAGCAGTGCCTGTATCTTTGCCCGCAGCAGTAACTGTGATCCCACCTGTATCTGGGCTTTTGTCTATGTCTTTGGTCCCCCCTGTATCTGTGAGTTTTCCTGTAGCTTTAGTAGTGCCCGGATCGGGGCTTTTGTCTGTAACTTTCTCCTTGTCTGTACTCTCAGCCGTGTTCACGTCTTTGCCCCCCGCTGCAGTGGTGGCTTTTCCTGTATCTTTGCCCCCGTCGCTTCCCTTGCTTCTCTCGTTATCTTTGCCCTCCACCCTGTTCATGTCCTCGTCTGCGTCTTTATCTTTCTCCCTCTCTTTCTCCCTCTCTTTCTCCTTCTCTTTTTCCGCCTCTTTTTCCAGTCCAGCGTCTGGGTCCAGTGCTGTGAACAAACCCAGACACAATCACGTACTGGCAGGTTAGCGTCATTCAGTTGGTCAGGTAAAACAAGCCAATAAATAAATAAATACATGCATACAATATAATACAATACAATACATTTAAGCCAGCTACAAATTGTGGTAATATTTACAGTCATGCCAATGATCTAACAAAACTGCGTTTATTACTTATTTCTAGTGTAGATTTGTCAAACTGCAGTGTCTGTGATTTTCTTTCGATCAGCAACTTAAGCCTTGGAAACAACCTATCGGAGCTTTCAGTCAGTAAATGACATATTGATCGCCTGAAGTCCTGACATGGACAATAAAATCAGCTGCAGACACTGCAGTGTTCAGGGGGTAGTCCGACATCCCTGCTCCAACGTAAGATGAGTAGCTGCGGCAGTATTTGTGAGCGCCTGCAATGCTGCACCTGGGACACAGGTGGGCGCTGTTCCGCTCCAGGTGCTGTTGGGCAGACAGGTTCTCTGGGAGGCCCCACGCATGACGTAGGGCCGATAGCACAGGTACTGCACGGCGATGGGGATGTTCTCCGGGCCGTACACCAGGAAGTGGTCACCATGTGCAGGCTTCTCCGGAACACCACAGGTGCGCTCCCGGGGCACTGGGGGGGAGGGAGCAGGGCAGGGGGGGAGAGCGCATTTAATGCGATGACCCGACACTCGCACCTTCAGTGCTTCACACGCTGCAAGGCGCTGGAATGAGTGACAGGACATTACATCCAATCAGAGGCTGGAGGGCCCAGCTCCGAGCCGACTGGTTGGTGCAGCCAGCCGCATTCCACTCAGAAGGGGCGGGATTAAGCCAGCTGAGGTCCGCTGTGTAATCACTGCACTCCGTCCCCCAATAACACACCAAGGTCCCACAGGCTGCCATCAGCGGGCCTGACAGCTCTGCTCCATCCAGCTCTCCCCTGCAGTGCAGTGCAGTGTGCACTACAGGCTGTGACACAACTGGCTCTCAGTGTGTGCATGCTCGTGTGTGTGTGTGTGTGTGTGTGTGTGTGTAACTGGAGAGACATGTGGGGGGGGGGGGGCCCCCGCCCTGTGGCTGCAGGCTCTTACCGCAGAGCGGAGGGGGGGTGCTCCAGGACCCGTTCAGCCCGCAGGTGGCGCTGCGGGGGCCCTGCAGAGCGAACCCGGGGTCACAGCGAAAGGTGACTCGCCCCCCCAGGTGGAGGTGGCCCCCCTCCGCGGCTCCGTGCGCTGGCACCGGGGGGGTCTCGCACATCACCACTGACAGGGTCACACAGCCCCAACAATACCCCCGTTACACCCCAGTGTAAATAAAGAATGGCAAACGTATGGCCTTGTACATCAACAAAACTTTCACCAAAAGTGGAGGCTAGCGGGAGCACGCGATGCTACATTCCAAAGCGCACAGACAGGAAACAAGCCGCGTGTGTAATGAACTCCACTGCGCAGTCTGATGGATGATTATATGCTGTTAGCATAGCTAGCATTAGCAAAGCTATGATCGAAAGCTTGCGACAGCAAATGCACACGTTACACATGTTACACACATGCCTAAAGGGCTGAAAGACACAGCTCCTCTCTTACCACACATTTATATTGTGTCCCCGATTTTTATATTACTTTCATATGGAAATATGAATAAATCTTTCAGTTTCCAGAAACTGTGGTGATTTATATTTGGGTAAGATTTTGACTGTTTTAATTTTTCATTGGAAATTTTTCTTTGAAATTATATTATTATTATTATTATTATTTATTTTTTTATTTTTTTATTTTTATTTATTTATTATTATTATTATTATGTTCAGAGGTTGTGTAAAGGCCATGCTTATGAACTAACACAAAATTATGAACTATCAAAATCTCGCACGTGGGGAGGGTTTTAACAGGCGCACGCTTTGAGAAGGATGTGGGGAACATTTTAACAGGTGCACGCTCTGAGAGGCACGTGGGGAACGTTTTAACAGGCGCGCGCTTGGAGAAGGATGTGGGGAACATTTTAACAGGTGCACGCTCTGAGAGGCACGTGGGGAACATTTTAACAGGTGCACGCTCTGAGAGGCACGTGGGGAACGTTTTAACAGGCGCGCGCTCTGAGAAGCGTGGGGATTGTTTTGGAAGCAGTACACTGGGTGGGACTCAAAACCAGTAAAAATAATATGAGCTTCTGGTATATCATCCCTCAACTCCCTCCAGTACCTTTCCCCTTATTTTGCATTCTCTCTCTCTCTCTATCTGTCTCTGTCACTCACTCACTCTCTCTCTCTCTCTCTCTCTCTCTCTCTCTCTCTCTCTCTCTGTCTCTGTCACTCACTCACTCTCTCATTCTCGCTCTCGCTTTCTCTTTCTAACTCATTCACACTCTGTGCTGCTTGCTTGCTAATGTTAACAGGAACCACAAACTAACACATATATATATATATATATATATATGTGTGGTTCACTTTGAGGGAAAAAACAAATACTTTAAAGTAACTGAAAGTCAGGCAGATTGGATGTTTTGAGATAATGGCTTTACTGTGTGAGCTCAGGTCAGCAGCTGCTGTATTTCTGCATTCATTTGTTTGTAAACTTGTTATTAGTAGAGGCCTCTGCTCCACACACTAATGAGGGAACTTCACTCTCCTGTGGAACACAGAGGATGTGTGTGCGCAGTGTGTACTGAATAAAGCTTCACTCCGGGAGTCCAGCTTTTTACGGGCGTCACTCTTCATGGAAAATACACTCGTACGAAAGAGCGCTTTGTCTCCCCCCATTTTTATAGACACACATTTAAATTACAGACCTCTGGAGAGAGGAGCCGTGCTGCCAGCGTTCATACACCCCTGGGGACGAACAGGGGCCTGGAAACCCAGGATCGCTTCCAGGGGCGTTTAAAAGAGAACGAGATCTGCACCAAA
>CM045898.1:48333518-48361018 GCA_025169545.1 Anguilla japonica
CACACACACACGCACACGCACACACACACACACACAGTAGCAGCACAGCTCAGCTGAATGTGATGGAATGTGGAATGAGATGGTCAGCAGGAAGGTGACTCCCCCTTCCAGGGGGATCTGTCCTGGATGTGCAGGTGAGGCGGGGGGGCTGAGGGAGGGGGGCTGAGGCAGGGGGGCTGAGGGAGGGGAGGGATGAAACAGGGGGGCTGAGGTGGGGGGGCAGAGGTCAGGGGGCTGAGGGAGGGGAGGGATGAGACAGGGGGGCTGAGGTGGGGGGGCAGAGAGAGGGGGGCAGAGACAGGGGGGCTGAGGGAGGGGAGGGATGAGAGAGGGGGGCTGAGGTGGGGGGGCAGAGAGAGGGGTTGTGGGTAACTCACCGTTCTCACAGCGCCTGCCAGTATAGCCGGCCAGACAGGCGCATCGGTACGAGTGGGCGGAGTCCAGGATGCAGGTCCCATCATGCAAACAGGGGGAGGAGCTACACGCTGTGAGTGACAGAAGTGCCGGAGTGGGGAGTTATTAAAAAGGCTCATTTTAAACCCTGAGACGTGACAGAGCATCATTAGCGTCCCGGAGGCTGGATCACCGCCACATGCTTTCCACAGCTGGATTAACTGCGTTTGGCAGGCATCCCACCTGCAGCAGCTAGGAGCGCAGAGCCTGTTTGGGAACCAGTGATTTCTGACTCACGGCTCTGACAGGCTAATCTGTATTAAGTGTTTTAAGGTAAAACTGCCCAGAGGAGAATCCGGGCATGCGCTTGGCATGACGCCAGGACGCTGAGCTGTGGCGCTGGTTCTCAGGTGTGTGTGTGCGTGCCCGCGTGCGTGCCCGCGTGGGTACCTGAGGCCTCCTGGAATATGGCGAAGAAACCGTCAAAGTTCTTATAGCCGTCAGAGACGAAGAGGATGTGCAGAGAGTTCCCGGAGCTCCTGATTGGCGGAGGTCTCTGGTTCCCGCAGTATCGGCCAATGATGCGAGAGTTTAGGTCCTCGCCATCCCGCACCTCCACGAAATCGTAGCGGCAGCTGTGGTCGTACTCCAGGCTGAGCATCATGAACCTGTGAGGAGGAGGAGGAGGAGAGTTTACCTGTGTACAGGGATTCACCTGTGTACAGGGAGATAGTTTACCTGTGTACAGGGATTCACCTGTGTACAGGGGGAGAGTTTGCCTGTGTACAGGGATTTACCTGTGTACAGGGGGAGATTTTACCTGTGTACAGGGATTTACCTGTGTACAGGGGGAGAGTTTGCCTGTGTACAGGGATTCACCTGTGTACAGGGAGAGAGTTTGCCTGTGTACAGGGATTTACCTGTGTACGGGGGAGAGTTTACCTGTGTACAGGGATTTACCTGTGTACAGGGGGAGAGTTTGCCTGTGTACAGGGATTCACCTGTGTACAGGGGGAGAGTTTACCTGTGTACAGGGAGAGAGTTTACCTGTGTACAGGGATTCACCTGTGTACAGGGAGAGAGTTTACCTGTGTACAGGGATTCACCTGTGTACAGGGGGAGAGTTTGCCTGTGTACAGGGATTTACCTGTGTACAGGGAGAGAGTTTGCCTGTGTACAGGGATTTACCTGTGTACGGGGGAGAGTTTACCTGTGTACAGGGATTCACCTGTGTACAGGGAGAGAGTTTACCTGTGTACAGGGATTCACCTGTGTACAGGGGGAGAGTTTGCCTGTGTACAGGGATTTACCTGTGTACAGGGGGAGAGTTTGCCTGTGTACAGGGATTTACCTGTGTACAGGGGGAGAGTTTGCCTGTGTACAGGGATTTACCTGTGTCCAGCAGGAGAGTTTGCCTGTGTACAGGGATTTACCTGTGTCCAGCAGGAGAGTTTGCCTGTGTACAGGAATTTACCTGTGTACAGGGGGAGAGTTTGCCTGTGTACAGGAATTTACCTGTGTACAGGGGGAGAGTTTGCCTGTGTGCAGGACAGTTTGCCTGTGTACAGCAGGACAGTTTGCCTGTATACAGGGGGACAGTTTGCCTGTGTACAGGAGAGTTTGCCTGTGTACAGGACAGTTTGCCTGTGTACAGGAGAGTTTGCCTGTGTACAGGAGAGTTTGCCTGTGTGCAGTTTAGCTTCTGGCAGAACACTTGGCTCTTTCAGCCAGGCTTTAAAGAAGAGGGATGGCCTACAGGTGTCAATGTCGTTATAATAAAGCGCAAGAATGTCCGCTTATTTCATCCAGACCTTCCGCCATTCCACTCTAAAGCCAAGAAAACCTCAAAGGCAAAATAAAAATATATATCTTCCCCCCAAAATATCTTTGAAATGGTTTATAATTGTCTCACGACATCAAGTCATAAATATCGTGAAACAAACAGCATGCAAAGCCAGAAAAAACGCTATTGTGGAAGAAATTTATGAAAACATTCAAACATGGGTTGGGCTGCATCTGCCACCTCATGGAAAATCTGAGGACACATAAAATGTCTAAATCTAATTGAGAGAAAAAAAAACATCCCGAATTGCAGTAAGGGAGAGTAGGGATACATGAAAAGCATCATAAATGTAACATGGTCAATTGCTGTTTGTACACACTGCTGCTGCAGTAGCCATTTCAGGTTTGTACATGTGCAATTCAGCCCACTATCACATTCCAAAAGAACAGAGCAACTCAACAAGAACCGAGTAATTTTACAAGACGGAGCAATTCCACAACCTTTGTGGGAAAAATTTTGTATAACAGTCTTTGTGCGTGGTAAGTAAAAATCCATTCATCCGTTCATTGTCTATACCCACTTATTCCTGGTCAGGCTCAGGGTGGAGTTGGAGCCTATCCCAGCATGCATTAGGCGAGAGGCACCAGTTCATCGCAGGGCACACACACCATTCACAAACACACACGCATACACACACGCACACGCATACCTAGGGGCAATTTAGACTCTCCAGTTAAGCTAACCTGCATGTCTTTGAACTGTGGGAGGAGGAAACCCACATGGGCACAGGGAGAACACACAGACTCCACACAGAAAGGGGAGAACACGCAGACTCCACACAGAAAGGGGAGAACACGCAGACTCCACCCAGAAAGGGGAGAACACGCAGACCCCACACAGAAAGGGGAGAACACGCAGACTCCACACAGAAAGGGGAGAACACGCAGACCCCACACAGAAAGGGGAGAACACGCAGACTCCACACGGAAAGGGGAGAACATGCAGACTCCACACGGAAAGGGGAGAACACGCAGACTCCACACAGACAGAAAGGGGAGAACACGCAGACTGCACACAGAAAGGGGAGAACACGCAGACTCCACACAGAAAGGGGAGAACACGCAGACCCCACACAGAAAGGGGAGAACACGCAGACTCCACCCAGAAAGGGGAGAACACGCAGACTGCACACAGAAAGGGGAGAACACGCAGACTCCACACAGAAAGGGGAGAACACGCAGACCCCACACAGAAAGGGGAGAACACGCAGACTCCACCCAGAAAGGAGAGAACACGCAGACCCCACACAGAAAGGGGAGAACACGCAGACTCCACACGGAAAGGGGAGAACATGCAGACTCCACACGGAAAGGGGAGAACACGCAGACTCCACACGGAAAGGGGAGAACACGCAGACTCCACACGGAAAGGGGAGAACACGCAGACTCCACACAGAAAGGGGAGAACACGCAGACTGCACACAGAAAGGGGAGAACACGCAGACTGCACACAGAAAGGGGAGAACACGCAGACTCCACACAGAAAGGGGAGAACACGCAGACTCCACACAGAAAGGGGAGAACATGCAGACTCCACACAGAAAGGGGAGAACACACAGACTCCACACAGAAAGGGGAGAACATGCAGACTACACACAGAAAGGGGAGAACACGCAGACTCCACACAGAAAGGCCTTCTTGCTGTGCGGCAACAGTGCTGCTCGCTGCACCACCGTGTCGACCCGCTAAGTAAAAATCTGTCCAGAAGTAACATAGGATTGCTTGTACTTCGGTTTAAATTGTATCCGACGCAGAGAACAAAATTGAAATGGGCAATGACAACAGTCATGTCAGAGGCTGTATGAAGTATAATGTGCTATTTCTGAGTAAATTAGCAAAATCCAAAAACTGTTTATACTGACACTCCCCCTCAGTAATATCTATTCTGAAGTGTCTTAATTGTTCCTGATTTGTGAGTGACGCATTGGCCCAGATGAAGCGAGATGTGGTTTGGCGGCAGCACTGGGAATTAATCAGCTGGCTACAGGTGCGCTGGTTGGCTTAGGCGGCCGCACGTGAGAACTTTCAAACGAGACTCTGCCGGAGCGCTCGGGAAAGCTAACGATGGATGGCTATTCAAACTGCTAAAACAAAGGACGGTTTTTCGAAAAAGCGGTACATTAGCCTCGTTTTTAACGTCAAACCCTGCTGTTAAGGAAGAGTGTTGGCACTGCCAATGCCGAGGAGGGGGCGTTAGGAAAGTACTCCCAGTGCTGCCAAGTTAGCAAACCGCTGCCAACCTCGTTTAGCTGGATGACCCGTGGGATGACCTAGCCTGGGTAAGTAGGCCACTCCGAATCTGTGGTGGTGTTGTGGTTGACGAACAGAAGCACATTGGTTTCTGTTTATTCAATATGATATCGTTAATCCTCATCGTTTTGTCGAAATGTGATAATGTATTTAACGACGTAGCTACGTTCAATTAAATAACATAGCAGCTGCTTGGATACTCTGTAGCGGATTAAGTCTCGGATAAACGAAACTTTACATTTCCCCGCATCTCAACTTTGTATCGTTACCGTGGAGCGGCTCTGCCGCGTATGTAGGGAACACAGACAGGCTGTTAGGAGAGGCACAGGTGACCAGAGATTTACTGAAGTCCTTAGCCCGGCTTACAGAAAGGACACGCTGGACCTCCGTGTGGCAGCAGAGAGCAACAGTTTAACAGGCACAAGTGCACTCTTCATTTGTAGCAGCCATGATAGTTATATAATGCAGCAAGGACGGGTTATTTTATTCTGACGGTGATGTGATTATAAGGAACCGATATTGTTGGCTATATCCTAATGTAGCTCTAGTTTTTTTTTCTTACACAAAGGAACACGTTGTGCACAAGGTTTTTTCTCTTTAGGCTGTATATAAATGACCACATCGACTCGCACATACTCGAGAGGGGAATGTTCTTATTTTCAGTCGGGTAAGTGCATTTTTAGAGGTGTTGAAAGTGGGAGCACGTGCGTGTCCTGGCACTGGTACACTGGAACGCGCTCCATCCAAGTCTTTAATAGCGCGAGAGGCCACATAATGAACAGTAATCGAGAGTTATTGGACGTGTTAACGACCCTTAGGAGCGATTCTCCCCGCCTGCGTGACTCGTCCATTTAATTCAGGTGTGAATTGTGCCTTTCATTTCTCCCTGCTTGTCTGGAAAGCGAAATATTTCCGACGAATGTGTCATTTACACATCTTAGGTCTTATTTTCCAGAGACGACCCTTTTCTGCTTTCTTAAGTTCATTTTTTCTCCCTTTCTTTTGGTTCTTTCTTTGCCTGTAGAAGAGATCAGTGTGAAACAGGACCCATTAAACACTGCATGGTTTTCCGCTGAGATCACGGTACTTTACCGGGATATTCCTGAGTTATGAGGTGGCGATCTTGACAGTTGCACGAGTTGATATGAAACACTCGTAGAAATAATTAAATAATTATCCGCAGTTCGTAAAATGAACGCGCTTTTATCATTCATTTGAATGAGGCAACAAAAACAGCTGAAAACATGAAGGATATTCTTGCAGGATGCATTAATAGAGGTCTAACGCCTAAGAAGGTCACGCGATTGTGTTACGTTATGCTTACTACTACATCACCGTGCGGTTTCAGATGAGGAAAAAGCAGGACTGCATGTCCCACTGATAATTACTTTAGTAGCTAGATGCAGGGGCTTTTAAACAATGGCAGTCCGTGCTGATTCCAATACAGTTTTGGAACAAAGAGTGTCAGATCTTGAGAGACGTTGAGACACTTGTGCCTTACTGTATGAAACCACTCAGATATGCCAAACAGCATCAGGGTCACCAACTATAAGAAACCAGAACTACCACATTGAGGTCACCAACTGTAAGAAAAACCCATCCGACACACCAAACAGCGAAAGTATCTGAGTGGTGGAGGAACGTGTGTAAGCTTACCTGGTGGTACTGGAATGGGATTCATTTAATGTTATCTTAATTGTCTGACTCCAAGAATAATGTTTTAACCTCTCCTCTGTGCTAACAGTTATGCATAGACGGAGCAGGCTGCTGTCTGCCAGGAGTGATGCTGTATACGGATCGCTGTCTGTCTTGGTAGATGCTGGCATGCCTCTGGCTTGTGTATCCTGCTACAGCACTAGTGTATAGGCAAGTGACTACGGGGTGCAGATGTCCTGAGTTCTAGGTGAATGTTAGGACCTGAAACCTGCTGGGTGTGCAGCGGTAAGGGTCAAAGAGGAATGCCAAAATGTGTGTGTAGTTGTAGTGTGTGTAGTTGCTATATGCTGTACGCATATGCGCGTGAGACTGTGTTGACAAGTCTCCCAGAGCCATTGCAAATTTCCCCTTATATACCTGGTCTGGGCGTGTCCTAACCGTACATGCACAGTGTGAGCTTACAGGAGGCTTGCAGTAATCTGGTGCTGCAGTCACCAGTCCCCAGTCCCCGAGTTGACTGAAGGAGCTGTATCTTACATAATGCCCGCCCTTGTTTAACCTCTGATTAAGGACCTGTACAGCTATGTTATTACTGCAGCCAGCTGAAGGAACTGTATCTTACATAATCCCCGTCCTTTTCTGACCTCTAATTAAGGGGCCATGGTGTGCAACACAGCATTTAACTTCCTTAACACTTCTAAAGAGTCAACACACTGGCCTCCTCTCTATTCTTACAACAGGAAGCCCCCCCCCCCCGTCCTCCAAGGCATTCAACATTTTTTAGGTCTGCTGAAAGGCCTTTCCTCTACATTGCACTATTTGAAAGTGAATAAAGCACAGCTCTATTTTAAACTGAGCAAAATTCACAAGATCCGCAGTTCTTAATGGGTCAGATGTGTTCCATATGTTCTGCTCTGACTTGGACCTGATGGACATTTGCATTGACTCTGAAGCTTATTTCTGTAGCAGCAGACGCTGGTGACCTGAGTTAGGTTCAGAGCACTGCACAGAATAAGGCTGACTAACAGCTGTGCACATGTGCAGATGTTCTCGTCTTCGCGGCAGAGCTATTATAAATCACAAGGCGACAGCAGGCTCACTGCATTGTAATGCGCAAGCACTTTAGAGAAAGCAAGAATTCAAACGTGCCAAAAAAATAAAGCTTTTTAAAAACTTAAATCAATTTTACAATGACGGTTTAGGTATTAAGCAACAGATGGTTTTAGGCAAAGCTGCTGACAGAAGGTGCATTTAGCATGGCGAGAGTTGCACTGTGTGCCAGTGCTCTAGGCTGGCTGGGCTGACTGAGGGTCTGAACCTTATCGTCAGTGTTGGGACACGGAAGCCAGGATGTATTCTGAAAGGGTCGATTTCAGCCAGCATGGAAAACCAGCCGAGTCACTAGACCCTTCGGACATGGGGAGAACGTTGGACACGTCACCCGATGTTTTTCAGACATTAGTTGGGGAAACTCAAAAAAAAAAAAAAAAAATCTCAGAACCTCCCACTGTCAGTTATCGAGTGGATTTGGTAAGCGCAAGTACTGTAAGTGTGGCTCTGATGACGCCAGTGGACTTGGGTGCAGGAATAGAATCTGTCTGAATGGACACGTGTGACAGGCAGGGGGCGCCAGAGCTTACAGAAAGAGTGTGTGCCTGTGAGGGTTTAGAGGGGGTGTTTACTCTGGGATATCCCTCCTGACAGGACCCTGACCTCCACATGCCAGAGCTCATAACCGCACATGACCTCCCTCATCCAGCCCGAGACCTCATGTAATTTATGACCGTTCAAACAGAATGAATAAATAAACTGTCAGAAGCGATGTAGTGCCATGTGTGTTCGTTTTGCGGGGCACCTGATGTAGTTTTCATAGCTTGTCGATGCCGTCTTTGTTCCGCGGTTCCTCAGAAGCCCTTTCTCCTGTGCCAGCGGAACGCAGAATATCAGGAGCATGATGTGTGATGGAAAAACAAAGCCCTCATGCTACGCTATATTTCCCAACAGGAAGCTGAAATAATACATCAGCTCACACCCCCAGCCTGCCTGTTTTCCCCAGTGTGGCTCCGCACGTGTGCACCAGTCTTGCGTAAAATGTTTTGCCCGTAAAAAGTCATCAGCAGCGTTTCATAGCCAGCACTTTCACAGTGAGCTGGTGTTTATGGCGTAATGGAGGGGGGGGGTGGGGAAAGAAAGAAAATATTTAGATTTTAATTACGTTCTCTTGTTCCAAAGACAGCGTGTTCCAGTCAAGAGCAGTGATTTGTTTATTTGAGGGACAGTGTGGATTGAACGGGAATCCGTAGAGTAGACTAGTGGCTGCAGGTACAATTCACTGCAACCTCGTGGTGCCATTGAGCAAGGTGTCCCGCATCTGCTGAAGTCTTAAATGTAGTGCAGTGTATCCTGTGTGTGGCTGTTTACACTCTCCACCTCAGGTAATCCTGCTTTAGCTACTTCCTCTTCTCAGACCATGGTTTCATTTCCTAGCTCTAGCTCCCCCCTGTAGGCCCGGATGTTTTATGTTGTTTACCAGTAATATAGCCATTCATGTGATTATTAAAGGTAGTAGCGTTTATTTTTCCAATATGGCTGGAAAAAAGGGTTGTGGAATTGCCACCTTGTACTCTGGTTGCTATAAACTAATTCACAATCATGATTTCTCTGCTTCTGAACACCTTGCTGTGATATTAAAATGTAACAGCTGTTCTGCTCATCTCCATCCCTCATCCATGAAGATGTAACTCAGGGTTTATAGGTGTGTTTGCTGAATTGCTGTCTAAAGTCTCCACTGATTTTGGTAATGTAGTTATTTCTGGGGACTTAAACATCCACATTTACGTCTAGCCCTCTGATGGTAAAACCAGGGAGTTTACAGTATAAGCATGTTGAGCTCTTTTGAGTTTACCCAGCATGGCTCTGGGCCCACCCAGAAACATCGCCAAACATTAGATTTGGTCATCACTTATAGTCTGGATATCAACGTTAGCTCTGTTCTTAATGTAGCTATCTCTGATCATTATTGTGTGTTTTTTCATATGTGCATAGTTATTGATGAATCCAACACTGACAGGGTCATTAAAAGCACCAATTCAGCTGACGTTTTTATGAATCTTCTAGCTCACCAAGTGGCCTACCCATACGTTTCTCCTTTTAGTGGATAGTTTTAACTCTAAAGTTTTAGAAAGCATTGGTAGGTTTGCTCCACTGAAAACCAAGATTCATTCTGGTAAGCAAAAAGCTCCATGGAGAAATGGCTGCATTTATATTGGACTGCATTTATAAAGTGCTTTTATCCAAAGCGCTTTTCAATTGATGCCTCTCATTCACCCACTCACACACACACACTCACACACGCCAATGGTGAAAGGCTGCCATGCAAGGTACCAATCAGCTCGTTGGGAGCAATTAGGGGTTAGGTGTCTTGCTCAGGGACACTTCGACACGCCCAGGGTGGGGGATCGAACCGGCAACCCTCTGACTGCCAGACAACCGCTCTTACCTCCTGAGCCATGTCTCCCCTATAACCGCTCTTACCTCCTGAGCTATGTTGCCCCCTATGGGTGACATAGAAATGGGTCTGAAGTTATATGGATAGAAAGGGAGTGCTGTAAAGCAGAGTTCCAAATTGGTTTGGTCATATCTGACTGACAGGCACATGTTTAACAAAATCACAAACCACGTGGGGTCCCCCAGGGGTCCATTCTTGGGCCCTGTTTGTTTAATCTGTATATGCTTCCTCTAGGGGATGTTATTAGGAAGCCTAACATTAATCTTCACCAGTACTCTGACACCCAACTTTGTTTATTTATCCTTTGATGACATGGGCCCTCTGGGTTCTACAATCCTTTGTAATGAACATACAGCTTTATGGATTTCCAACAACTTTTTACAACTTGGCAGAGATCAAAGTGACAGTCTTGCCCTTGGTGCCCTTGGAGGGAAAAACTCTGTGCTTATCCAGACTCTTTGTCTTTGTCCACTCTTTTGAAACTTAGGAGTAATCCTAGACGCTGACCTTAACTCTGAGGTTCATGTTGACTACATGTGAAATGTCAGGGGAAGTAAGACTAAGACAGCTTCCTGTCAGTTTAAAAACATTGCTTAAGTGCGGAGCTTCATTTCACAGACACATGCAGAGAAACATGCTTTCATTCAAGCAGTCTAGATTATTGTAATGCCATTTTCTCAGGTCTTTCAAGGATAATGGGTTTCAAGAAAACAACTGAAAACATCTTTTCAGTGCAGGTTTTTGATTAAGGGAATTTAATTGGTTTTATTTTGATTTTATGATATTTACTGTTACTTCTGGGGGGGGGGGGGGGGGGGGGGGGGGGGTCTTAATTTCCGCGTCTTTCTGGCCGCAGGGAGCTTTTACACTTTTTGTCTTGGACATATTCGTGAATACAGCAGAGATGTGCAGGTTTTTGGTGAAGTGTGAGCATGCTCAGCTGCAGCGCAGGGATTGGTTGTCTTCCCTACCTGATCTCGACGGTCAGCTCGGGGTCCACCTGTAGGATCCACTCACAGCGCGCGTTGGTGGGGTAGCTCTCCACCACTATGTGACCATGCGACTTCTGTATGACACCCCCGCATTCTAGGAAGAGAAAAGGAGTTACTCTCTGGGCCAGAGCTGAGGGACAGTGAGCTGCTCTTACTGAGGCTTACAACCAGCAGCGTACTGACATCTGCAAAATGCACATACAACACACACGCGCACACGCTCACTCTCTCTCACACATACAACACGCGCACACGCTCACTCTCACACACACACATGCACACTCACTCTCACATGCACACACACACACACACACACACTCACTCACTCACTCACTCACTCACTCACTCACTCACTCACTCTCACGCACACACATGCACACTCACTCTCTCACACACACACGCACGCACACTCACTCTCACACACACACGCATGCACACACATGCACACTCACTCTCGCACACACATGCACACACACTCACACACACACACACATGCACACTCACTCTCACACACACACACACACACACACACATGCACACACACACACACACACACATGCACACTCACTCTCGCGCACACATGCACACACACACTCACACACACACACACACACACACATGCACACTCACTCTCACACACACACACACACACACACACACACACACACACACACACACACAGAGTACCCACTCATGCAGTCTCCCCCTGACCATCCTGGCCGGCACTCTGTGCAGTATTTTCCCTTGATGAAGAAGTCGTCCTTGGCTCCCCATGTTCCGTTGTTACATCGCTTGCAGTTCTCAAAGATACTGCACCCTGGGGGGGGGGGGGGGGGGGGGGGGGGGGGGGAGTGGAAAAGTGTGTAAAGCAGGAAGCTGTAGGACTGAGGGACTGAACTGCAACACAAGGAGGTTTAGGATATGCTGTACTGAACATGTGTACACACTCACACACACACACACACACACACGTACATGTGCACACACACTCACTCAAATACACACATGCTTTTTTCCTGGGGTTGCAACCCCCTACCAGCTGAACTGGTAAAGTCATCAGATCCCTTCTAACAAAGAGAGAACGCAAAGGAAAAAAAAAAAAACCCATCCAACTTCCTGAAATAGAAACAGCGAGGTTTCTGCAGAGATTAATTTCTGGTTTGGCCCGAGTCAAAGACAGTATGGGACAATCCGAGCAGGAAACCATGTTCGACTGAGTATCATTGGCCGTGTCACCGCAGACATCACATGACTTCCCCCGCTCTCATTCCGCTAAAACCGCCACACACACGCCGCGGTCCCAGGCAGCACGTGGGGGTGCAGATGACACATTTATATTTGGGGGGGTGGGGGGGGGTGGTCGGTTTCTAACATGATTTCAGGACCAAACCCATAAAACGAATCTCTGAACCTTGGTTTGATTGCGAGCAGCTGTGGGCTCGCTCCAGAGAGACCGCGTGCCCAGGTGCTCACAAACAACATTACGCAAGAGCGAGCTCACAGCGTCTGCGCGAAGCTCCGCCCCCAGTCCCCGAAGGACCCTAACGTGGTCCGTTCCAAAACAAAGACCTTGCTGTGGTCCTCCGTCGGGACGGTGAGCCGAACGGGGAGCAGGCCTCCCCCCTGAACGGGCTCCTTTTTACCGGGAATTTGGGAAGGGGACAGACGTGCTGCGGGGAGGTGTGCTGACCCGTAAATCATCAGTCTGACAGGAACCACCGCAGTGATTTTCGCTCCTGTGGAAATGCAGTACTGTAAGACTTTCAGACATGCAGTGTGGTGAGGCCGGCCCGCAGCCTGCTATGTGCCTGAGAAACAGCGCAACACAGCGGGAGACCAACAGCACAAACTCAGTTTGATTGGGTTTCATTATTTATCTGCTTGGCATGAACCCACAGCTCTCTCCACAAAGCTCTAACTACTGTGCTGGATCCATACTGGAGCACACACTACATTACATTACATTACAGGCATTTAGCAGGCGCTCTTATCCAGAGCGACTTGCATTGTATCCAATTATACTGGAGCAATGTTAATGCTAGGTTTAGGACCTTGCTTAAGGGTACAACGGCAGTGTCCTACCGGGGAATTGAACCTACAACCTTCAGGTTACAAGACCAACTCCTTAGCCATTATACTACACTGCTGCCCTGCACTACTAAGCTACTATGTTGAATATGTAGTGGAGTAATTCAGGTTAAGTAGCCCATCGTGCCAAAGGGTACAACTGCAGTACCCCACTTGGGACTTACTGTTATAGTCTCCTGTGTGTAATGTGCATAGCCCCTGTGTGTAATGTGCATAGGCCCTGTGTGTAATGTGCATAGGCCCTGTGTGTACTGTGCTTAGGCCCTGTGTGTGTACTGTGCTTAGGCCCTGTGTGTACTGTGCTTAGGCCCTGTGTGTACTGTGCATAGCCCCTGTGTGTACTGTGCATAGGCCCTGTGTGTACTGTGCTTAGGCCCTGTGTGTAATGTGCATAGGCCCTGTGTGTACTGTGCTTAGGCCCTGTGTGTAATGTGCATAGGCCCTGTGTGTACTGTGCTTAGGCCCTGTGTGTGTACTGTGCATAGCCCCTGTGTGTAACGTGCTTAGCCCCTGTGTGTAATGTGAATAGGCCCTGTGTGTACTGTGCTTAGGCCCTGTGTGTGTACTGTGCATAGCCCCTGTGTGTAACGTGCATAGCCCCTGTGTGTACTGTGCATAGCCCCTGTGTGTACTGTGCTTAGGCCCTGTGTGGATGGCAGAGGGACAGTGCAATGTAGCATTAGCACAGCCTGTCCGCTCCATCTTAATGAGCTCAGAACCTGTTCCTGTTCAGCAGGCAAACTGCCAGTAACGCTCTGCACGGATGAGAACTTACTCACACAACGGTAATGTATAGCAGCCATGGTGCTTTCTTACTGTTGTCATTAAAGATCTCATGCCGCTTATCGTGAAGAGCACACCCCCCCCCCCCCCATCTTCCTGAAAAGAGCTCCCAAACTGGCCCACCTGTGAGTCAGTTCCCCAGGTGAGCTGCCTCAGTAACCCCCGCCCAGGAGCAGGGCTGTGGGTCAGTTTACTCCGCTCAGGAAATGAAATGAAATTCAGATCATCTTTTAATATTTCCCCTAATGCTCTACTGCACGTTTTCAAATATTGAACTGAATTGTAATTCATTTTCTGAATGAACTGAAGGAATATGAAATCATGAGTTTGCCCACCCCCCTTCGCTGTAAAGTGCCCTGAATCATAAGATGAAAGGCGCTATATAACCACAGTGCGTTACTGTACCTGGGTGGATGATGCAGGGGTCGCACTCGTTGATGGCATTTCGGCAGCAGGGCACGGAGTAGCCCACCCGCGTGCCCTGGGCGGGACACTTGCAGCGGATCTGGTCATATTCGCAGCAGCCGCGGCACATGATGTTCCATTCGGCCCCGGGACAGTTCGCGTTCCACAATCTGTAGTCTGACACAGACCCGCCTCGTTAGCACACCCTAGTGGCCGGATGGGCACATGCCACTTGTATATGTTTGTGCGGGTTGTATATGAACGTGCCTCTGAGCAGTGCAGTACAAGTGTAGGCGCTGATGTAACTCCTGAACGCTGGGGACTCCTAAAAACTGCTTTTCTATAAATCTTCAGCACGTACATGCTGTTGTTTGTGTCACGGCTATACAAAATAAATATGAAAAATAGCCGAATGATCACATTTCAATGATTCGTTGCTATGTTCAGATATTTGAAAATCTGACTACACTGAACATGTGCCTGTGTATGTGCTCTTACAGAATTTCATTTTTTATAATTTATCGATCGTTTGCTAAACATCACCGATCAACCTTTGTATATAGATAATCAATAGTAAATAAAATAGTAATCAATAGTAAATCATCACAGAAATTGCTTATGAATGCTTTATAAAATGGTAGCTGCATGTCTATCCAGCCTAATCTCTTATGAAGGCACATTCAAAGTAAAGTAAAAATTTGACCCGTTCCCGCCAACACCTCTCAGGCCATTAAATAAAGAATGTAAAAACTGGTGAGCCAAATTTATGAGGAAAGCTGGTGCGCTGAGCGAGCGCCAGATGACAACTCACATTATGCAACTTCTGAGTTAAAAGCGGTGGCAGGCGAGGGGAAATTCATCGGCAGTGAAGCGGAAAAAAAAACAGAAAGGAGTAATGTGCAGACTTTGGCCTTGGCGTCGCCAGCGAACGCCTATGCTCCAGCAGCACGCAAAATATTCCGCCCGCTCGCGGTTCCTTGGAATTTTTCTGTGGGGGAACTGCGTCCTCGGGACTTGTGCGCGCGCACGCCTTTGTTTGTGTGGAAACGCAGCGGGCGTGCTTAAATCAAATTAGGGAGTTCTCCGCCGGTGCCTGCCCAAACGCCTGCCTCAAAACAGCACCGTTTTCTCTATGGTAACATAATCTGCGCTCCTGTTATGCTTCCAGAGAGTTACTGTTGGGGCAAGTGATTAATAGCTATGCAGCCGTGTGTAGTCGCTCAGCTGGAGAGGAGAGTCGCAGATGTTTTGCAGTGCTATGCGATACATACACAGAGTCAAAAGTGCTTTCATTTTATACTTCACGAAAAAAATAATACTTCTTGTAAAATTACGCAACTCTCCTCATAAACGTCCTAAGTGTTTTAGGGAGTAAATATTGCTTACATAATTGTTTAAATTTAGAATATTTAAGTCCTATTGTTAACAGGTTTACAAGTATATTTTATACTTGCACATAATCAGACGTTATATTCAGCACTGAATAAAATAAGAATTTCCCCGGCTGCTCTGAGTGGATTTTGTAGCTCACATTTCTGTAAAAGAGAAATAACATCTGCTTTTTCTCCCTCTCCATTGACTGCAGAATTTTAAAGGGGGGAAAAGTTCTGTATTTTGCTTAAGAGGAAACGTACATTTGACTTCTTTTTTTCGTCGGAAGTTTAGAGACGGAGCAGGCTGGCAAATCTGCGGGAGTCAATTATAGGCTACTCATCGTAGCCAGATTGCATTACCAGCGTCCATTGCTGTGTGGACACGAAAAAAAGGCATTCCATCACAATTAATAATGCTGTTACTAGGAAACTGTCGTCAGGCAGCACGCGCTCTGAGACATCTGTCAGAGTTAGCAGCGGCGCCGGTGCTGAATAAGCGCGAGCTGGAGCAGCCATTGGCTCGGGGCGGTTGGAGGTCTGGAACAGGGCCAGGGCTTCCGTGGGCTGCCCCAGCTGCTGGAAAGCGGGCAGGAAAGGCCCGACTGACGGGTCGCGCGAATCCGCCGTGCGTCGCTGGCTTTCCTACTGGCTGTTCCAACATTGCAGGCAAGATGGACGTCAATAAAATAAACTTTTGGCGAAAAAAAGAACAGATTTCTTGGACCACACATTTAGGCTTTTTATTTTTATTGGGTTATTTAATTCAATATGTTTGATAGGACCATGTGATGTAAGACTGCCCTGTCCCTTGTGACGGAATGAAATTCATAATAAGAAATAATATTTTTATACTGCCTTTACACTTTACACTGGTCTGTGTTTGCCATCGTGTTTGAGGCTTCATCCTGTCACCCTGTTACAGTCTGGCCCTGCTGGGATCCCCCCCCCCCCCCCCCCCACCCACCATGTCCTGGGGTTCTCTACCAGTCCTGAGCCAAACCTGCCTCTTGTTAGTGTAAGTTAGACATTGACGTTGCACACACGTGTTCAGCAGCCTTCATTGATGGAGAGGTTGGCTGAAACGGACCCCCCACAGTGGCAGAGGGGGCCCAGGGCTGTGTTTGGGAATCCCTGCTGTAGAGCCTGTCACTGGAGCCCTAAGCTGACTGTAGCCTTTGTGATTTACCCATTCAGTTCAGTTTAAACTGTGGACCGCTTTTTACAGAGAACTGTCACAAAGACGCTTTACAGAGTAGCAAGGCAAGATGCAGAGCAAAAAGAGCAAACCCACTGTGGTGAAGTTTGATCATGCTGGCCTGTAGATAATGCGTATTTTAGGAAACACAGGGGTCTCTCGGAGGACAACAATTTGTTTAGGCTAAAGATGTCATTTAGACTCACTATGATGTCATTTAGACTCACTATGATGTCATTTAGACTCACTGCAGCCAGCGTGGTGTATACCACCACCATGCCCCTCCCCCATCTGTGCAGTAGCTGCACATTTTCAGTCAAAATCTAAATCAATTTTAACACTTCTGATATTTATCAGAGTATCTCTTTAAGGGCTGAACCTGAGGCTCTGTGGACCTTCTGGTCTCAGTAGCTTGACTAATCAAACAATGCTGTTTCACTTTATCTTCTGTGGCTGCTGAGCATACAGCTGTCAATATGCAAGGATATTAAGAAACATCCCGTTGGAATTTGAAATAACCAGAATGACTTATTGTGAATCTCGGTTAGAATCTGTTAAACTGCAACTAACATCATTCTCAGAATCCAAGTGCCACTGACAAGCTGTACAAACATTCTTGCTGCAGCGAAGCGATGTTGATTCAGGATCTCTGAGAGGCTGCCAAATGTGCTTGATATAGCAGCGATACTGCAGTGAGATTACATCGTCTGTGTGGTTGGATTTCTACCCCCAGGCATAGCTGTTCTCAAATATGCCTGTGCGCTTCTAATCTGAAGTGTTTATGGCAAGTTAATCAACAGTGTTGCTGTTGGTTTTTTATTTAAAAGCCGGTTTCCACCGTTCAAATGCTGAAGAGGAGAACCGGGCAGAGGAAGCTTCCAGAGTCTTGTGTGGTTGGGACTTTTTGGGGGACTACGGACATAATGAGGGTTTACTGTTGTTGCAAAGGATGCTGGGTACGCAGCCGTGTATTGGCATGTGCTTGTGAGCGGCGCTGTATGCAAAGCAGAGACACTGTTAACCACCCGCCATTCAGCCGCCTCTCAACACCCGCCAGGAACCCATCCTCTGGTGGCTTTTACAAGCACAGCAAAAACTGTTAGGATTGTTAATACTGTGTGTGCGCGTGTGTGTGTGTGTGCATGCTTTTGTGTGTGTGTGTGTGTGTGTGTGTGTATGCTTTTGTGTGTGTGTGTTTATGTATGTGCGTGCGTGTGTGTTCTGTCAGTAAGTGGCTCTAATTCTAGAGAAGAGGCTTGCTTTTTTTCATTTTCTTTCTTTCTTTCTTGCTGGTCTCATTCTCTGCTGTGATAACGGATTTGGTGTTTTTCTTCCTCTGTGTGTTTGACAGCGTAATTGTAGAGGGGGAGGGGCCGTGCGAGGCTCGGCTGAGAGTGACTCCATTCTCTCGCCGTTTCTCCAACAGCTGACAGCAACCGCAGAAAAACATTCCTGCTCCAAAATACAAAACGCAGTCTGTGTTTGTTTTGAGCCGGCGTTAAGACTACCTTGATTCTTTGTTGGGCTGAGCCAGGGCACATAATGGACGGGGTTGTTTTTCCACCGTGCTCTCTCACTCTCTCCAGAATGAATCACGTCAGACGTCTGAGATCATTCAGAGTGCAAACAGCAGGCGGGCGTAGATGCGCGCACGCCACCACGGCCGGCTCTGTCCCGTTCACCCCGCCTGTCCAACCCTACCCCCCCGTTACAGAACACAGACCCGCCACCTGACCGGACCGCCGTCCCGGGACGGCTCAGGGCTGTGCTGCTGGGGTGCATTCCGTCCCCTAAAGCCTTGCGTGACGCTGGCCTCTGGTATCCGGGGTAACGGTGGAAAAGGCAGCTGGAAGCTCCGGCGTGTGGAGCCCTTGTTTCCCTGACTCTGTGTAATCAGGGTCTGCTTTTCCAGCCCAGATGTTGTGTTGTAGAGATATGCTGTGACACGAATCTCAGACGAAAGAGATGGGGGTGGGGGCGGTCGGGGGGGGGGGGGGGGTGATGGTGAGAGAGATAGAGGAGAAAAAGAATATAGTGGGATAGACAGATGAGACTGAGAGAGACAGAGGAAAAGACAGTGAAAGAAGAGAGAGAGACCTTTTTGACTTTTAAAACCCTTTTTTATTACCAGTTCAGGGTTATGTTAAACTCACACTGGCCATGTAAATTGCAGTCAGAAAACCAAAATAAAAAGAACCGAAGGAAACTGTCCAGAAAGATCAACACAAACCATCCCCAAAAACACTTTCCAAGAAAAGAAAAAACATTCAGTCACTACTTTAAACATGAAAGATGAGCTGTTCTTCATCCGTTCAGCACAAGCAGTCCTTTAAACACTGTCGTGATTCCACAACACCCAAACCCCTCATCAGTGCCAAAAATGACAACTCCCGCTTTAGAAATAAAGAAAGAGAGAGATGGAGAGAGTGATAGCAAGTGAGAGAGAGAGAGAGAGAGAGAGCGGGGGAGAGTGATAGAATGAATGAGAGAAGGACACTAAACAAGAGAGAGAACAAAACAAGTAGTAATTATTCAAGCTTCTTCTGTGTCCCAGATAAGCCCCCACCCTACACATCCCCCCGCCCCTTATATTGCCCCTGTCACACGGACCCATCTTTAACCTGGGCCTATCACACAGGCTCTTTAACCTGGGCCTATCACACAGGCTCTTTAACCTGGGCCTATCACACAGGCTCTTTAACCTGGGCCTATCACAGAGACTCATCTTTAACCTGGGCCTATCACACAGGCTCTTTAACCTGGGCCTATCACAGTGACTCATCTTTAACCTGGGCCTATCACACAGGCTCTTTAACCTGGGCCTATCACACAGGCTTTTAACCTGGGCCTATCACACAGGCTCTTTAACCTCACACAGGCTCTTTAACCTGGGCCTATCACAGAGACTCATCTTTAACCTGGGCCTATCACAGAGACTCATCTTTAACCTGGGCCTATCACACAGGCTCTTTAACCTGGGCCTATCACAGAGACTCATCTTTAACCTGGGCCTATCACACAGGCTCTTTAACCTGGGCCTATCACACAGGCTCTTTAACCTGGGCCTATCACACAAGCTCTTTAACCTGGGCCTATCACACAGGCTCTTTAACCTGGGCCTATCACACAGGCTCTTTAACCTGGGCCTATCACACAGGCTCTTTAACCTGGGCCTATCACACAGGCTCTTTAACCTGGGCCTATCACACAAGCCGATCTTAATGCTGGGCCTGTTATTCAGGGCGATCTTAACGCTGGGCTTCAGCCCTGGGGCTGTTGGAGGGTCGGGGGTTTGAAGTGCAGAGTCTGACCTCATCGGTGAGGAAAGCCCAGGTCCAGCTGGGTCTGACCCGATGCCCTCAGAACCACTGAACCCTGCGCCCCTCCTGCTGCTCTGGGCCAAGGTCACCCGCCCGCTGGGCCATTAGCCCAGCACCCACTGGGCCATTAACCCAGCACCCACTGGGCCCCCCACCACCACGGGAACCGGTCCAAACCAGCCCGATACTGGGGGGGTGGGGGGCAGCGCTGTGGGCCTGTGCCGTCCTAATATCCTTTATTAAAAATGTAAAATACATCCCACAGTCGCAGAGAAGGACCCGACATTATTTAATTAGTTATGTGGTTTGCTCAGAAATGTACAAAAAAAATGAATAATGAAATCAGATGCATGGTGTCTCTGAACAAACCCTGCAGCTGTTCTCTGGAAAAAAATATCAGTTGCTTGTAATGAAATTTTCATTCAGCATATCGGGCATATGAATTTTTAACTAACGTTTTACTGCACTGAATAACTGGTTGGAACTTAGAATGCTGTGTAAAGTTGTCTGGCTAGAACGTGGATCAGCGTTAGGGTCAGGAAATGCACCCAGAGGAACTCTGACACATCCAGAGTCAGACTGCTCCAGTCAATGACCCATGTGATTCTGATTTGTAGTCCTGTGTGATTCTGATTTGTAGTCCCATGGAAAGGCCAAACGAAGTCTTTCCCTGGGGTTTATCGTCTTGGCGAGCCCACTCTGGTGACTGTAACGCCCTCGGTATCCGGCGATAACTCAACAGGCCGCTCCTTACCTGCCCCCCTGTGTGTCCCCCCACCTGTCAATCATTAACTGAGCCGTCCAATCAGAGCTGCGCATGGCAGCGAGAAAACTAGCCAGCACTGCCAGGCCCGGTTCTCTGGGTGGCACCTACATCTGAGCTGTGCTGACGGGCTCTGTGAATGTTCCCATGCCACAGTTTCCATCCCCCCCCCACCCCCCTTTACCCCTCATGGCAAATTGCTGTTGCGGTATTTTTTGTCGTTTTTGTGCAAGTAGCTTTGGCCACCCAGACAGGATCAAGCATTTCTACAGACGTTATTATTAGTGGCTGGATTAATAAGAGGCATGACCATAGCAATTAAGGGTTTGCCTAAAAGCCTTATACGAGCTGAGGGGGGAGGTTGGTGTGGTTACGGCAGGGGTGGGGGTGGGGGTGGGGGTCCGGGGGGTTTGGCTCCCACAGCTGTTTGCTGTTTGAGCGATTTAGCGGTGGTGGAACGGGCTAGTCCTGTGGGGGTGGGGGTGGGGGGGGGGGGGGGGGGTGGTGGGGGGGGGGTGGAGGGGGTCTAATGTACACGTCTTCATGTCCAAACATAGACCTCGGCCATATATAACTCCAAGGACAACCCCTTGCTATTCTGAACCAGACCAAAGTAACCCCCCAGGTTATGAGCTCTGCTATTAAGAAAGTGATCGTTTTAAAAGTGATGTTTGTTGTGGTTAGTTTTGGGATTAGTATTAGGGTTGGGATTAGGGTTAGTGTTGGGATTAGTGTTATGGTTGGGATTAGTGTTAGGGTTGGGATTAGTATTAGGGTTAGGGTTAGTGTTGGGATTAGTGTTAGGGTTGGGATTAGGGTTAGTGTTGGGATTAGTGTTAGGGTTGGGATTAGGGTTAGTGTTGGGATTAGTGTTAGGGTTGGGGTTAGGGTTAGGGTTGGGATTAGTGTTAGGGTTTCCGGCTCAGGTGTTGTGAAGGACACGGGTTGGGCTGGAGGTCGCTGATGGGCCCTGAAGGCCGGCCTGTGGGACGTGGGCTGCAATAATTAGGCCCAATCACTCTTCCTCACTTCCTGTTCCAAAAATTCTTCCTGCTCTTCTCCTGCAACCTGGCCCCCATTTCTGCCTGCTCCTCAACCCTATTCCCAGATCAGTCCCACAGGGGGGGTTACCAAAACAGGTCCTTAGCACCCCGAGCACTCTGGGTCATTGGGAAGTGCTGAAACTGTCCCATCCAGGGGGTGGGGGTGGGGGGGCAACAGGGAGCGGGACACCGCAGACTCAGCGGGGGGTTGGGGGGGGGGGGGGGGGGGGGGGGGGGGTTGTTAGCAGCCTGACACAAACAGCAAGGAATGCGGGTCAAAAGGGAGCTAGGCTGGGGGGAATCTGCTGATGAGTCACTCTTAGCGCTGCCTGTGATGCCATCCCTGTGTCATCAGTCTCAAATGCAAACGCTTTTGACCCTGAGCAACTACTGAGACACCCAAACAAGCGACCCAAACGCTCACTTCACCCCGTCCAGGACTGGCACGCTACCGTCCTCATTACCTGATAGGGCTGGGGGGGGGGGGGGGGGGTGGAAAATCTTAGTCATGTCTTACGGTCACTACGGCGGCAGCAGAACTTCCAGGGACACCTATCAGAACCTGCGATCTGAAGCTCTTCTTCCAGGAGCACCTATCAGAACCTGCGATCTGAAGCTCTTCTTCCAGGAGCACCTGTCAGAACCTGCGATCTGAAGCTCACCTGCTTCAGAACCTCCCGGCTGCCTGCTCCTGCTTGGCTGAAGCTTTCTTTGTTCTGAAGCACAGGACTGTAGCCGTGGACCTGTCTCCTGGTCCCATCTCCCTCATTAGATCTTACAAGCATTTGCAAGTCACATGCAAGTGTCATACTGATGAGCCAGCCAATCACTGCACAGTATCTGCTGCATGCTTTAACTCCAGTTATCTTTCCTGATCTCTCAGTCAAGGCCGAGCTCCTGTTCTACCGGGTCAGTTTCATCAGCTGAGTCCAGGTTCAGAACACAGAGCTGTTGCTATGAGAAAAGCAGCCAGTTAGCCAATCCCAGAGATTTAAAAGTCTTGCTATTTTCCTATTGGCTGTACTTACTCAGAAATGGTCAAACATAAAACAGAGGAGTTGTGTTAAGGAATTTAGTTTTCTTTTTTATCGGGGGGTGGGAGTTTTAGAAACGTGAAATGAACCTCAGACAGGTTGGCTGTTCTGGAGCAGACGGACCTGAGAGCCAAAATTCATCAGAGGATTCTAAACACCTCGTCCCCCCTCCTCACCTACAAATGGCACTTTATCTGAAGCCCTCACACATCTGGGTCTGTTTTCCCTTCCTCTTGTTCCAGCTCACACCATATGTGTTTTTACACAGCTCCCCAAATACCTCTCCAATGTCAGGTTTCTTTAATAGAATGCGGATGCTGGTCCCCCCCCCCCCCCCCCCCCCCAAATAAAAACAAAGGACTGAGAGAGAAGCAGAGAGAGAGAGAAGAGAGAGAGAGAGAGAGAGAGAGAGAGAAAGAAAGCGATGTGCACTCCTACCGTGTGGCCAGGCTGGCGTCTGGGCGATGAAGAGGAGGATGAGGAAGAGATTCCGGAGCGCGAGAGTCTCCCTGCTGAGCTCCACCAGCTGGCGTCCTGCAGACAGCATGCTGTAACGCTGAGTACTGTTTACTTTCTGAACTCAGCTGCTTTGACATCACCCTCTCTCTCCTGCTCTCCCTCTCTCTCTCTCTCCTGCTCTCTCTCTCTCTCTCCTGCTCTCCCTCTCTCTCTCTCTCTCCTGCTCTTCCTCGCTCACCCTCTCTCCCCTGCTGTCTCTCTCTCTCTCTCTCTCTGCTGCTCTCCCATTCCCTCTCTCTCTCCCTCTCTCGGCTTCATGTTTCAGGTTTCCTTGCTCCAGTCGGGATGGGGCTTCCCAAATCTCAGCTCCAGCACTCTGGAGTGACGTCATCGCTGCTGAATGAAACCAGCCTCCAGCCGGAGGAGCAGGAGGAACTCTCTTTAACCCTTTCCCCTCTCACAGGCGCGCAGACGGACGCACGGCCTGAGGGACAGACAGACAGACAGACAAATGTGCTCAAACCGAACACTGACTGACAGACAGACAGACAGACAGACAGACAGAGACAAAGCTGCTCAAACCGAACACTGACAGACAGACAGACAGACAGACAGACAGACAGAGACAAAGCTGCTTGTACCAAACAGCCAGTCATACAGACAGACTCATTTAAACTGACATATTTCGCCCACACCATTTCTGCAAGAGTAATATTGTATATAGTCTATGACCCAGCGCATTATGCTTGGCACACATGCAGCTCTGATAGTTTGCTGTTCAGAAACACAAAGGGCCATTGAGCAGGGGACACACGCTTGGCAGGAATGTGAGTGCACAGATCCCCCATCAGGGATGTGAGTGCACAGATCCCCCATCAGGAATGTGAGTGCACAGATCCCCCATCAGGAATGTGAGTGCATAGATCCCCCATCAGGAATGTGAGTGCACAGATCCCCCATCAGGAATGTGAGAGCACAGATCCCCCATCAGGAATGTGAGTGCACAGATCCCCCATCAGGAATGTGAGTGCACAGATCCCCCATCAGGAATGTGAGAGCACAGATCCCCCATCAGGGATGTGAGTGCACAGATCCCCCATCAGGAATGTGAGTGCACAGATCCCCCATCAGGAATGTGAGTGCACAGATCCCCCATCAGGAATGTGAGTGCACAGATCCCCCATCAGGAATGTGAGAGCACAGATCCCCCATCAGGAATGTGAGTGCACAGATCCCCCATCAGGAATGTGAGTGCACAGATCCCCATCAGGAATGTGAGTGCACAGATCCCCCATCAGGAATGTGAGTGCACAGATCCCCCATCAGGAATGTGAGTGCACAGATCCCCCCATCAGGGATGTGAGTGCACAGATCCCCCATCAGGGATGTGAGTGCACAGATCCCCCATCAGGGATGTGAGTGCACAGATCCCCCATCAGGAATGTGAGTGCACAGATCCCCCATCAGGAATGTGAGTGCACAGATCCCCCATCAGGAATGTGAGTGCACAGATCCCCCATCAGGAATGTGAGTGCACAGATCCCCCATCAGGAATGTGAGTGCACAGATCCCCCATCAGGAATGTGAGAGCACAGATCCCCCATCAGGAAGTTTTGTTTGGTCTGAGGTTCTAATGAGGTTAGTCTTGGGTAGGCAAACGTATAAGGCCTGTCTCTCCCCCCGTCTGTCTGTCTCTCCCCCCGTCTGTCTGTCTGTCTCTCCCCCCTGTCTGTCTGTCTCTCCCCCCTGTCTGTCTGTCTCTCCCCCTGTCTGTCTGTCTCTCCCCCCTGTCTGTCTGTCTCTCCCCCCTGTCTGTCTGTCTCTCCCCCTGTCTGTCTGTCTCTCCCCCCGTCTGTCTGTCTCTCTCCCTGTCTGTCTGTCTGTCCTTGTGCCCGCTCTCCTGCGGTGGCATCTCGGGCACGGGCACAGATGCCCGTGTCACAGTCAGGGAGGGGTGAAGGAAGCCCCCGGGCGCTGACTGGCATCTCTGTCATCAGGGAAACGCCCAGCCGGGGCTCCGCATGGTCCTCCTTTTAAAAGCTTCTTCCCTAGCTGTCTCCTCCATGTCTCAGCTGTGGAAACACATCGTTGGGCGTCGCTGTTGTTTTTTTGACCGCGTTTATTTTGGTTGGACCGCTTTGGAGACCCTGCTGATTTCTGAAACCTCTGAGCCAGCAATCACATCCTAAGTTTCAAATAGTTTAATATAAAAAGAAAGATTACAAAATTGATATCAAATATCATCGCTCCTCTCCAAAAGCAGCTGGCCTCAGGAAGTAAAGCCCATCTTAAAGAAGCAGAAAGAGAACATATGGGTGGTGTTTCCAAAAGTGGGGCACCCCCCTCCCCTGAAGTCCTGTTACTGTACCTTTCATTGTCCCCCGACCGTTTGATCAGACACTGCCGAGAAGTGAGAAGTGGAGAGTTCTGGGTGGATAGGAGTACTGTATTTAGGACCCCCCCACCGTGCGGAGGGGAGCGAGGGATTCTGGGATGGGTGCGGAGGCCAGACTCGTCATGCCCTCCTGTGCGCTGACTGTGGCGCTGGCTGTGACTGTGTTTATAAACAGAGGCGTCTGGCTCAGACATGGCAAGCGCCAGGCACTCAGTGAGCTCCTTTTTCCTTCTGTTTTGTTTAGCTTTTATTTTTTCTTTTTTTGTGGTTGAATTTGAATTTGCAGCACATTGTTTAAGGTCACCTAAAATCAATCCCACAATGCCGTTTGCTGGGTCTGTTACTGAGGCCAAGGGAAGATTGGCGCACGAGGAGGAAGCGTGGGAGGAGATGTCACGGATAGGGCGAGCCGTGTGACATGACTGTGAGGACAGTAACCTCGCTCAGCGGCTGCTGCTGGGGGGGGGGGGGGGGGGGGGATATTTGTGTACTGGTAGCTCAGTGTGGGAAATAAATTAAGCCTTTGCTGGTTATTGTTTCGCAGACAATGCGAGTGGAAAAATAAGTGATCAGCTAATTTAACAATGGGCCATAAGAGAGGCACTGAGGATGTTGTGCCATGTTGTGTTAATAAAAACATTAATTATTATTGCCACCAGGAGCGCATAGCATTATGTGAACAAGGCCTGTGAGCAGAACATCGTAGTGGCCTGGACATTAGTGCAATATGAATCAACTGAATGATGATAAAAACACAGTGTGTGGGAGGGGGAGGGGTTTAAGGTGAATGCAGTGGGGTCGTGGGTAGAGAGGGGGCGGGGTTTAAGGTAAAATCAGGACGTGTGTTAATGGACAATGTCTGTTGCCCCGGGCGACAGGCCATGACGGAGGCAGACGCCGCATCCGTCTGCAACACGGAATTTGGTCTCCTCCGGCACGAGCATGCCTGGGGGGGGGGGTTAGGGATAGGGGATACCTCTGCTGTACTCATAATGGGCTTCAGCTTGGGGGGAGCAGGCAAAGTGTGTACGTCTGTGTCCTCTATATCAGATTGGGCACATCCTGTCGAAGTGGGGTGGGGGTCTGGTTTTCCTGGCTATCACTGCGCTCACACTGCACTCTCACTGCGCTCACACTGCGCTGTCACTGCGCTCACACTGCACTGTCACTGCACTCACACTGCGCTGTAACTGTGCTCACACTGCACTCACACTGCGCTGTCACTGCACTCACACTGCGCTCACACTGCACTCACACTGCGCTCACACTGCACTCACACTGCACTCACACTGCACTGTCACTGCACTCACACTGCGCTGTCACTGCACTCACACTGCGCTCACACTGCACTCACACTGCACTGTCACTGCACTCACACTGCGCTCACACTGCACTCACACTGCACTGTCACTGCACTCACACTGCGCTCACACTGCACTGTCACTGCGCTCACACTGCACTCACACTGCGCTGTCACTGCGCTCACACTGCGCTGTCACTGCGCTGTCACTGCACTCACACTGCGCTCACACTGCGCTGTCACTGCGCTGTCACTGCACTCACACTGCGCTCTCACTGTGCTCACACTGCACTCACACTGCGCTCTCACTGCACTCACACTGCGCTGTCACTGTGCGCTCACTGCACTCACTACGCTCTCACTGCACTCTCACTGCACTCTCTGTGCTCACACTGCACTGCAGCTTTTCCCAGCAGATCTAATCCCAAACTTCTGAGTTTACCTCACAAGGGGTGCGTTAACCCCAGAAACACCATCGAGCTCAAACCTACAGCTTTGTCAACCTTAAGCTATAAAACTTAAATCTTCATCTTTTTAAATCATCAAATCCTGATTCAAGAAGGAAAAAAAGAAGCTTTTGAGCATTTCATACCTGGAGTTGGCCTGGGGCTTTGGAACATTCCAGTAACATACAATTAGATGGTACTGTCCCATTAAGAACATTTTTAAGGGACAATTCACCCAGAAATGTCAAAAATGTA
>CM045898.1:48366018-48393518 GCA_025169545.1 Anguilla japonica
GTCTGTAGTCCTGTCCCCTCTCTGCTGATTATGGGGTCTGTAGTCCTGTCTCCACTCTGCTGATTATGGGGTCTGTAGTCCTGTCTCCACTCTGCTGATTATGGGGTCTGTAGTCCTGTCCCCTCTCTGCTGATTATGGGGTCTGTAGTCCTGTCTCCACTCTGCTGATTATGGGGTCTGTAGTCCTGTCCCCACTCTGCTGATTATGGGGTGTGCGCTGGGATCGTCCTCGCTGGTTCAGCTCGGCATTCCTGCATTTTTCCGCCTCCGTTTTGGGGAGATAATGCCACGTCTCTTCAGACAGGAAGCGGAGGTGGGGCTGGAATTCTGCGGCAGACGGAGAGGAAAGGGCGGCCTGGTTTCACACCAAGACAAACGCGCGCTAACACGGCGACAAGCGGCTGGGCCCCGGGACCTTCCCCCCTTTCACTGACCCCAGGGCGGGGCGCACTGATCAGAGGTCATCACCGCCCCGTCTGCCTCTCCTGGGGCACCAGGCCCAAATCCGCGGTCCTGGGACGGGGTCTGAACAGGGCTGTGGTGCACGTGACAAAAATAACCTGCTGTATCTAACGCACTAACCAGAGGCATTCACACCCAGTCTGTTTAAACTCTGCACCTGTTACACACACCGAGCGCGTCACAGCTCGCATGCAGCTGTCCAGAACAGTGCAGGAACAGCCCTTTACTTCTGTATGTGAACTTCAGTCAGTCAGGACACTTTCTGCTAAGAGTTTGGTCTCAGAAACAGGATTCTCTTTGAAAGGGCTCTCAGGTACCCCCCTCCCATAATGCACTGCTGCAGCATTCTTTAGCACGTCACACCATGTGAAGCTGAGTGAGCTGAGTGTGGGGCTGAGTGAGCAGAGTGTGAAGCTGGGGCTGAGTGTGGGGCTGAGTGTGTGTGGGGCTGAGTGTGGGCTGAGTGAGCAGAGTGTGGGGCTGAGTGTGGGGCTGAGTGAGCAGAGTGTGAAGCTGTGTGAGCAGAGTGTGGGGCTGAGTGTGGGGCTGATTGAGCAGAGTGTGGGGCTGAGTGTGGGGCTGAGTGAGCAGAGTGTGGGGCTGAGTGTGGGGCTGAGTGAGCAGAGTGTGGGGCTGAGTGTGGGGCTGAGTGAGCAGAGTGTGGGGCTGAGTGTGGGGCTGATTGAGCAGAGTGTGGGGCTGATTGAGCAGAGTGTGGGGCTGAGTGAGCAGAGTGTGGGGCTGAGTGTGGGGCTGAGTGAGCAGAATGTGGGGCTGAGTGTGGGGCTGAGTGAGCAGAGTGTGGGGCTGAGTGAGCAGAGTGTGGGGCTGAGTGAGCAGAGTGTGAAGCAGAGTGTGAAGCTGAGTGAGCAGAGTGTGGGGCTGAGTGAGCAAAGCGTGGGGCTGAGTGAGCAGAGTGTGAAGCTGAGTGAGCAGAGTGTGGGGCTGAGTGAGCAGAGTGTGGGGCTGAGTGAGCAGAGTGTGAAGCTGAGTGAGCAGATTGAGAGTGAGAGAGTGTGGGGCTGAGTGAGCAGAGTGTGGGGCAGAGTGTGAAGCAGTGAGCAGAGTGTGGGGCAGAGTGAGCAGAGTGTGGGGCAGAGTGTGTGGGGAGTGTGAAGAGTGAGCAGAGTGTGGGGCAAGCAGAGTGTGGGGCAGAGTGTGAAGCTGAGTGAGCAGAGTGTGGGGCTGAGTGAGCAGAGTGTGGGGCTGAGTGAGCAAAGCGTGGGGCTGAGTGAGCAGAGTGTGGGGGTGTCTGTGTGGGGCGGCAGACCTGCTAGAGTGAGGGGTACAGGTCTGCAGTGTCCCGACAACTACCCCCTTCTGCAAGGGACCGAGAGAGAGACTGACTACAGGACCGAGAGAGAGAGAGACTGACTACAGGACAGAGAGAGCGAGACAGACTACAGGACAGAGAGAGAGAGACTGACTACAGGACAGAGAGAGAGAGACAGACTACAGGACAGAGTGAGATGGTACAGTTAGAGACTGTGAGTGACGTGGAGAGATTTTGTGGGAGAGAGAGAGAGAGAGCTCACCCAGCTGAAGGCTAAGTGTATGGCTAAATCATGCTTTTATTCTTTCTTTTTTCTCTCCCTCCTTTTCTTCTCAGATGAAATTATTTGTATCGTGTGCTCTTCTCTCCTTCCACTGGGAGACAGAGGGCTTTACAGACACTACAGAGCCGTCCTGCACAGGCACTACAGAGCGTGTCCTGCACAGGCACTACAGAGCGTGTCCTGCACAGGCACTACAGAGCCATCCTGCACAGACACCACAGAGCCGTCCTGCACAGGCACTACAGAGCCATCCTGCACAGACACTACAGAGCGTGTCCTGCACAGGCACTACAAGCCATCCTGCACAGACACTACAGAGCCATCCTGCACAGACACTACAGACGTGTCCTGCACAGGCACTACAGAGCCGTCCTGCACAGACACTACAGAGCCGTCCTGCACAGACACTACAGAGCTGTCCTGCACAGACACCACAGAGTGTGTCCTGCACAGACACCACAGAGTGTGTCCTGCACAGGCACTACAGAGCTATCCTGCACAGACACTACAGAGCCATCCTGCAGAGCTGTAGGCCTTCACAGAGATGAGCAGGTACCAGCATACTAGTACTAATAAGTAAAGAATCACATTCTTTTTGGGGCTCGGAGCAGAAGTAGGGGGTTGTGGGTACACAGTAAAATGTCCAGTGTTAATTCAGCTCTTAACAGAGTAGACCGTATGTACTCTGTAAGAGTTGATTTAACACTGAGCGTTTTACTGTGTGGTGTCAGAGTCCTGTGCTTAGTCAGACCCAGTCCAGTCCAGAGTCTTTATTAAAACAAGCCCCAAGTTGTTCCTCACACATGGATTCCAGAGGAACGTCCACTGTGTGAGGGGTGGGGGTATTTGGGGGGGAAGGGGGCTGTCGAGAGGTCGTGTTTACACAGGTATTGGGGGGGGGGGGGGGGGGGGGGGGGGGGGGGGGGGGGGGGCTTCATTCCATTATTTATTTTTTCTATTTGGTTTTAGAACAAAGCTGAAACAACAGCGGAGGAATCAGCAGCATACCAGGGGACCGCAGGGAGATGTTTTCTGCATAAATCACATCCCAGAGCTCGCAGGAACTCTGCTGCTAAAAAAACACCTCAATGAAAAAAATCCGCGTGACATTATTCTTTTTTTAATATATGTAAATTAGTTTAGTTTATTCATACAGGAAGGCGTGCTTGTTGTCAAGGTGATGGTACTGAATTTCAGCAAGTTTCCAGTGACGTTCGTAAAATATATGATCTGTTATCCAATGCAATTGGCCCAATTTCAAAGAGACAAGTTACCATAATAAGAAAGGACATTCCAACTGACATTGTTCAACAAATATGTTGTTTTCAAACTATTCACCCATGGATACAATCTCCAGAAAAATAGCTCTTTTCACAGTTCTGCAGAACAGATACTGATCTGATTTAGAACAGTATATCTGATGTGTGTGTGTGTGTGTCTTGGTCTGTGTGTGTGTGTGTGTGTGTGTGTGTGTGTATATACAAGTTATGCTGTTGAAGGCTGAGAGATTGTGTGAAATCATAAAGATATAAGAACTGAATCTATAAGAGCTGGAGGCAGGTTTTGCTTACCTGTTCCATGGATTCCTGTGGGGGTTGCTCAATGGAGGCGGCCATGTTTGACTATGGGGCTGTTTTGGCACCAGCAAATGCACAGAGTACCTAAATGCGAAGGGATGAACAGGAATGATCTTGTTTTTTTCCGTAGGGCTGAGAAAAAAAAATTGGTTCCTGGAGTAATTAATTTGGTGTGAAGGCATTTTGTAATTTATAAGAACTGTCCAAAATAGTATCGTTTAGCCAGAGTGAAGGAGTTTTGAATGGAGTTCAATGGGGAAATGTCACTCCCTGGTCCCATGTGTAAAAGCCCTACGGTGCTGCCCTCTAGTGGTGGATGAGCATTCTGCATGGTTAACTGCACTTTAGAAAATTGCCACTTTCTTGATTTCAAGCATGAATGAGCCAATTCACATGAAACTAACTTCCAGTATGCGAATGAATGACTATCCAACCAAATTATCTCCTTATTTCATCTCCCAATCTTGCAAATGGGAAAAAAATTGATGCAACACATGTTATTTATCATAACTTAATGACCCAAGGAGGATAATATCTGCGGTGGTCTGTGTGCGTTATGGAGCTGTGCTCATTTGCATGCTGCCGTCCTGTTCCCGGTGGGAATGACACATCGGGGGCGCGAGAGTTTAAGGACGTTACCGGAGTTGTGCCGAATATCCAATACTAATTTAATAACGCACATGAATAACGCACACGGATGAAAGTGTGACTCTGCACTTTGAAGTTATCTGAGCTTTCATTAAAGTCTGGGTGTTGTCCATGGAAGGGGAAATTAATATTCATTTGAGTATGAGTAATGATCCTTCCTGTGAATGTTATTACTTCAGGTAGAACTTATCTGCCTGTATTATTGCACACCCACCACTGGGTGGAGCCAAAGCCACAAATAAAAGAAAATGGCTTTTTTTAAAAGGCAAAATCCAGTTGAAGTCACAGACCTCTTATCCACACTATCCCCATTATGACAGAGACAGGATGTGATGTATTGATTGGTTGATAATGGGATATCTGATCACTAACAGGGCGAAGATGAGCTGATGTTGAGAGGCTTATACTTTCAGAAACATATCAGCAAGCTGTGAAGCCCATTCCTGAGGACACCCTCGGCACAGACATCCGCTGATAACTCTGTCCTTCACGCGCTCAGTGTCTGTATTCGACAGGCCTGGGATGAGGCGACCGAGCTGATCTGAGATCAGCTGACAGGCATGCGGCAGCCGTGAAGCTCCCCGCTTACTGACCTGAGAACCGCAGGCAGAGGCACACTGGAACAGCCCCCCCATCCTGCCTGTCCCACATGGGGGGGGTGTAACAGCCCCTTATCCTTTCGTACATGGGGGGGGAGGGCAGCCCCCTTATCCTGTTCCGCAGGAGGGGCGGGGGGCGGGCTGGGGGGGGCAGGCTGGGGGGGGGGGGCAGGCTGGGGGGGGGCGCCTCCTGTTTGACTCGCGGTTCGGAGCGCAGATGTCCAGCAGAGCTCGCGGCGGTTGCTGATTGGCTGGCCTCCCGTGTCCTCCACCGTCCCTGCTGTTACAATTTCCCGACCAGCCAAATAACTCCGTTCCTCTTCCCTTTCCCATCCTAATGGCGGCAATTATTCTCGCTTAATGTGTGAGGTATCCTCTGACAAGCCCCCCCTTTCCCCCCCCGGTCCCCACGGGACGCGGTCTGTCAGCGATGATCAGCACTCGCACGCAGGGGAAAAGCTGAGCGCTGGGGATGGCTAAAAGCCTGCTCCTCAGCAGGACTCTGGGACCGCCAGGACGCTCGAGTCTGTAGATGCAGCCGCAATGCAAACACGTCATAAAACCTGTTTACGGTAAAGATCGATGGTGGTAATATTATCAGATTCAGGGCGGGCAGGTCAGGTTCTCTAAACGTCTGGCTCCCCATGACGCCCACGCTAGCCCCAGCAGAAGAGCGCGCGACCTCGCTAGTCCTCCATCACGTCTGCGCACGTTATCCAGAGGCTAACTCTGACCCCTGACCTCTGAACTCTGCCCTCAAACCGCTCTGACGGCCTCTGCCTCCCTATGGTGCTGTCAACGGCCCCATTCCAGCGACTCTGCCCCTAACCCCCTGTCCCAACCGCTGCCCCGAAGCACTGCCCCCCCCCCAAACAGCCCTGTCCCAGCCACTGTGCCCCTAACCCCCTGTCCCAACCGCTGCCCCGAAGCCATGCCCCCCCCCCTTTCCCCCTTTCTGTTTTCCAGGAGTGGGACGGGCCCTGAGAATGGGGGCTTGTGTTCCCGCTGTGCGTGTGTGCGACCGCGGGGTCGATGCTACATCGCTAACGGGCTGGGGGTCAGATCCTACTACACACAGAGCACTGGGCACAGCATGGGGGACGTGATTAAGGGCCAGAACAGGCGAGGGGGGGGGGGCGAGGGGGGCGGTGTGAGTGCAGCCGGCCAGATGTCCCGTCCTGGAGGCCCCCCCCCCCCCCCCCCCCCCCGCACACTTTCTTCTCCTCTGTGGACTTTGAAAGGTTTCAAGCTTGAGGAAAAAAATAAGAAAATTCTAAATTCCTTGCAAATGCAAATTCCTCTCATCCTCTTTCTTCCTCTCATCCTCTCTCTCTCTCTCTTCCTCCCCCTCTGTCTTCCTCCTCTCTCTGCAGGCAGTGCTGTTGGTTATGAGGTAGAGCCCTTCCCTCCCGCACATTGTTTTCCTGCATTTTCATTCCCTCGCTTAATGAGCAGAGCCGTTGAGCGAATCCCTCTGCGCTCGGTCAGAGGAATCCCAGAGTGCATTTCACCGGGACAGAGGGTCAGAAGGGACTTCGGCTTCCCTGATATCTGGAGGGCAGCTGAGCGCGCTCTGAGCGCAATGAAGGGGCGTCACTAAGAGCAGGAGGAGTCTGAGTCTGCGAGAGAGGAAACTCTCGTCCTCGCTGAAGCTGTTTAAGAGCAGGTTCAATGTGGTCGTGAGGAGCGCCTCATCCAAACCCCGCCCTAATGAAGTCACAGGAAGTGCGCTTCCTCCCGTCCGCTCTGCTCAGACTTCTGGGTAAACGGCGTGCCCGTAGCGCGTCGCTCTTGTCTGCATTTGAGAAACTCTTCAAATGGCTCTTTCAGGGCCACAGAATTTCCTTGCATGAAAACCAGGGAGAGAAAGAGAAAGAGATAAGTTTAGGAATAAAAGCGGTGAATTCTTCCCCCCCCCCCCCCCCCCTTTCTACCCACCTCTCAGAGAGAGCAATTACTGAGTCTGACTGAGAGGAGGCCGGCCCAAGGTTGAGGAGCATTAATCATTTCTGAAAACCGGGTCGTCTTATCTGGAAGGGCCAAGGGCCTCAGCAAATTGGCAAAGAGCAAGTTAATAAAATTGCATGAAATATTAAAAATCACTGAGCTTCTCTCTGTGGGTGAGAATCCTGTCTGAGGACTGCGCTCTCCAGACGCCACATCTTCCCGTCCTGACGCTCTTCCTCATCCTGACGCTGTTCCTCGTCCTGACGCTCTTCCTCATCCTGACGCTGTTCCTCGCCCTGACGCTCTTCCTCGTCCTGACGCTCTTCCTCGCCCTGACGCTCTTCCTCCTCCTGACGCTCTTCCTCGTCCTGACGCTCTTCCCGTCCTGACGCTCTTCCTCGTCCTGACGCTCTTCCTCGCCCTGATGCTCTTCCTCGTCCCTGACGCTCTTCCTCGTCCTGACGCTCTTCCTCGTCCTGACGCTTTTCCTCACCCTGACGCTCTTCCTCGTCCTGACGCTCTTCCTCATCCTGACGCTCTTCCTCATCCTGACGCTCTTCCTCACCCTGACACTCTTCCTCGCCCTGACGCTCTTCCTCGCCCTGACGCTCTTCCTCGTCCTGACGCTCTTCCTCGCCCTGACGCTGTTCCTCGTCCTGATGCTCTTCCTCGCCCTGACGCTCTTCCTCATCCTGGAACGGCGGTTCATGGCGGTATTTTCGGACGTCCCGGAGACGCGGGCCATGTGCGCACGCGCTTTTCCGTCTCGCTCTCACACTGAGCCTGATTCAGCCCCGTGTCCAAACGAAAGACAGACCCGTGTGGAGACAAACGCAATCACAAAAACCCCCTGAGAATGAACGTTTAATTACAAGTACGTTGGCCTTCTTTTCCTGGTTCATATTTTATCCTTGGGCCTACACTTTCCCGCCGGTTCCATCCCCCATCTTTGCGCTTGTGTTTGCTCTGTGAGTTGCTCTGTGTGTTGCTCTGTGAGTTGCTCTATGAGTTTGCTCTGTGAGTTTGCTCTGTGAGTTGCTCTGTGAGTTTGCTCTGTGAGTTTGCTCTGTGAGTTTGCTCTGTGAGTTGCTCTGTGAGTTTGCTCTGTGAGTTTGCTCTGTGAGTTGCTCTGTGAGTTGCTCTGTGAGTGGCTCTGTGAGTTGCTCTGTGAGTGGCTCTGTGAGTTGCTCTGTGAGTTTGCTCTGTGAGTTGCTCTGTGAGTTTGCTCTGTGAGTTGCTGTGGAACAGAGAACATATTAAACGCTCATTCTAAATGTATGTTCTTAGTTATTTTTCGCAAAACCCATTAGCTATAATCTCACTAATTGAATGTCTGATGTCGTGAAGTCATGCTACTTTTGTATCTATTGTTGGACCATGCGTGTGTGAGTGACTGGTGTGTGTGCCCTGCAATTGATTGGCATCCCTTCCAGGGTGTCTTCCTGCCTCTGGCCCAGTGCATGCTGGGATAGGCTTCAGCAACCCCCCCCCCCCTCGGGATGCTGAGCAGGAGCAGGGATGGATGGTATCATCACTCACTCCCATACTAGCTGGTGAGCTGAACAGCAGAGTTTAGGCAGAGATAATGTATGAGCTGCTGGTATTAAAAATGCTTCATGGCCTTGTGACGTAAAGAAAAAACAATGCTAACACAAACTTAGTTACGACTAAGTGTCTACTGGTGCTGATTATTTCACTGCTTGATTGTTGTGCAGTTAATTGCTGTGCAGATTGTTGCACATATGCGCAAACACATACGCACACACACGTACACGCGCGCACAGCACACACGCACATACACATACAGAAATACACACATAGACACACACACACACACACACACAGCTGTGCTGCTCCACAGTGAGTAATGCTCAGCTGAAGTGAGGTGATTGCTGCTCTCAGCACTAATGGAAGCTCCGCGTGTCCGTTAATCAGCCCAGGAGAGAGTGCTGGGAGTGTAGGCGGGGCTGAGCCATGTTTTCGGGAGGCGCTAACCTTTAGGAAGCGACGGTGCCAGGCCTTTGGGGCTGTCGTTTGTTTCTGTGCGCTGGAGTGGCGGGGGGGACAGTGGGGGGGGGGGGGGGGTTTCCGAGCTGCACAGCTGCGGTCTGGCCTGGCAGGGCTGTGGGTGCTCAGATGTCGCCATGGGCGCGCTGGAGGGCGGGGGCCGACCCGCATGTGGCTCGACAGGATACCCGGCGGAGGGGGTCTGTCTGGGGCGTGGCCGTCGTGAAAATTCACGAGCGAGGAATGCGGCTGGGTCGCTGAAAGACTCCCGGCTGGGTCGCTGAAAGACTCCCGGCTGGGTCGCTGAGACTCCCGGCTGGGTCGCTGAGAGACTCCCGGCTGGGTCGCTGAGACTCCCGGCTGGGTCGCTGAAAGACTCCCGGCGGGTCGCTGAAAGCCTCCGCATACTAGACTCACCGTCTGGGTCGGATCTGCAGGCCTGTCTAAACAGGGGCTTTATTCCATCACTCGCACATTATTCACCTGCTCCACCGATTCCATAAGCCAAGGATTATATTTTCATATTTTAGTACGGCCCTTCAGTTTGTCTCTGCGTTCCCCAACCTGGGGCCCAGTCAGTGTGGCAGTGCGGCTCAAATCATATTGTGTGGAAAATAAATACATTTTTTAAAATGTATGTTGGTTGATATACATATATATATATATATATATATATATATATATATATATATATATATATATATATATACCTACATGGTTCCCCTTATATGGATGTGAATACGTACAAATTAAAGCTGTCTGCACTTTGTTTCCTCATATTCATTGTTTTATTTCAAATGCAATGTGCTGGAGTGCAGAGCCAAAACAACAAAAAATGTGTCACTGTTCAATACTTACGGACAGTACTGTACACGCAGTGCCACTCATTAACCTTGCCCCCTGTCATGCTCAGCTGGGTTATCTTACATTGTCATGTTTCTGTGGTAACAGGCGAGTGGTGCGTGCTGGGAAATGTAGTCCTCGCCGCAGGACTGTGAGGCGGATGCTCTGAGCGATCCCTGTGTGCCTTAGGGCCTAGCTACAGTAATTAAGCATGCAGCCTGGGCCCCTGTGTTCCTGGCTGGCACACCGCTGCTAAAATGACCCAATTAATTTGATTAAGAACTTTAATTCAGAGTTGGCTGACTACAGGAACAAGGCCTGAATTTTAAAAAAGTTTTTTTTGGTATGGAGCGATGTATAAGAGCAGGGGTGTTCTGTATTATCGGAAAAGAGCCGGTGTGGCTGCAGGCTTCTGTTTTAGCCCAGCACTATGACACCTGACTCAGCTAATTACCTAACTATGATTTCCAGTCCAGACCATGGTAAGCAGAAGCAGGTGTTTAGTGCTGGGATAAAACAGGAACCTCACCCACATTCAGATATTTACTGAAAACTTTTAGTCTACATTTTAGGATTGATATTTAAATGTTGGTATTTAAATATTTGTATGATTGTCATATTAGAATTGCTGATAGTTTATATATATATATATATATATATATATATATAAACTAAGTATTGAAAGGAACAGTAACAGTACCGTTTAACCCTTTGAAGAGTTTTTCTGGAAGGTTTATTGCAAAATTCCAAGTTAGTATTTTAGTAGAACTCCACATCTTTCAGTCACCAGTAATGATCGTTAAATCAGCATTAGAATGTTCAGTTAATGGCATTCTACTCACATTTTTCTGATCTATAGGGTGGCAGTAGCACAGTGGGTAAGGAACTGGGCTTGTAACCGAAAGGTTCGATTCCTGGATAGGACACTGCCCTTTTACCCTTGAGCAGGGTACTTAACCTGAATTGCTTCAGTATATATCCAGCTGTATAAATGAATGCAGTGTAAATGCTATGTAAAAAATTGTGTAAGTCGCTCTGGATAAAAGCGTCTGCTAAATGCCTGTAATGTAATGTAATGATCTCACAGGATTAAAAGGTCAGAACAATGAAATCAATGTTCTGTGTATTCTGCATGTTTACAGCTGTTTAGAGTGTTATATGTCATGTTTTTGTTTGTATTTCTCATTTGTAAAAATATATAGTATAGTAAGTAGCGCAGTCGTCCAGATTCCCATTTTCTATGCGTGAGCGACCTTTCCTATTTTTTTATTTTTATCTTGTCCCGTTCACGCCGCCCGCTCCTGCTGTTGCTCTTTTAAGAAACGCAGCCTGTGGGACCCACCGCTTCCCACGGTACGCCTACCAGCACGCCGCTCCAGTCACGTGTTTCAGCGCCTGGCGTCTCTGAGCTGAAGCAACTGTGGTCCCAAAGTAACGAGCGAGCTGAGAGATGGAGACGCAAACTGTCTGCGAGAGCACAATGCGCCGCCGGATCTGAAAGCACGCGCAAAACTAAAGAATCAATCCAAGAACAACGTCTGAGCTTCGATAAAGGACCGCGCGGCTCTGACATAGGAGGAAAATGACAACGATTTTCCTAATAAAACCTTGTGGTTTTCCGAAGACCGTCTTCTTTGGGACAATGATCGCTACGAGGGGCGCTGCATGCGGCAGCCGAAGCGGCTTTTTTAAGGGGGAAATTGGAACATTCTAACCTACAGTTCGACATTGTTGAAACCGGCGGGTGCGAATATCCATAGCCGAACAAAGGGGAGGCTAACTGGCACTGGCGATCATGAAGGTGGTTCTGGCTAACTTACTTGCGCTTCTCTTCATGTGCACTTGTGCCTGTGTTTTCTATGTCTTAACCAGGCTGGAAAGCAGATTGGAGAAACACAGTCTTGGGTTTCGCACACCGTGGGGTGCGTCCGCTCGCCCGGGTCGCCTGGATCTCCCCCCTAAAACTTTCCGGGCGCTACTCGCTGTGCCCGTCGCACAGAAACTGTTGTTTGGGAACGCTGTGGACGTCCACAACCTCAGCGGCCAGGGCGAGCAGTCGGACACTTTCAGAGATAATGGACACTCGCGGCTGAGCGTTAACAATAGAGGGTCTAGAGAGGATCCGCTCAGGCTGAGCGACCTGGTTGAGGATGGGGTTTTCTGGAGCGAACAGCTGGAGGCTCAGGTGCCGGTGGGTTTCACGGAGGAACACACCCGGAACTGGAGAGGCGAGAACCAGGGGTCATCCCATTGTGTCACTGGAGCCGGGCTGTGGCAGGATCTCCAACCGACTGGCCACTTTCTCCGACGGAACCAAAGCCTGCGTGCGGTATGGAATAAACGCGGACCAGGTGCAAGGGGAAACGCTGGCATATTACTTGGCCGCCCTGCTCGGTATTCCAAACCTGCCGCCGCTCGCGCTCTCCCAGCTGAATCTCGAGAGCGAACAATGGGCTGCGGTGAAGGGGAGCGTCGCGAGTTTGCAGTGGACCGGGAAAGCGGTCGTGTCCCTCACCGAATGGATCGCTAACTTAACCGGAGTCGTCACCCCGGCGCCACTCCGGCAAGAGGGCAAGGGACTGCACCCTCTGAGGGAAGAGCTGGAGAACAAGACGCTGGAGGAACTGCTGGAGCTCGTGCAGTGGTCTGACCTCATCCTGTTCGACTACCTGACGGCCAACTTCGACCGGCTCGTCAGCAACCTCTTTAGCCTACAGTGGGACTCGCGGGTAATGGAGAGGGACACCAGTAACCTGCACAGGACACCGGACGGCGACCTGGTTTTCATCGACAACGAGGCCGGGCTCGTGCACGGCTACAGGGTGCTGGATATGTGGGAGAAGTACCACAGCGCTCTTATGGGCTCGGTGTGCGTGTTTAGGAGAAGGACGGCGCAGCGCGTGATAGAGCTGCACCGGCTCAAAGATGCAAGGACGCGACTGCTGCAGCTGTACCAGGATAACGAGCCCTTGGCTCCTGAATTGGGCTTTCTCTCCGATGAGCACGCGGGGATCTTGCAGAACAGAATAGACCGGCTATACAGACACATTTTGCACTGCAAAGGGAAGTACAGCCAATTATAAATGACACGGCGTGCTATGGCACGAGACAAAAGGGGGAGAAGAACACTTGGGTTTAAAAAAAATCTATTTCTGGAAGTGAAGTGTATGTTGTCTGTTAGACACACCTGTACTAAATTATCGCGCTTCATGCGAACTGTTAGATCTGCTGAAAGAACTTAATGATCTACCTCCTGTGGAAAAAAAATTAAAGGCTTGTCTACGTCATGTTTTAAAACGAATTACATGTTGCTATGTTTTAAAGTAAAACAAAAACCGTGCGTTGCGTCTAATTAAGCCTTAAACGATACTTATAGCAAGCATCTGTCCCTTTCTATGACATCTTTTTGTGATAAATTATTGAGGGGTGATACGGCTCTTTGTCCTTTCTTCCAGCTGTCAACAACGCGGCAGCTCGTTACAATAAGTTTGATTGTAGTCCGCCAGAAGATAGCAACTCTTACATTTACAAGTGGGCAACAGCAGCCTTTTGTATCGTGCGGGTGGGCGTTGGATGCATTCTTTCCTCGAGCCTTACGGGAGCGCGAGAAGGCGAGTTTAACAGGAACAAAGAAACCGTAATCTGAAGGTTAGTGGAGAAACGGTTTAGGATGCGGTGGCAGATTACATACTGGTGTCAAGGAATATATGGCGGTCGTTATGCACATTTTTTAATGAAAGAACATTTACCATTTTCAACCGAGCAAAACGGTTAAATTATTTCACTTTGAATGTTAGTGTTCCCAGCATTAATAGAATTTGTAGGAAGTGGATTGTTTATCTTGTGAAAGATATTTAAACTCTTTCTCTCTCTCTCTCTGTCTCTTTCTCTCTCTCTCTCTCTCTCTCTCTCTATATATATATATATATATATATATAGATAGATAGATAGATACTCACAGACATACATGTTTATATATATATATATATACATATATAATATAATCCTGCTAACTAACCTTCCTAACATTGTGACATTCCAGTGCTTTTTGTTTGTAAGGTTTTCTCCCATCCAGTCATGTGGTCTTTGAGGTTTGTGTGTAACTTCAGAGCGCACTGTAAACATGACGGGTCAGAGGCAGCGGAGCTGCGCTTCACAGTGTACACCCTTCCTGCAGACGCAGCCGCCAAACCGTCCCGCTGCGCAGACGCCCTGCGCAGACGCCCTGCGCTGCCTGTGCGTTTTACCGGACCGTCCCGCTGCGCAGACGCCCTGCGCTGCCTGCGCGTTTTACCGGACCGTCCCGCTGCGCAGACGTCCTGCGCAGACGCCCTGCGCTGCCTGCGCGTTTTACCGGACCGTCCCGCTGCGCAGACGCCCTGCGCTGCCTGCGCGTTTTACCGGACCGCAGCCCGTTGGCTAAGCGCTGGGCCGTGACTTCAGCCTCAGGCCCCCCCCCCCCGTACTCACCGTATGAAACAAAACTGTCAAGATGTCCAAAAGCACAATGGAATGTAACCGTGTGAGTCTGAGCGGAAACGAGGCTTCATGCAGAAGGAAGCCAGGCTGGATGGGGAGAATGGCCAGGCTGGATGGGGAGAATGGCCAGGCTGGATGGGGAGAATGTGCTTTCCACAGTATGCTTAAGGTCCATCAAGTGCTTTTGTGGGCCTCTTTGTCAGAGGTGTCAGGTGTGGTGAACGAGAGCACCAGGTTCACCTTTAAGGGTCTGAGGGAGTGTAATACAGGTGGGCTGTACAGGTGAGCTCAGTGTTTCAGGTAGAGGTTCCAGTGCAGCCATTCAGCTCAGACACTTAACCGGTGTGACGTGTTTATGTGGAGTTTCACATGCTTGGTGTCTGGATGGAGAGAGGGAGGGGGGCTGGGAGCTGATGTGGGGGGGTTAGGTTTTCCCCCAGGGTGTGAGTGCTAGCCTCAGGCACACAATCAGGTAGAGAACAGAAGTCCAGGCGGCGCGGGGTCAGAGCCTGTCCGATCTCCAGATGTCCCTGTTCTCCCAAAACCTGCCTGCAGCGACTGTGCTTTTAATGGAGCTCAGAACTCTGCATATTTATATAGATATTATTTTCCCTTTTTCCTCCTGAATTAGCTCGGGGTGTGGCTTGCTCTTATTATTGGGGCTGTTGTCGTTCTCAGGCCAAGGCTTAATTTCATTAGTGAGTTCCCCTGCTTTTGAGTTTGGCTGCATGCAGACCCTGCAGGGTCAAACCCGAAATCAGGGAGGTTCCCTCCCCCTCCCCCCCAGGTCATAAAACTGGCAGGAATCCCTTCTGTGCGGATGCAGTTAGCAGGGCTTCCTGTCTCTCTGAGCAGAGAGAGGAGTCCATTCAGCCCGTGTGGAAGGGATGTGCGGGACACAGGCTATGGGGGACACTGCCTCCCCCGCAACACACATACGTTTCCACTTAGTGCAGCCGGCCGTGTCTTAAAGGTGCCGCATCGCTAACATTGCTAACATCGCTAACATTGCTAACATCGCTCACATCGCTCACATCGCTCACATCGCTAAGGAAGTGCCGTTCTGCTTCCTGCACATTCTCACGCTGGCCCTCTCCACACCCGGTCCTCTCCAGGCCCGGCCTGTTTACATCAGGCTGCACTTCCCTTTATTCTGGGTCTGCAGCTGTGCACGGGATCACCTTATTAGCTGGGGGGCTGGGGGAGTGCTTTTAGTTCAGATTTAACCTTTTTTATTATTATTTCACAAATTACAGTGTTTTGTTTCTGAAGAACCGGAGAGGGGAAAAAGGCAGCAGTATTTGCTTCATGTCAGCTGTGAGAATGAACGCTTCTGCAAGTTAACCTCAAACTGAAAAATAATGAGCTTGATGTGTTTAACCATCACTCCCCAGCGAAGGAGTGCGTGGCAGTAACCGCACAGTCTCTGTTTAGTGGGGGGAAAGGACGATACGGGGGCTGTGTTTGGGGAGCGCAGGGAGATGCTCGGGGGCTTAAGCGCGTGTTTTGGGAGGGAAAAGCAGCCGCGCAGCGCATTCCGCACGGCGCATTCCGCACGGCGCATGGCGCATTCCGCAGGGAGCGCATGCAATGCGTGAAGCGTTTCCGCTGCGCGAGCGAGCTCATTATCGCGCGCATTCCTGGGGAAAAAGCGACTTAGACACACTGCTGGGCCGGGCCTGCAGGGAGGGGCCGGGTCGCCATGGCAGCGCGGGGGGGCGGGGGGGGGGGGGCAGCTGTCAGTCACAGGGTTCTGTGCTTAATGCCCTGTGATTGGGCCAGGGGGGGTGGGGGGGGTGGGGTGGGGTGGGGTGGGGGATTGGCTCTCAGCTAGCAGTACAGTTTCGCCTCTCTAAGGGAGAGGACGTTTTTCAGCCCGACTCTTGGATAATGGCTCCTATTTTCTCTGCTTGATTGCTTTTAGTGTGCGTGTGTAAGTGTGAGTAAGAGAGGGAGAGAGAGAGTGTGTGTGAGAGAGGGAGGGAGGGAGGGAGGGAGAGAGAGAGAGAGCTGAATGTGTGTGATTGGGGTCATTCTGAATGAAAGGAGAGCAGCTCTTACACATAACTGCTGTAAGTGAAATGCTCCTCTTTGTAGAAAGGTCAGTTGGGCATGAAATGGGGTTGATTTGAAGGTTTATTTTCATTCTCAGATTTTAGAGACCTCTGCCTCCTCCCCCCCCTTTCCACCCAAGGGCATTATGGGACATGTGCCTCTGTGCGTGCTCTCATTTAGTTCTTGGAAATTATTTACAATAAAGTCATGTTCTTCTTAGTTTTAAAATTCTCCATGTCCATTGACCTTTTCAGTACAATGCAGAAAATCCAGGATTATTTTCTTTGTTTATTGAAAACACTTTCCAATGTTCCCTTTGTACAGTACACAGTACACAAGTTGTCATGAGAAGTTATTGTTCTGATATTGACTACGCAAAAGTAAAACTTTAAGTGGGCACTTTGTTACTTTTTTTTTTTAGAGATATTGTCTCTTGTGTTTTTTAAGATGTGGGTATTGAAAGATGTGAATAAAGATGTATGTATTGTACAGAATGTTTGGAGAGAGCTGAAGTGCTGTTGCCTTTGAAAGCGGTTTGTTGTGTAATCACCCTTTCTGTGAGTAACCTGTGCAGCACAATGATTTAAAGGACTCCAAGCCAAACATAATGCCGGCTATTAAACTGCAAGTTTTTTTCCCTGGGATGTTTATCTCAAAGAAAAATGAAAAATGTCACAGCACAAGTTGGACGAGTGAAAAGCCATTGTGTTCTGAAATATGGGTTGAGCACTGTGGCGTTTTGTTAAAAGTAAACTTACAATATGAATTATGACTGGATGAAAAAAAAGTTTTTTTTTGGGGGGTATTTTTCAAAACACTTGGAAGTGGGGCAGGATCACAGTTTTTAATATACTTTCTGTACTTTTACAGTTTTGGTGGCAAAGCAGAAAGTGAACTTGTTCCTCCTCCTGTGTCCTACAAAAACCTCCCCCCGCCCCCCCCCCCCCCCCCGAGCCCCCCCCCCCCCCCGTGTTTACTGCAGGTCACACGCTGGGTGTCAGTTTCCCTTCCCCTGTCTGCCAGTGCAGCAGAAAGGCTTATGCAACCCCCCACCTGCCCCCTTTTCTCTATCAACACCCCCCCCCCCCCCCCCACCCAACACCTACAGAGCTGAGCAGCTCAGGTATGTGGTCCTTAAAACTTACCCCCAGCACCTCCCCCCACCCCCAGGCACACCCCCTCCTGGCACACACCCCCCCCCCCCCATGCAGCCCACCCCTCCCTGACACACCAGGAGCCAGGACAGTGATTCTCAGTAAAGCAACCATCACTAAAGACACACAAATGTTGCTAAAGATTTATGTATCATCTGTATTTGTATCTTTTTTCTGATTCATATTGTTCCTCCACCACTCCTGCAGTCACCCTCCCCCCCCCCTCCCCCTCCCCCTCCCACACAGGGCAATGCTTGATGGTGCGCAGTATTCAGGCAGGTTTGATAGTGTGCAGTGTTCAGGTCAGTTTGATGGTGTGCAGTATTCAGGTGAGTTTGATAGTGTGCAGTATTCAGGTGAGTTTGATGGTGTGCAGTGTTCAGGTGAGTTTGATGGTGTGCAGTATTCAGGTGAGTTTGATGGTGTGCAGTGTTCAGGTGAGTTTGATGGTGTGCAGTATTCAGGGTTTGATGGTGTGCAGTATGCAGTGGGTTTGATGGTGTGCAGTATTCGGTGGGTTTGATGGTGTGCAGTATGCAGTGGGTTTGATGGTGTGCAGTATTCAGTGGGTTTGATGGTGTGCAGTATGCAGTGGGTTTGATGTTGTTCAGTATTTGGCAGGTTTGATGGTGTGCAGTATTCAGTGGGTTTGATGGTGTGCAGTATTCAGTGGGTTTGATGGTGTGCAGTATGCAGTGGGTTTTATGGTGTGCAGTATGCAGTGGGTTTGATGGTGTGCAGTATGCAGTGGGTTTGATGGGGTGCAGTATTCAGTGGGTTTGATGGTGTGCAGTATTCAGTTTGATTGCAGTGGGTTTGATGGTGTGCAGTATGCAGTGGGTTTGATGGTGTGCAGTATGGTGTGCAGTATTCAGTGGGTTTGATGGTGTGTGTATGCAGTGGGTGCAGATGGTGGGTTTGATGGTGTGCAGTATGCAGTGGGTTTGATGGTGTGCAGTATGCAGTGGGTTTGATGGTGTGCAGTATGCAGTGGGTTTGATGGTGTGCAGTATGCAGTGGGTTTGATGGTGTGCAGTATGCAGTGGGTTTGATGGTGTGCAGTATGCAGTGGGTTTGATGGTGTGCAGTATGCAGTGGGTTTGATGGTGTGCAGTATGCAGTGGGTTTGATGGTGTGCAGTATGCAGTGGGTTTGATGGTGTGCAGTAATCGGCGGGTTTGATGGATCTGCGCCGTGTGTTCCCGGGCAGATCTGGGCTCAGGGAGAGGATGGCCCGGAGCTGCAGCTTGTCAGATTCGGCTCATTTGCATGAAGCTTTATCTCCGTCTCACATTTCCTGTTTCAGCGCAAGCATTAGCATTCTTTTTTTCTTCCCTTTTTTTTATGTGTAAAATAACAGATGATTTGAAAAGCAGCTCTTTTGTTTATGGCAGAAGAAGTACAGGCGACGCTGATGGGGTCTGAATGTGTGTCTCTGCTGTGTTAGCGTCTGACCGCGCTAACGTGGCTGCCGCTTTCTGAAGGAGACACTCACCCAGCCTCTCATTAGAATATGGCACTGCACGCCATGCTGCTCCTTTTAAAAACGCACCCACGAGGAATACATTATCACAAGACCGAGAGCCCAAATGGGAGAATCACACCGTTTGGATCTGTTCCTGCACGTCTGCTGTTGTGAGGTAAATTTCTGATCTTGCGCAGGTTTATCTCACAAGCAGAGCTGACGGTGTGGAGATCTGCGTGCCAGTCAAGCATAAGAAGCTGAGGCCCTCGGGGAATGGGAGACTAGGCTTCACTCGGTCCTCTTTTAAAAATTAAAAATAAACCACCACCCCCCCCCCCCCCCCCATTCTGGATTATAGCTGCATGCATGCGGCAGTCTCCTCAGCTGATAGGAGGAGGGGGGGTCGACAGGCCCAGACCCTGAGCCACAGTGTCACAGCTGCTCCTGTTCACACCGCTGCCCCGCAGGCCCAGCTTGCACACACACCAGTCTGAGGAAGACTGTTCCTGCGTAGCTTTAGACCGCAGGCACCTGGGAGGCCAGCGGGGGGCGCTAGAGAACGATGGGACACGGTTATCCCCCCCCCCAGGGTGCCAGTGCCGCCATCGTCTCCACGCCAACCATGCAGAAAGTCGGCAAACATTCTCCGCCGAGCCAGCCTTGTTTCCGGAGGGCAGATCGGGGGGGGCGGGGTCAGGGGGGGGGGGGGGGGGGCGGGGTCAGGGGGGGCGGGGTCAGCGGGGGTGAAGGCAGACGGCAGTATGTTTTTCGATAATCTCGACCCAGTGGTTCCGCCGGCCTCGCCCCTGAGATTTGCTGAAAAACAGGAGGACAGGAGGCTGACTCATGTTTAAATCACAGGTTCCGCACAGCCCCAAGACTCTCCTATAATTACGGGCAGTTTCAGGCGCTGGAGTTTCAGGCGCCGGAGTTTCAGGTGCTGGAGTTTCAGGCGCTGGAGTTTCAGGAGCTGGAGTTTCAGGTGCTGGAGTTTCAGGCGCCGGAGTTTCAGGTGCTGGAGTTTCAGGAGCTGGAGTTTCAGGAGCTGGAGTTTCAGGTGCTGGAGTTTCAGGAGCTGGAGTTTCAGGTGCTGGAGTTTCAGGTGCTGGAGTTTCAGGTGCTGGAGTTTCAGGCGCTCCGGGTCACTCTTGATTGGCCAACACCTTTATTCACCGTTGTTTTTTTAAACATAATATCCATTTTTACAGCTGAGTATTGAACGTAAAGATACCGGTTCAGTTCTGGAGCCTGACCCGCGGGTCCAGTGACCGCTTCTGGCCCGCACTGTCACACACACTCAGTCATCCCTCCATCTGCTGGATTTCCAACATGTTCCAGCCGATGAGTCACATGACCATTCCCATGGCACCCCTGGGGAGGGGGAGGCGTCATCGTTAATGGTGATGATGAAATGCCGCTGGTTTCGGTGTAAGAGGGCTGAAGGCTAATGCTGGGAGGCAGAAGATGTGCGCTTTCCTGACGTGTGTCTTTGAGAAGCCGAGGAGGTGCAGTAACGCTCCTTCTCTCTGCGCCTCCCCTGTCTGTGCTGCTTCTTCTCTCTGTCTCCTCCTCTCTCTGCACCTCCTCTTTCTGCGCCTCCTCTCTCTGTGCCTTCTCTCTGTCTCCTCCTCACCTCTCTTCCATTCTAATTGTCTGATTAGTCGACCTGCACAAATATTGCTCTTGAGAAATCCTCAGCGCCTCATTGATTGAGAGAACCAATCAGCAGGATGATGGTGCAGTCGTCTCAGAAATCAATGCCAATGAAAGCGAGCCTAAATCTGCCTCTTTATGGGTATTGTTAAGGATGGTGTATTGCTGACAAGGGACTTTTTTCCATTTTAATTTCTTCCCTGAAAAACAATTCAAGAAGACTTTCAGGTTGAGAAATTAGGCTGAGTTTGGAGGTTGTTCTCTAGGGTGAGGTGCTTAACCTCAATTGCTTGAGAAAATAAATCCACTCCTATGAATGTACGCTTTGCAGTCTGACCTAGATATGAGGACAAAATAAAATAAGAAGATACACAATAGGAAATGGCATGGCTGCCAATTAAGCTTTAAAAGTTATGTCACCAAGTTAAAAATTTAATCCGAACTACTGAGTCTTATTAAGGGAAGGTGCTTTTTATTTATTAAAAGAATAAGCGCTCCTGAATCTCGCCCAGAAGGCTGGGGTTGGAGCCGTTTGGCGAGCTGTGTGATTGGATCCTGAGGGCGAGTCTAAACTGCGCTGTAGTCCCAGGGCACAGTGACAGGAAACAGACTTGGTGACGGAGAGGGTGCCGGCGGGGCGGGGCGGGGGGGCACTCTGTCACCCAAAGCGCAGGCATGTGTTGTGTCTGGTGTGAGGGTGCCGGCAGGGGGGGGGGGGGGGGGGGATGGTGGAGGGGAGGAGAGGGGGGTCCTCAGGAATGTGAGCTCCTGCACTGCGGCAGAGATGGGGCAGGGCAGGACACGACCTGTCTGTTTTCTCTTTGTTTTGTTTTTTTACTCCCAGAAGTTCTTCTCTTTCTGGGCTCTGTCGCTGTTTTTGGGCACTGCTCCCAGTGGGGGGGGAGCTGGGGGGGGGCTGGGGGCAGCGCAGGGGGAGCGGCGGTTTCAGCAGGCCGGTCCCAGGCTGGTCTGGGGAGTGAGGAGGGGAGAGGGGAGCAGGAGACCCTGTGTCCGTGCTTTTTTCAGGATGGGGCAGGCAGGGGGAATTGATCCGGAACAGGGATCGCCCTCTCAGGAGCAGGTTCGGATTTCAAAGGCATTACTGACCTCCCCTCCCCCCCCCCGCCCTCAACGCACATACATGCCCTTCCAGGTGTCCCTATAATTCACTTTTACTCCGATCTCAGAAAGGAATTCCTGTGTGTGCAAGCCAGTCTGACGGACAGGAAGGAAGAATTATGGGATGGCGATAGGTCGACCAAGAGGGGGGGCGTTGACAGGGACGACTTCAAAGCAAACATTTTTTTAAACTCGCCCCCCTCCCTCAGGATCTGACAGATGGGTCGTCTGTCTATCCTCTGTTCTCCATCTCTTCAGTGACTGCAGAATTCATCAGTCACAGACACACACACACATACAAGCACGCATGTACACGCACACACAAACCGCATATACACATGTTCACACACACGCACAAACACACACACATACAAGCACACTCACCACACATACACACACACCACACACATACACACACACACACACACACTCACAAATACAGACAAGCAGCACCCCTACACACATGCTCAAACACATAAAAATACACACACATTCACCAAGTGTACTCATACACACAAGGGATGAGCATTGGTGTGAGGCCATAATTTCCTGAATCTAGTCAATTCAACACTGATTTACAAATTCATACAGTAACTAGTAACTTTTTTGATACCAATTACAGTTTATTTCCTTCATGTAAGTGAACATGCAGACTGTTGAAATGCCTGAACTGTGAAGACAACTGAATTGCTACATTGTGAAGGGCTGGGGGGGCTCCAGACACGGGGCCCCCCCATGCCCCCCTGTGGCCCCCGGGCTGGGGGGGCTGCAGACTGGGGCCCCCTGTGTTCCCCTGTGGCCCCCGGGCTGGGGGGACTACAGACTGGGGCCCCCTGTGTTCCCCTGTGGCCCCCGGGCTGGGGGGGCTACAGACTGGTGCCCCCTGTGGCCCCCGACCTGGGGGGGCTGCAGACTGGTGCCCCCTGTGGCCCCCGACCTGGGGGGACTGCAGACTGGGGCCCCCTGCACACTGTGTCCTGCAGGGCTGGGGGGGCTGCAGACTGTGTCCTGCGGGACTGGGGGGGCTGCACACTGTGTCCTGCGGGACTGGGGACTTGTTCTGGGCAGCTTCATTCTTTGGGCGGGAGTTTGTGCTGTTTCTCAGGACAGGGCTGCGCCCCGCCAGACTGACTGTTGACCCTGAGGGCTGATGAACCGCCACAAATCACTGTGAAATGCGCCGTTTTATTAGTAACAGTAACATTTGGGCTCTGCACTGAGAGACCAGCTGACCGTAGCGTTTGGGTTCTACACTGAGAGACCAGCTGACCGTAGCGTTTGGGCTCTACTGAGAGACCAGCTGACCGTAACGTTTGGGCTCTGCACTGAGAGACCAGCTTTGACCGTACACTGAGAGACGTTTGGGCTCTGCACTGAGAGACCAGCTGACCGTAACGTTTGGGCTCTGCACTGAGAGACCAGCTGACCGTAACGTTTGGGCTCTGCACTGAGAGACCAGCTGACCGTAGCGTTTGGGCTCTGCACTGAGAGACCAGCTGACCGTAGCGTTTGGGCTCTGCACTGAGAGACCAGCTGACCGTAACGTTTGGGCTCTGCACTGAGAGACCAGCTGACCGTAACGTTTGGGCTCTGCACTGAGAGACCAGCTGACCGTAACGTTTGGGCTCTACTCTGAGAGACCAGCTGACAGTAACGTTTGGGCTCTACTCTGAGAGACCAGCTGACCGTAACGTTTGGGCTCTGCACTGAGAGACCAGCTGACCGTAGCGTTTGGGCTCTGCACTGAGAGACCAGCTGACCGTAACGTTTGGGCTCTGCACTGAGAGACCAGCTGACCGTAACCGTGGCAGCCAGGGTGCTGAAAATTCTGGGGGTCATTCCAGGTTATGCCTCGTCTTTGCCAATGACATCCATTCCAATTTTTTGCCGTAGCAACAGGGATTTTTGCCACATTTTTGGGGAAGCTTAACTATCTGGTTGTAACAATAAATACAGCAATGACCTTCAGGACAGCAAAGTGTATGTGGCATGGAGGTTTTACGGCAGAATGGTGTTCTGAAGCATTTGCTGATCGCGGGTGATTAAAGTGAAGCCGTTTCTCCGCGGTCCCTAAAGTGAAACCGTTTCTCCGCAGTCCCCAAAGTGAGACCGTTTCTCCACGGTCCCTAAGTGAGACCGTTTCTCCACGGTCCCTAAAGTGAGACCGTTTCTCTGCGGTCCCTAAAGTGAGACCGTTTCTCCACGGTCCCTAAGTGAGACCATTTCTCCACGGTCCCTAAAGTGAGACCGTTTCTCTGCGGTCCCTAAGTGAGACCGTTTCTCCACGGTCCCTAAAGTGAGACCGTTTCTCTGCGGTCCCTAAGTGAGACCGTTTCTCTGCGGTCCCTAAGTGAGACCGTTTCTCTGCGGTCCCTAAGTGAGACCGTTTCTCCGCGGTCCCTAAAGTGAGACCGTTTCTCTGCGGTCCCTAAAGTGAGACCGTTTCTCCGCGGTCCCTAAAGTGAAGCTGTTTCTCTGCGGTCCCTAAAGTGTGACCGTTTCTCCGCGGTCCCTAAGTGAGACCGTTTCTCCGCGGTCCCTAAGTGAGACCGTTTCTCCGCGGTCCCTAAAGTGAAGCCGTTTCTCCGCGGTCCCTAAGTGAGACCGTTTCTCCGCGGTCCCTAAGTGAGACCGTTTCTCCGCGGTCCCTAAGTGAGACCGTTTCTCTGCGATCCCTAAGTGAGACCGTTTCTCCACGGTCCCTAAGTGAGACCGTTTCTCCGCGGTCCCTAAAGTGAAGCCGTTTCTCCGCGGTCCCTAAGTGAGACCGTTTCTCTGCGATCCCTAAGTGAGACCGTTTCTCCACGGTCCCTAAGTGAGACCGTTTCTCTGCGGTCCCTAAAGTGAGACCGTTTCTCCACGGTCCCTAAGTGAGACCGTTTCTCTGCGGTCCCTAAAGTGAGACCGTTTCTCCGCGGTCCCTAAAGTGAAGCCGTTTCTCCGCGGTCCCTAAGTGAGACCGTTTCTCCGCGGTCCCTAAAGTGAAGCCGTTTCTCCGCGGTCCCTAAGTGAGACCGTTTCTCCGCGATCCCTAAGTGAGACCGTTTCTCCACGGTCCCTAAGTGAGACCGTTTCTCTGCGGTCCCTAAAGTGAGACCGTTTCTCTGCGGTCCCTAAAGTGAGACCGTTTCTCTGCGGTCCCTAAAGTGAGACCGTTTCTCCGCGGTCCCTAAAGTGAGACCGTTTCTCCGCGGTCCCTAAGTGAGACCGTTTCTCCACGGTCTCTAACTCGTGCGGCCGGTCGGCGCTGGCAGTAACGCTGCAGATAACGGCGTGCGTGTGTTTGGTGACGCCGCACCCCGGTGTTGGAGGATGGAAGCCCGTAGTTTGCGCTGCATCGGCGCTGGATGCCGGATGCTGGGCCTGGAGCTGCAGAAATGGAACACGTGAGAAGTGGATGAATCCTGAGCCCTGGTGTCGTCCCAGAGATGGATGTGTACTGAAGGCCTCTGGCTCCGCCAGCGGCTGCTCTGATTGATTACAAACAAAAACCGTTTTACCTTCAGTCCATTATCCCCCCCCCCCCCAATCCCACACCCTACACCCCAACACCCCCACCCCCCCTACCACCCTACCCCCCCCCCCCCCCAATCCCACACCCTACACCCCCACCCCCCTACCCCCCCCCCAATCCCACACCCTACACCCCACAATCCACAATGATTGGAGAGTCTTCTCTCTGGCTTCTATGCAAACTAGGAGGACGTGGTCTACAGCATCCTATTTCATGCTGTTACTGTATTTCAGTTCCACACCCCCACATTACTGTAATGCAGCCCCACACCCCCACATTACACCCCCACACCCCCACACCCCCATTACTGTAATGCAGCCCCACACCCCCCACATTACTGTTACTGTATGCAGCCCCACACCCCCCCTCATTACAATGCAGCCCCCCCATTACTGTACTGCAGCCCCACACCCCCTCATTACTGTAATGCAGCCCCACCCCCCACACCCCCACATTACTGTACTGCAGCCCCACACCCCCACATTACTGTAATGCAGCCCCACACCCCCCACACCCCCACACCCCCACATTACTGTACTGCCCCCACACCCCCACCATTACTGTAATGCAGCCCCACCCCCACACCCCCACACCCCACAGCCCACACCCCCACATTACTGTACTGCAGCCACACCCCCACACCCCCACATTACTGTACTGCAGCCCCACACCCCCATTACTGTACTGCAGCCCCACACCCCACACCCCCTCATTACTGTAATGCAGCCCCACAACACCCCCCACATTACTGTACTGCAGCCCCCCCCACACCCCCCACAACCCCCACACAGGTACCCCCCACATTACTGTACTGCAGCCCCCACCCCCATTACTGTATGCAGCACACCCCCACACACCCCCACACCCCCACATTACTGTACTGCAGAGCCCCACACCCCCATACCCCTCATTACTGTAGAGGGCCCCACACCCCCCACAGCCCCACACCCCCCCACACCCCCACACCCCCACATTACTGTAATGCAGCCCCACACCCCCCGGCTGTAAAGCTCAGAGATGTATTGTGTATTTCCCAGCATGAACTCCCCATCACCTCCTTACCACAGCTTACAGCTTCTCTGACTGATGTGACCTCAGTGCACAGACTCATCTCCCTCTCTCCCTCCCTCACTCTCTCTCCCCCATCATCACCCTCTTTCTCGCTCACTCTCTCTCTCCTCTCCATCACCCTCTCTCTCCCTCCCTCCCTCCCCAGCCCGCGTCTGCATGTATAAGAGCAGCGTAGGCTTTAGTTTGTACTGTAAGTGATTCTCTCTGCTGTTCTCTCTGTGTTCTCTCTGTGCGGTGGAGCAGCCCCTGAGAGCGTGCAGCGGGAAACGCTGTGCCCCTCCCGGACTGAGCCCCCCCCCCCCCCCCCCCCCCCCCCCCCCCCCCCCCCCCCCACTGACCCGACTCCTCTGTCTCCATGATATGGCAGGGCCTGCGTTTGAGTGACAGGGCTGTTTTCAGATAGAGAGGCCCTGCTGCGTGTTAGCGCCAGCGACAGTGTGTGGCATCTGCTGTGCTCTGTCAGGGGTATCAGGGGCTTTCTTTCTCTCTCTCTCTCTCCCTCTATCCCCATCCCTCGCTCTCCCTCTCCCTCTACCCCCTCCCTCACTCTCCCTCTACCCCCCTCTCTCACCCTCTCTCTCCCTCTATCCCCCTCCCTCGCTCTCCCTCTCCCTCTTACCCCATCCCTCACTCTCCCTCTATCCCCCTCTCTCACCCTCTCTCTCCCTCTATCCCCCCTCTCGCTCTCGCTCTCACTCTCCCCCCCCCCCCCCCGCTCTCTCGGGGTGCTCTGATGTGAGACACCCCCTCATTAGAGGAGGGGTATTCTCAGGAAGCAGGCAGACGGTGGCCCCGGTGTGATCTGACCCCTGTTTCCCCATCCCTGACCTTGAAAAGATGTTCCGGGGTTTATATTCCATTCTCTCACATATCATATCTTTTTTTTTTTCTTTTTTTCATTTTATCCTCACTGGCCATGAAAATTTTAGTACTTGGAGAGAATTGAAAACATTTTGTTTCAAACCTCCTATGCTTGCTTTCCCAGAGTTCAGGGTGAGGTGTGTGGGGCTTATACTGCATCAGGCCTGCATTGATGGAATGAAGCTGAATAATTCACTGTTTATTTGATGGTTGGCTGTGACAGATGCACACTGTGCTAACCCTGGATTCATTATGACTCAGAGACCCAGCCAAGCAGATCACATTTCTTTGCAGAAAGTGTGTTTTACTCTGTAAATCTCACCTGAAGAGCCCTTGTTTTTGCTGGCAGGTGGTGAATATGACTGCGGTCGATTCAGACGCTCAGAAACTCGAGTGACGGTCCCGGGCCGTGTTCCGCACCGTTGTCATGGCGAGCCTGTCGTGGGGCGGGGCCTTGCGCTGGTGAATGATTCCCTGTCCCGTTATTTAT
>CM045898.1:48403518-48408518 GCA_025169545.1 Anguilla japonica
GAGCCCACACCCGCAGCCGAACGCCACGGCGACGGGGCGCAGGGGGCGCAGGGGGGCGGGAGGGAGGAGGGCATGGCGGGAGGGGGCGGGGGCGTGGCAGGAGGGGGTGCGGAGGAAGAGGAGGAGAGGCCAGCCCCCCAGGAGGGAGGGAAGGAGCAGGGACACTGTGACGGTGGAGCGGCTGCGCTGTACAGAACATGGCCAGGAGGGGTCGCTGTACTGCAAAAACGACGAGAAGATTGTGTGCGTGGTGTGTGCCGTGCAAGGGGAGCACAACACCCACGAGATCATCACCCTACGGGAGGCCTACCTGTGGCAGAAGGTGAGAGAACCTGCGGGAGGTGCACTGTGAGAAAGGAGGCTGCACTGCTGCACCTGTGACAGGTTATAGAGTCTGCATAGGGTCTACTATACCTGTGACAGGTTATAGAGTCTACATGGGGTCTACTATACCTGTGACAGGTTATAGAGTCTACATGGGGTCTACTATACCTGTGACAGGTTATAGAGTCTACATGGGGTCTACTATACCTGTGACAGGTTATAGAGTCTACATGGGGTCTACTATACCTGTGACAGGTTATAGAGTCTACATAGGGTCTACTATACCTGTGACAGGTTATAGAGTCTGCATAGGGGCTACTATACCTGTGACAGGTTATAGAGTCTACATGGGGTCTACTGCACCTGTGACAGGTTATAGAGTCTACATAGGGTCTACTATACCTGTGACAGGTTATAGAGTCTGCATAGGGTCTACTATACCTGTGACAGGTTATAGAGTCTACATGGGGTCTACTATACCTGTGACAGGTTATAGAGTCTACATGGGGTCTACTATACCTGTGACAGGTTATAGAGTCTCCATAGGGTCTACTATACCTGTGACAGGTTATAGAGTCCACATGGCATCCATTTTCAGTGGCCCACTCTGGCCTTGTCGACGCCCCTCAGAAATACAATACAGTTACAACGAGCCATTCCTTATTAAGTAATAAAGAATATGTGGATTAAAAACAGTAAATATGTAAAAGTCTGGGCAGCTCGTATAGACAGAGATCCAGTAGACTAAACTAAACAAAGACATTTTTCAAGTTACTTTCACTGTTATAATTTAACTGCAGGCCTCAGCAAAGAAAATCCTCTGAAGGGTCACTAAACAGCATCGATTCTGTCCGTTCCACTCAGCACCTACTGGAGGGAGAGCCGGCCAATTAGCTCGATGCTTTCATCCATTTTAGTCTTCCTTTGTGTACATTTACCTGCGTTTTCCCTGCATAATCAGTGATGCATGGCACACTCCACTGCAGCTAGTCATTCAGTCCTTTCAGAAACTAGGCGCTTCATGTGAACAAACTGCCAAACAGCAGTTGGATTCGGGTGATAATGGCATCGCTGTTGTTACGCACTCGTTCGCTTGAGAGGCACATGGCTGAAGTGATGGCCGAGGACTGCGGAGTGAAGTTAGCGGCCGTTGGGGAGTGAAGTTAGCGGCCGTTGCGGAGTGAAGTTAGCGGCCGTTGCGGAGTGAAGTTAGCGGCCGTTGCGGAGTGAAGTTAGCGGCCGTTGCGGAGTGAAGTTAGCGGCCGTTGCGGAGTGAAGTTAGCGGCCGTTGGGAGTGAAGTTAGCGGCCGTTGCGGAGTGAAGTTAGCGGCCGTTGGGGAGTGAAGTTAGCGGCCGTTGGGGAGTGAAGTTAGCGGCCGTTGGGAGTGAAGTTAGCGGCCGTTGCGGAGTGAAGTTAGCGGCCGTTGCGGAGTGAAGTTAGCGGCCGTTGCGGAGGGAAGTTAGCGGCCGTTGGGGAGTGAAGTTAGCGGCCGTTGGGGAGTGAAGTTAGCGGCCGTTGGGGAGTGAAGTTAGCGGCCGTTGCGGAGTGAAGTTAGCGGCCGTTGCGGAGTGAAGTTAGCGGCCGTTGTGGAGTGCAGTTAGCGGCCGCTGCGGAGTGATTAGCGGAGTTAGCGGCCGTCTCTGTTTCCGTCGATTTCACAAACAGGACACGTTTGATCCCAACTGCTTCAGAATTTTTAAATGACCAATAAATAAATGTCAGCCAGTTTTGTGAATCCTTTATGTGTAATAGCCTTACTATAATTGCTGTAAAATGCTTCATATTTATCATGTCATACGAGCCATCACCAAATTGTTATAATAGCAGTTTGACGAACGTACAGCATTAAAAATGAAACGTAATAGGTGTTTATATCATTTTTCTTTGACATTTCTAGCTCTTGTTGTTCATTCATCCAAGTTCTTTTTAACTTCTGTGAGCATGATAGAGAATATATTAAAGTAGTCCAATCACTTTTGCAATACCTCAAGCTAGGAATTTGAATCTTCCATGGGATAGTAGAGTTAGTTGAATACAGACATTTCTTGAACCGGTTCAGATGAAATTACAACAGCTTTGTTGGCCTGACCTGTTGAACCATTCAGAGTGGTGCATGCTGAGTGTAGCCTGTAGTCAACAGGTTGTTATAAGTTTATTATATTACGCTATTGAAGGTCTCCGTCGTGGTCTCTTCCTGGCACCCTAAGATCCAGCTTTGTCTTCACCGAGTTCAGTCTCACTTCCCCCTCCAGTTACGGAGATTAGTAACGAGCGGCTTGACAAGCCAGGAGTCGCTAATGAGCTGAAGGCCTTCCAGGACCAGAGCTGTGCGGATCAGACCTGAAGCGCAGACTCTGCCCATCCTTCCAGGACCAGAGCTGTGCGGATCAGACCTGAAGCGCAGACTCTGCCCATCCTTCCAGGACCAGAGCTGTGCGGATCAGACCTGAAGCGCAGATTCTGCCCATCCTTCCAGGACCAGAGCTGTGCGGATCAGACCTGAAGCGCAGATTCTACCCATCCTTCCAGGACCAGAGCTGTGCGGATCAGACCTGAAGCGCAGGTTCTGCCCATCCTTCCAGGACCAGAGCTGTGCGGATCAGACCTGAACCGCAGATTCTGCCCATCCAGCTCAGGGATGGAGTCCAGTGAACAGAGAATACTGAGGAATATATTTTAGTTTCTTTCCATTGTAATGTTATCAATTAAATTAAAATCAGTAAGAAAAGAAATAATAAATTGAAGGTGTCAGGAGCTCCCAGAGTTTATGGAACAGAAATAAATGATGATAATGTGTGTCTCTGTGTGTGTGAGTGTGTGTGTGTGAGTGTGAGCGTGTTTGAGCATGAGCATGTGTGTGTGTGTGTGTGTGTGTGTGTGTGTGTGTGTGTGTGTTATCATAGCCACTCATTGTTTTGGAGATATAATTACACTGTAAATGTAGTTCCTGGCTGCCTCCAGTCATTCCACCCGTCTGCACTGTGGTTTGCACATTTATTATTAGAAATTAGAGCAGCATTAGCAGCATTATGGATTACGATGCTGGTGATGCTGTCAGGGATACGTCACCCTTGCGGCTCTGCGGGTTCTGTGCGGAGGCTCCCAGGTTGCTCCCAGGCTGCTCCCAGGTTGCTCCCAGGTTGCTCCCAGGTTGCTCCCACGTTGCTCCCACGTTGCTCCCAGGTTGCTCCCAGGTTGCTCCCACGTTGCTCCCACGTTGCTCCCACGTTGCTCCCAGGTTGCTCCCAGGTTGCTCCCAGGTTGCTCCCACGTTGCTCCCAGGTTGCTCCCACGTTGCTCCCACATTGCTCCCACGTTGCTCCCAGGTTGCTCCCACGTTGCTCCCACGTTGCTCCCAGGTTGCTCCCAGGTTGCTCCCACGTTGCTCCCAGGTTGCTCCCACGTTGCTCCCACATTGCTCCCAGGTTGCTCCCAGGTTGCTCCCAGGTTGCTCCCACATTGCTCCCAGGCTGCTCCCACATTGCTCCCACATTGCTCCCAGGTTGCTCCCACGTTGCTCCCACGTTGCTCCCAGGTTGCTCCCAGGTTGCTGGGTCGTCGTTGCATGTTGAAGTGATTGATGAGGCTGTGGCTTCACAGCCTGCTGTTATTCAGTCTCACATGACTCCATTGTAAACACTTTCTAAACTAGTCAAGTGACTTCATTTCAAAACAAATGCCAGAAATAACTTTTATGCATCAAAGTTCCAAAACCCAAAACACAAAATTGGAATGATTCATCAGGCTGGCTAATTTTCTATGGAGAAAAAAAAAACTATTTAAATTCTTACATAAAAGGACAGTAAATGAAAGAATTGGAGATATTAATTATGCTTTCACTTGAATGGGCTGCTAATGATTAATGTTCTATTTTGCATGTCTCTGGTGACATACTTGGTTAAAAAGACTCATTTTACGTGGGATGTGTCCTATTATATTTGATTTAGTGCGATTTCCCCAGTGCTAGTGCTGGACGTGCCTTCACATGCAGACTACCCCCCCTGCACAGACAGGCAGCTGGGCCTTCACACGCAGACCCCTGTCCTGCACAGACAGGCAGCTGGGCCTTCACATGCAGTAGAGATCACATTACAGATCAGCATCTCTGTCCCCATGGTAACCCATCAGTAAGATGAGCCTGTATGTGTGAACTTCACAGGTGGAGGTGCGTTATATACACCAGGGCTAGAGGAAGATAGCTGAGAGCTGAGCGTCTGATCTGGGGCCTCCTTCAGGGGGTGGTGAGGGGGGGGGGGGTCGTGGGGGTTGATGGGGTCACTGGGTGCCCGGGAGTGGGGTTGGGGGGGCAACGCAGGCCCTGGTCTGATCCCTTCTCTCCTCCTCTGTAGAGTAAAGGGGGAGTCGACCTGCTGGGCTCCACACAGGAAATGGCGGAGAGGATCAAGTCGAAGTGGACCAGCCCAGACGTAAGCTTCCTGCCGTCATTACACGCTACCCAGAGAACCGCCAACACAGCACAGTGTCTGTCTGATGCATTCATATGTAGCCTTCAATGTTCATTCATTGTGGTGGCATTTAGACAACATTTATTCAGCATAATAATTGTTATTTAATAGGCTATATTTTAAAATGTTGAATTTTAAATTATTTTTTTTCCAGTTTGACTCCTAGTATTTGTTTTATTTACTTGCAATGAGGAACAAGGTGAAAATAA
>CM045898.1:48411018-48436018 GCA_025169545.1 Anguilla japonica
ATTTATTATTTCTTTTTTCACTGATTTTAATTTAATTTAATTAGTGGCTGTGTGATTATCCCGCAGCAGAGACGGTCCTGCTCAGCATACCGCCGTCACTTTCAGGCTCTGACGCCTGCCTGCACAGATGGCCTGCTGGGTCTACCTCCAGGCCTGTCGAAAAAGAAAAGTAAATTAGAGTGTCCTTATTATTTCTGCAATTGAAAGTGTTTGATTACTTAGAAGGAAATGTATGTGGGGGAGGGGGGAGGGGGGGAGGGGTTCTGAAACGGTGCTCATTTGGAAGAGAGGGTGATTACCCAAGAGGCGAAACATGCGGTTCAAAGCTATTTTCTCTTAATCACATTTTTTACCTCCTGCCCCCCCCCCCCCCCCTTTCATCCCCTCATGGCTGCACCGATGGGAGGTCAGAGGTCACTACTCTCAGACACAAAGTCATCACATGAATATTCATATACTATTCACACATGCATTTTAACCCTCTGCCGTCTCATGTCCTGCAGAGAGGGCGCTGCGTTCGTTTGTCCGGTGGTGTCGGGCTTTGGTTCTGACCAGGTCTTCCTGCTCTGGCTTCATACACATTAATCCTGGGGCTCCTGTTGGAGGCATCTCTGTGGTTATTGCGTTATTAAAGGAGGGATATTCCTCCACAAACGTGCAGGAAGAGCGAGGAGGTGACCTCACTGCTGCACGCAAAAATATATATACTCCATTAATGCTACTTTTATTTCTCCGGTCAGAAATAGATCTGTGCATCCTGGTCCCCTGTTCAGATCTGACACACACTTCCAGTCTCTGGCCCCACCCCCTTATTTACAGTGTGTGTGTGTGTGTGTGTCAGTGCCAGCTGATGTGTGTGTGTGTGTGTCTGTCAGTGTGTGTGTCAGTGCCAGCTGATGTTTCTCTGTGTGTGTGTGTGTGTGCGTGAGTCTGTGTGTGTTCTGTGTGTCTTGTGCGTGTGCATGTGTCAGTACCAGCTGACTACTGTAGAGAGGGGGGCAGGAGGGAGCGATAGAGAGAGGAGGGAAGGATAGGAGATGGGAAGGAGGAAGGGATAGAGAGAGAGGGGGGGAAGGAGGGAGGAATAGAGCGGGGGAAGGAGGGAGGGATAGAGAGACAGGGGAAGGAGGGAGGCAGAGAGAGAGGGAGAGGGAGACAGCTTAAATGCTGTGCAAATTGCACGTTCCCTTCAATTGCCTCCCAGCTCGCAGGGAATTCAAATGAAAGATAAAGGCTGATTGTTCTTCTGCTCCTTCAGCAGACCTCTCTCTCTCTTTCTGGGATCCTGAATCCTCCATCCTCCTGGGGGGCCACAGTCCACAGAACAGGTCCTGGGGGGGCACAGTCCAGAGAACAGGTCCTGGGGGGCCACAGTCCCCCCTTGTTAATCCATATCTGAGACAGGAGAATGTTATTCACAGAGTTGTCATATTTAATAGGATGTAGCCAAAGAGGTCTGCAAGGGGGCCTGGAAAAAAAAGATTGAAGAAATCAGAGTAGCTGTGGCCCTGAACCCGAAACGGATGAGGTGCTGATGATGACAGTCACTGGTCTGGTTTTGAGTTTTGTTTTAGTGATTTGTGTCTGCATCACACCCTCCCATGTCCCACTTTACCCCCCCCCCCCCCCCCCGCAGATGAGCACGGAGCAGCTGGAGTGCTATGTGAACCAGCAGTTTGACGCGCTGCACAGGCTGGTGCGGCTGGAGGAGCGGCGCACGCTGCACCTGGTGGACCTGAAGGAGGCCTTCCTCACCGCGCAGGCCGCAGAGAAGATGGCCGAGATCAGCGTCCACACCGAGCGGCTGCAGGCCGAGATGGACTCCATTACCCAGCAGCTCGGGGCCCTGGACCAGGGGGAGGAGCCTGCCGCCAACCCCGTCCCCATGGTGAGCAGCCCCGCCCTCCAGCGCTCCGCTCTCCGCGTGACTGATGCCCGCACACGCGTGTGTAAAATCACACATTAACTCTTCCCATTATGAGCCGTAATGGCGGCTCCTTCATGTTGGCGCTCGCCATTCGTCACCCGGGGCTAGCGTGCGCTAACTCAGCGTCCCTGTGATTGATGGGCAGCCATCTGTGAGACTCCTGGAGCTGCTGCTAATTAGAAATGTGAGAGTGGGGCCTCGTGAGGGAGCCTATGCGTGCTCTCAGTCATTTATGACGTGTGTGAGCCAATCAAACGGCTCTCTTTTCCACGGCAAGAACAAAAATACGTTACGATTGGTTGAAATTAGAGAGTCACCCGTCGTCCCTTTTTTTCATGCTTGCAAGGGCTTTCTCTCTCTCTTTGCTTTTAACCCTTTAAAGTGTGAGATCACAGATGTGTGAGTAGAATGTTCTGCACTGAACATTCTAATGCTGATGTCATAATCACTACTGGTGACCAAAGGCAACAGAGTTCTAGAACACTACTTAGATTTTTGAAAAAAACATTCCATAAAATCCTACTCTTCAAAGGGTTAATAAGGACCAAAAAGAACGCAAAAGAGGAAGTTTGCAGAGATATTTGTCAGAGGGCAGAGGCTTGATGGTTAGTGTCAGCTGAGGCCAATTTAAAACAAAAAAGATAGAAAGCAAGGCAGGCTTGGTCCACCGGGATCAAGAGCTAAAACCAATCCCCCTCTAAACGCACAGCCTCCTCTGTACTCATATAAACTCCCTCCTCCCCAAGGACGTTCCCACACGCTCAGCTCCCCGCCCGCCCCGCCCTCCCTGGGCGAGCTGCAGTCGGACTTTCGGCAGAAGTAAAGACCCTCCGGCCCATTTTTCAGTCAGCAGGCCGTTCAGCGGGAGGCTGCGGCGTCTCAGGCTGTTAAAGCAGCGCAGACTGCGGCTGCCTTAATGCGGCCCTGCGCCTGCACAGCCTGCCCAGAGCACAGCCTGCCTCTCCCCAGAGCACAGCCTGCCCAGAGCACAGCCTGCATCACCCCAGAGCACAGCCTGCCTCTCCTGAGTGCACAGCCTGCCCCTCCCCAGAGCACTGCCGACCTCTCCTGGCTGCACAGCCTGTCTCTCCCCAGAGCACAGCCTGCCTCTCCCCGGAGCACAGCCGGCCTCTCCCCGGAGCACAGCCGGCCTCTCCCCGGAGCACAGCCAGCCTCTCCCCAGAGCACAGCCTGCCTCTCCCCAGAGCACAGCCTGCTTCTCCTGGGTGCACAGCCGGCCTCTCCCCAGAGCACAGCCTGCCTCTCCTGGGTGCACAGCCAGCCTCTCCCCAGAGCACAGCCTGCCTCTCCCCGGAGCACAGCCTGCCTCTCCCCAGAGCACAGCCGGCCTCTCCCCAGAGCACAGCCTGCCTCTCCTGGCTGCACAGCCTGCCTCTCCCCAGAGCACAGCCTGCCTCTCCTGGGTGCACAGCCTGCCCCTCCCCAGAGCACAGCCGGCCTCTCCTGGCTGCACAGCCTGCCTCTCCCCAGAGCACAGCCTGCCTCTCCTGGGTGCACAGCCTGCCTCTCCCCAGAGCACAGCCTGCCTCTCCCCGGAGCACAGCCGGCCTCTCCCCAGAGCACAGCCTGCCTCTCCTGAGTGCACAGCCGGCCTCTCCCCAGAGCACAGCCTGCCTCTCCTGGCTGCACAGCCAGCCTCTCCCCAGAGCACAGCCTGCCTCTCCCCGGAGCACAGCCGGCCTCTCCCCAGAGCACAGCCTGCCTCTCCTGGGTGCACAGCCTGTCTCTCCCCAGAGCACAGCCTGCCTCTCCTGGGTGCACAGCCGGCCTCTCCCCAGAGCACAGTCTGCCTCTCCTGAGTGCACAGCCTGCCTCTCCCCAGAGCACAGCCGGCCTCTCCTGGCTGCACAGCCGGCCTCTCCTGGGTGCACAGCCGGCCTCTCCTGGGTGCACAGCCAGCCTCTCCTGGGTGCACAGCCAGCCTCTCCTGGGTGCACAGCCTGCCTCTCCTGGGTGCACAGCCAGCCTCTCCTGGGTGCACAGCCTGCCTCTCCTGAGTGCACAGCCAGCCTCTCCTGGGTGCACAGCCGGCCTCTCCTGGATGCACAGCCGGCCTCTCCCCAGAGCACAGCCTGCCTCTCCCCAGAGCACAGCTGGCCTCTCCTGGATGAGGAACAGCCCGGTCCTCGGCTCGGCTGATTAAAGCCTAATTGAATGCCGATGGGTGTCCTGCTTTTTCACTCGTGTAAGCCGTTCGGCTGTGAGTAATGCACAGAGTGATTCCGAATGCCTTTCCCAGAATGCCGTTTTCCTCTAATTGCGCCTGGGCTCCTCGGAGCTGTAGACCAGGATGGAAATCGGCTCCTGTCCCTGGCTGCTGTTAATCAGAGGGCTGCAGATAGTTTCTCCCTCTCCTCTTAGTGCAGCCCCCCCTGGCCTGCCGTGCGTCTGATCTGTAAGCAGCTTCTCCTGGGGTCCAGAATAAATGCACCCTGAGTCCTGGAGAGCCACTTCATTTTAGTTGCCATTTTGAAAAAAATAAAAATAAAAATCCTGCTGAGGTTTTATTTACAAACTAGGACGTCAAAATTCAAAGGAATGCGTTTGTCTGAATGCTCATGAACACCGAATCACACATTTAATCTGTAGGTGATCTGTGATATCTTTACCTCTTCTGCACCCCACCCCCCCCCCCCCCCACACCCCCCACAAACGCTTAGGCTAGAGTATAAAGAGCTGGAAAGAGCTGTTCAGGTATGGCTCGAGTTTCCCAGGTGGAATCACAGGGCTGTTTCACAGACATTACACATGGTGAGGCAGATGAAGATCTCCTCTGGATGAAGAGCACTGCAGACACTAGCACCTGGAGCGCACCCCAGCCGGCCTGGTCGTTAAGGGCTCAGGCTGCGTGTTTATTACTGGATGCATGGCCTCCTATTTTACTGTCTAATCTGCCGATCTGTCATTAAATCAATAGAGAGCGGCGGTAGGTAAGCAGTATTACAGCTGCTCTGTGTTTACTGTGGAGTGACTGGGGCTCTGATTACTCTGAACAGAGCTCTCTGCAGAAGGGCCTCATCTCTCTCACACACACCTCCTCTGCCTCGCTAGAGTACACACTAGAGTTACACGCACACCCTCACACCCTCACACACACACACACACACACACACATACACACACGCACATACACACATACACACACACACCCTCATACACACATATACCTACACACACACAAACACCCTCATACACACACACACACACACACATACACCTACACACACCCTCATACACACATACACCTACACACACTCATGCACACACACCTACAGACACGCATACACACACACGCATACACACACACACAAAAATACTTTTTTTAGCTTGTGTAAAAAAGTATACTAGAACACACTGATATACCATTGCACATACATGCACACACAAACGCACTCACACCTGAATGCATGCATGTGCACACGCACAGTCAGAAAGACGCGTGGAAGCACACGCTGGTCGGTCTGTGCTTAAGCACGTTGTCCACATATCCTGAGCCGCACGAATAGGCCACTGGACACGACAGCCGGGTCAGAACCAGGCCACAAGCAAGCCAAAATCAGGCCAAAACCAGGCCAAAACCAGGCCAAAACCAAGCCAGAACCAGGGCAAAACCAGGCCAAATCAGGACAGGAAGAGCATAATTTAATGGGAAAATCACGTCTGAAAACCCAGACATGCAGCTAATGAACGTTTCTCTTGGACACGTCCACACGGCTCCAGTTCAGCGACGCTAGCAGAGCGATTAGCGCCTGCCAGGCTGCACTCATACGCAGATCTGTGTTTCCTCCTGTTTCACAGAAGTGCTGTCTGTGCTGTCCTTTTTTCTTCCACTGAGCCTCATCCCCAGAGTGGACATGGAGACCAATAACAAGGGGGAGTCGACAAAAACTGAAATAGGCACTTATCTGGAGGCGTGGCCGTAGGTCTGTTAATTAACCAGCTGTGTGAAGTGCGTCTGAGTCACCAGGACTGGCATGAGAGGCTGTTCTTCTCTGGCCTCTCCATTCCATACCTTTCACTGAACCTTGACCTTTGACCTTTGGCCCCTGGGTTAACCGCAGAGGGGTTTTGTGCGTGAGGACGCCTGTCGTTTGAGCACCCCATCGGCAGCCTCCCCCTTTGATCTTTTAACCGACGCTGAAATCTGTTTTCTCTCTCTCTGTTTTTATTTTTGTTCCTTCTTGCTGCAGGCAGTGGAAGCCCAGCCGAGGTAAGAGGAGGAGGCGGAGCCGTCCCAGAAGCCTTTAGGGCCGCGTTTTGCTCAGCCTGTCGGGTGCGTGGGTTTCCTCAGCTGTCTGGCAGTCTCTCCTGGGGTGTGATCATCAGCATGCTGGCGACAGAGCAGCAGCCCCCCCCCCCCCCCCCCCCCCCCCCCGCCACGGTAGCCAATTAGCATCTTTCTTCTCTCAGCTCTCTGGCACCAGTGCACAGATGGTGACCTGTGTCGTCCAATCAGATGTTTACACTGAAGGGTTCACTGTGGGAAGGGGGGGGGGCGTACTGGGGTGGGGGGCAGCGTCTGTTTGGTTCAGAGGGTGGCTGGATTTGGGGGGGGGGGGGGGGGGGGTTTCCAACCTTCTCTGATCCAGAGACCTCCACCCTGGTTCAAAGGCACCCAGGGGAGACCCATCATGAATTTAAAAGGGTTTTTCTTTTTTTTTTTTTTTTTTACTTAAAAGTTTTATATTTTTCATTTTTAATTCTCCATGTGAAGTATAGGCAGGGACCCCCTACAGTACCTCCAGGAACCCCCGGGGTCCACAGACCCCCTGTTCAAAGCTCTAGATATGGAAAATTAGGCTGTCCTACAAAGAGTGTATTCCCCCCGCTGGTCTTAGTGTGCTTCTGCCGGAAGGCTTTTTCAGTAGACCCTACTTTTCCACCGTTGCAGCATTTAGTGCAGCGCTTTCGCTGTGCCACACCTGAGGCTTAAACCTGCAAACCCTCTGCTAATGAGTGTAGTTCCAATAGTGCGGCTGAAGGTCGATGGGCAGGGGCGTGTGATGGACTGCCTCGTTCCTCTGGGAGGGGCTTATTCAGGAAGAATGGGGAGGTTAAGCTGTCGGAATCGGGGGGGTGGGGGGGGGGCGTCTGTGGATTGAGCACTCAAACCGGATCCCTGCTGCTCGTGCTCAGCTGCGCCGTTTAACGGAAATGTTTAGACCAGAGGCCCGGGACCAATGATATTGCTCCGTTTGCCAGAGGAGGAGGCAGCTGACCAATGATAATGCTCCGTTTGCCAGAGGAGGAGGCAGCTGACCAATGATAATGCTCCGTTTGCCATCTTCACTAGCCTCAGAGCTCATCTCTAAGGCCTCCCATCAAAGTCACAGATGTCTGGTTCTACTGTCTCTGGGCCTTGACCACGCCATCGCTCAGAAAGGCAGTTTTTTACCTTCAGGCTGCGGTGTGTATAGTTTCAGTAGGACCAAAGAAAAGAGACCACATCGCAGAACTGCTGTCTGTGCAGTTTCATGGATAGGGAGCGGGTTTGAAACTCAGAGTTTGCAGGTTTGATTAACTGGTGTGGCACTGCCGCTGTGAGTTAGCTGCTTGCTGAATTGATTTGGTAAATGTAAGGCTATGTACCTGGGCTGAGCGCAGTTGTGTAAATATCCCTGGATAAGAGCTTGTGTTAAATACATCAAATACACTCTTCATTTTATCAGTTTTTATCATTCAGGTGTTTTTACTCAGCCGGGGGGGGGTGCAGACAGCAAAATGATCAGGACCAAAGGCAGTGGCTCCTCTTCCTCGTTTGATTCCGCAATAAAACTATTTTCCTTGCACGGATTACATAACAGCCAGGCAAAATGTGTGCACTTCAAATCAGGCGGTAATTGTTATTATTTCTGGAGGAGGCTGTTATCCCGGGTGATTCAGAGACCGTCACTGTAAGGTTTATGCAGCGCGCGTCTTCAGAGGCCAGGAAAAACACAACAGAAAAGAGAGAAAGAAAATAATCAACAACAAAAAAACAACACAGCGAGATAAGCGCACGCACCCAGGGAACGTGGGGAACAGCGCTCAAAATTATCATGAAAGAAAACTTCACAGCACAGAAAATTACAAAGAGAAGCGCAGGAGGAGCATGGGAGCTGCGAGAGAAGCATAAACCCACTCTAAGCGCATCTGCACACAACGCAGCACCTCATTACAGCTTCCAGTCTTTCCTTGGGAAATATAGCCATACAACAGATTCAACTTCTGCAGGAAGCTGGGCAGCCCTGCCATGGAGTCCAGGGTTCTGTTATAGATCAGGGAGCCTGTCAGTAGGGTAATGGGGTCACAGTGGAGAGACTGCAGGGTGCAGTAATGGGGTATCAGTGGGGAGACTGTGGGGTTCAGTAATGACTCAGACTGTGGGGTGCAGTAATGACTCAGACTGTGGGGTGCAGTAATGACTCAGACTGTGGGGTGCAGTAATGACTCAGACTGTGGGGTGCAGTAATGACTCAGACTGTGGGGTGCAGTAATGACTCAGACTATGGGGTGCAGTAATGACTCAGACTGTGGGGTGCAGTAATGGGGTCACAGTGGGGAGACTGTGGGGTGCAGTAATGACTCAGACTGTGGGGTGCAGTAATGACTCAGACTGCGGGGTGCAGTAATGACTCAGACTGTGGGGTGCAGTAATGACTCAGACTGCGGGGTGCAGTAATGACTCAGACTGTGGGGTGCAGTAATGACTCAGACTGTGGGGTGCAGTAATGACTCAGACTGTGGGGTGCAGTAATGACTCAGACTGTGGGGTGCAGTAATGGTGGTAACAGGACTGGGGTAGGTGGAGCAGGTGATTGGTGCTCAATGGAGAGCCTGGGGCCTGGCGGGGGGGGGGGGGGGGGGGGCCTGAGGGGCTCGCAGCTCTTCGGGGGGGCCGGGCTGGGGATTTGGTGCTAATGTTTTACGGACCAAAAACTGATTACTCAGCAAAACCCTAAACCCCCCTCTGTCTGGCCCCCAGGGAGCCACACCGCCGGGCCCAAACTCCCCCTCCCCCTCCCGCCTTGCCCCCCCTCCCCCAAACCCTCCCTTCTGCCACACCCTCCTCACTCCCCTTCTTTCCTGTCACCATGGAAACAGCCAACACTGACTCACACTCACACATACGCACACACACACATACACACACACAACACACTCACACACAGGCACACACACGCATACACACACTCACTCACACACACACATACTCATGCACACACACACACACACACGCACAAAGGAAGATTATTGCAGAACTTTATCCTCTGGATGTAATCTCACAATTACAACCTCTGAGCTATGATTAAATTGCATGGATTCAGAGCTGAAGAGAGAGAGACAGAGAGGGGGAGAGAGGGGGGGAGAGGGAGTGAGAGAGAGAGAGAGAGGGGGAGGGGGGGAGAGGGAGCGAGAGGTGATGATGTTAAACAATATCACCAAAGTTGCTTTGTCGAGTTGCATTTTGCTCTGTTGTGCTGCCAATAAAATGCCAGTGAACTGAACTGGATCAGGATGAAAGGGAGAGAGAGAGAGGGAGAGAGGGAGAGAGAGAGAAGAGGGGGAGGGAGGTAAGAAAGGAAAATGGGTGGAGAAAGAGGGAGAGAGATAGCAAAGGTTGTGGAGGTACAGGCATGTGGAAAAGTGAGACAGGTTTCCGTTCAATGCTTATGCAAATGAGAAAAATCAGATTCCTCATCCCTCCCCCCCCCCCTCCCCCCCATGACAAACCACACTGGCTTGGATATTCCCTTAGCTCTCCCTGCCCCACTGAGATGATAGAACCCTGATGAGAGAGAGTGTGTCTATTTCGGGAGCTGGCAGGGTGGGTGATCGATAGTCTCGTGGGGGGGGGGGGGGGGGGGCAGACAGACACAGTCTCAGGCAGACGGTGCTGGAATGCTCCCCAGGGCTGCAGAAAGCAGGGGGAGCATTCCAAGGGGCAAACACCAGCTCTTATTATTAATACATTTCTCCTCCTTTTCCTCCCTCTCTTCCTGAAAAAATGGCGAGTGTGTGTCTCAGACGCTCTGCGATGTGTGGAGCTGTGTTTGTTTGTTTATAATCAGAAGCCTTGCGGGTGGCTGACAGCTTTCAGAGGAAAGCTTCACGGCGTGTTTGTGTTGAGTCCCTCTAACACAGAGAATAATGCTGGGCCTCGTGTTCAGCGCGATGGATGAGCTTCACTTCATCCCGCTCATGCTCAAGACTCCATCATTTACACAAACAGCCCCCTGGAATAACCTCGGCTGAATAAAATGAAGAGTCATTTTTAATAAAGGCTGGGGATGTGTTTGCTTTGAAGGGCTCCTCCAGTATTCTTATGAAGATTATGAGCTTTTTGCCTTCAGTCATTTGCAGTGCATTGCATTACAGTCTCCGGGGCGACCCTGTAATCCAGAGACATGTACAGAGCTGGAGAACATCAGCCTCAATCATCTCATACCATTTAACGTACGATTTCATCTGGTGCTTTAGTTGCTGCTTGTTGTTTTCCCTCTTTATTAGGGAGCAGGACTGAAGTTAGTGTGGGGGAGCAGGAGGATGATGTTAGTGTGGGGGAGCAGGAGGACTGATGTTAGTGTGGGGGTAGCCTGCGCACGGTTAGTGTTTTTATTAGGTGAGCAGGAGGACTGATGTTAGTGTGGGGGAGCAGGAGGACTGATGTTAGTGTGGGGGTAACCTGCGCACGGTTAGTGTTTTTATTAGGTGAGCAGGGGGACTGATGTTAGTGTGGGGGTAACCTGCGCACGGTTAGTGTTTTTATTAGGTGAGCAGGAGGACTGATGTTAGTGTGGGGGTAACCTGCGCACGGTTAGTGTTTTTATTAGGTGAGCAGGAGGACTGATGTTAGTGTGGGGGTAGCCTGCGCACGGTTAGTGTTTTTATTAGGTGAGCAGGAGGACTGATGTTAGTGTGGGGGTAACCTGCGCACGGTTAGTGTTTCTGTGATAGACAGTCGGTGCCACATCAAAGGGAGCTGAATATTTTTTATTCTGTGTTTAAGTGGGATGAACGAATCGCTTTTATACTCCTACATCTCCACCCTCCTGCATTCCTATTTGTTTTCCATATTTGTTTGAATATTGTTGAACATTTTTCTTTTTCGGGTGTGATATTAGTAAGTAGATCACACCAGTGTTTCACTGAGCTGCTATTTTTGTTATATGCCTTGTGTGTGAGTGTGTGAGTGTGTGTGTGTGTGTGTGTGTGTGCGCGTGTGCGTGCGCGTGTGTGTGTGCGTGCGCGTGCGTGTGTGTGTGTGTGTGTAGAAGGGGGTATATGCCTTGTGTGTGTGGAAGGGAGTATATGCCTTGTGTGTGTGGAAGGTGGTATATATCTTGTGTTTGTGTAGAACAGTGTGTACACATTGTGTGTGTGTTTAGAAGGGGGTATATGCCTTGTGTGTGTGGAAGGGAGTATATGCCTTGTGTGTGTGGAAGGTGGTATATATTTTGTGTTTCTGTAGAACGGTGTGTACACATTGTGTGTGTATGCAGAAGTGTGCAGAAGTGTGTATGCCTTGTGTGTGTGTATAAGGGGGTATATGCCTTGTGCGCGTGTGTGTTGTGTGTGTGTGTGTGTGTGCGCTCGTGTGTGTGTGTGTGTGCATTCAAAGTGGCTTTGATTGGATTTCTTCCTTGTAAATAGACGGGGGCAGGTGTGATTGTGAGTGAGGCGTTCTGTTCCAGGCGTGTTGCTGCGGTGACAGAAGGTGCAGAAGGTGCAGAAGGTGCAGAAGGTGCAGAAGGTGCAGTCTGTGTGAAAGGCAGGCTGTGAATGGGTTACAGGGAGACAGACGGGCACGAACACAGACCTGAGAACAAGCGGAATGCAATCGGTTTTAAAATGAGGGTGATGTCAGATGGGGGGGGGGGGGGGCAGGACTCTGCTCTGGGGCGTCTCTGCCCTTCAGTCAGGACTGAAAGCAGCTCTTTAAATAGGGGCTCATCTTTAATCTTTAGTGCGGAGAAAAGGCGGATGGCGGAGGAGAGGAGCGCACGCACGTCTCTCATTACTCTCCCGGGCGGCGCAGTTGTGGGGTTCGTACGGCTTCTTAATACCGGATCGCAGGCGGACGGAGAGGTAGCAGAACAGAGGAAATCCCAAGAGGCCGTTTTGGGTTTTTTTTTTTGCCTCTGAAGCGGCAGCAAGTTAATTCTCGTTGTCCCGACGTTGGAATCAATTTGTCTGGAGGTCCGAGCCGGCCCGGGTGGGGAGGAGACGGAGGGCTGACATTTGGGGAGCGCTGATATTCTGGCAGCTGAATGAGGGAGACGTCTCCGGACGTGTAGGCCTTCGCTGACTGGGCTGAGAGCTGGCGCTGTGTTTTCAGCTCGGCTGGATAAGTGTTTCTGCTGCGGTAATAAATGTAAAAAAAATGAAAGAATTTGAGTTTATATAAACTCAGCCGGGTAGGATCTGAATTCCCTCTTCAGTGTTTCTAGAGGTAGTGTTTCTGATAGGGAGCCATTCAGTTTCTTTCCTACCCTGATATTTTCTCACTTATCTGCGATGGAGTGCTGCTTGCAGAAGGAAGGGTATAATGGCTCATCTTGTGATCATCTGGAGCTGCGTGGATATGAGTGTAGTTATTTATTCTTCAATTTTTTTTCCTCCCTATTTTCCACTCAGTTTGGAAACTGTAAACTGTGCCTCTTCACTTCCATGTTCCCCTTTAATGCATGTGTACCCCTCTAATGCGCGTGTACCCCACTAATGCGCATGTACCCCTCTAATGCGCATGTACCCCACTAATGTGCATGTACCCCTCTAATGCGCGTGTACCCCACTAATGCGCATGTACCCCTCTAATGCACATGTACCCCACTAATGCGCATGTACCCCACTAATGTGCATGTACCCCACTAATGTGCATGTACCCCTCTAATGCGCGTGTACCCCACTAATGCTCATGTACCCCACTAATGCTCATGTACCCCACTAATGCGCATGTACCCCACTAATGCTCATGTACCCCACTAATGCTCATGTACCCCACTAATGCGCATGTACCCCACTAATGCGCATGTACCCCACTAACGCGCGTGTACCCCACTAATGCGCATGTACCCCACTAATGCGCATGTACCCCACTAATGCGCATGTACCCCACTAATGCACATGTACCCCACTAATGCACATGTACCCCTCTAATGCGCATGTACCCCACTAATGTGCATGTACCCCTCTAATGCGCATGTACCCCACTAATGCGCATGTACCCTACTAATGCGCGTGTGCTTACCTATGAGCCAATGTCTGTTTTACGCCCCATAGAACACACCGCAGAGAAGAAGAATAGCACATGCTATTTAAAACACACCTTTTACATCTGGCAACAAGCATCCCAATGGGCTTCACAACGAGTAAAATATAAATAAAAAGTACCATTCATAAGTATGAAGTAGTTACGTTATTACTTATGATTCATAAGTCAGGGTGAAATTCACATAAAATCAAGTCGATAAGAATAATGGGCATAAAAAGCGTAGGTCTTCATTTGTTTGGTGTACAGGTGTGCAGGTGTACAGGTGTATAGAAAGAGCTGTCGGATTCTCCTGGAGTCCAGAAGAGCTCGCTGGGACCAGAGACCGTGTGAAAAGGCTGGATGTGGTCCCAGTATTCAGCGCTGACGCTGTGGGGGAGGAGTGCAGGGTGCTGATCCAGCTGAATGAAATGGTTCCATCCCATAATGCTCCTGAGCTGGCGGGAGGACAAGGCCAGACAGCTCCGAGAAAAGCGTCCATGGCAACGTGCGGACAGGGTGTGCTGATGTGTGCTTTATCATGTGCGTGTGAACGCAGGCGGCTCTGGTTTCTTTAGAAAAGCCACAAGTCAGGATGTGTTTGGAGAGGTGAGAGACACTCTGGGGAAAGTGTTTATCTGGAGTAGAGGCTCACACTGTGGGGAGAGTGTTTATCTGGAGTAGAGGCTCACACTGTGGGGAGAGTGTTTATCTGGAGTAGAGGCTCACACTGTGGGGAGAGTGATTATCTGGAGTAGAGGCTCACACTGTGGGGAGAGTGTTTATCTGGAGTACAGGCTCACACTGTGGGGAAAGTGTTTATCTGGAGTAGAGGCTCATGCTGTGGGGAGAGTGTTTATCTGGAGTAGAGGCTCACTGTGGGGAGAGTGTTTATCTGGAGTAGAGGCTCACTGTGGGGAGAGTGTTTATCTGGAGTAGAGGCTCACACTGTGGGGAGAGTGTTTATCTGGAGTAGAGGCTCACTGTGGGGAGAGTGTTTATCTGGAGTAGAGGCTCACACTGTGGGGAGAGTGTTTATCTGGAGTAGAGGCTCACTGTGGGGAGAGTGTTTATCTGGAGTAGAGGCTCACACTGTGGGGAGAGTGTTTATCTGGAGTAGAGGCTCACTGTGGGGAGAGTGTTTATCTGGAGTAGAGGCTCACACTGTGGGGAGAGTGTTTATCTGGAGTAGAGGCTCACACTGTGGGGAGAGTGTTTATCTGGAGTACAGGCTCACACTGTGGGGAGAGTGTTTATCTGGAGTACAGGCTCACACTGTGGGGGAGAGTGTTTATCTGGAGTAGAGGCTCACACTGTGGGGAGAGTGTTTATCTGGAGTAGAGGCTCACACTGTGGGGAGAGTGTTTATCTGGAGTAGAGGCTCACACTGTGGGGAGAGTGTTTATCTGGAGTAGAGGCTCACACTGTGGGGAGAGTGTTTATCTGGAGTAGAGGCTCACACTGTGGGGAGAGTGTTTATCTGGAGTAGAGGCTCACTGTGGGGAGAGTGTTTATCTGGAGTAGAGGCTCACACTGTGGGGAGAGTGTTTATCTGGAGTAGAGGCTCACACTGTGGGGAGAGTGTTTATCTGGAGTAGAGGCTCACACTGTGGGGAGAGTGTTTATCTGGAGTAGAGGCTCACACTGTGGGGAGAGTGTTTATCTGGAGTAGAGGCTCACTGTGGGGAGAGTGTTTATCTGGAGTAGAGGCTCACACTGTGGGGAGAGTGTTTATCTGGAGTAGAGGCTCACACTGTGGGGAGAGTGTTTATCTGGAGTACAGGCTCACTGTGGGGAGAGTGTTTATCTGGAGTAGAGGCTCACACTGTGGGGAGAGTGTTTATCTGGAGTAGAGGCTCACTGTGGGGAGAGTGTTTATCTGGAGTACAGGCTCACTGTGGGGAGAGTGTTTATCTGGAGTAGAGGCTCACACTGTGGGGAGAGTGTTTATCTGGAGTAGAGGCTCACTGTGGGGAGAGTGTTTATCTGGAGTAGAGGCTCACTGTGGGGAGAGTGTTTATCTGGAGTAGAGGGCTCACACTGTGGGGAGAGTGTTTTATCTGGAGTAGAGGCTCACTGTGGGGAGAGTGTTTATCTGGAGTAGAGGCTCACACTGTGGGGAGAGTGTTTATCTGGAGTAGAGGGCTCACTGTGGGGAGAGTGTTTATCTGGAGTAGAGGCTCACACTGTGGGGAGAGTGTTTATCTGGAGTAGAGGCTCACTGTGGGGAGAGTGTTTATCTGGAGTAGAGGCTCACACTGTGGGGAGAGAGTGTTTATCTGGAGTAGAGGCTCACACTGTGGGGAGAGTGTTTATCTGGAGTAGAGGCTCACACTGTGGGGAGAGTGTTTATCTGGAGTACAGGCTCACACTGTGGGGAGAGTGTTTATCTGGAGTAGAGGCTCACTGTGGGGAGAGTGTTTATCTGGAGTAGAGGCTCACACTGTGGGGAGAGTGTTTATCTGGAGTAGAGGCTCACACTGTGGGGAGAGTGTTTATCTGGAGTACAGGCTCACACTGTGGGGAAAGTGTTTATCTGGAGTAGAGGCTCATGCTGTGGGGAGAGTGTTTATCTGGAGTAGAGGCTCACTGTGGGGAGAGTGTTTATCTGGAGTAGAGGCTCACTGTGGGGAGAGTGTTTATCTGGAGTAGAGGCTCACACTGTGGGGAGAGTGTTTATCTGGAGTAGAGGCTCACACTGTGGGGAGAGTGTTTATCTGGAGTAGAGGCTCACTGTGGGGAGAGTGTTTATCTGGAGTAGAGGCTCACACTGTGGGGAGAGTGTTTATCTGGAGTAGAGGCTCACACTGTGGGGAGAGTGTTTATCTGGAGTAGAGGCTCACACTGTGGGGAGAGTGTTTATCTGGAGTAGAGGCTCACTGTGGGGAGAGTGTTTATCTGGAGTAGAGGCTCACACTGTGGGGAGAGTGTTTATCTGGAGTAGAGGCTCACACTGTGGGGAGAGTGTTTATCTGGAGTAGAGGCTCACACTGTGGGGAGAGTGTTTTATCTGGAGTAGAGGCTCACACTGTGGGGAGAGTGTTTTATCTGGAGTAGAGGCTCACACTGTGGGGAGAGTGTTTATCTGGAGTAGAGGCTCACACTGTGGGGAGAGTGTTTATCTGGAGTAGAGGCTCACTGTGGGGAGAGTGTTTATCTGGAGTAGAGGCTCACACTGTGGGGAGAGTGTTTATCTGGAGTAGAGGCTCACACTGTGGGGAGAGTGTTTATCTGGAGTAGAGGCTCACACTGTGGGGAGAGTGTTTATCTGGAGTAGAGGCTCACACTGTGGGGAGAGTGTTTATCTGGAGTAGAGGCTCACACTGTGGGGAGAGTGTTTATCTGGAGTAGAGGCTCACTGTGGGGAGAGTGTTTATCTGGAGTAGAGGCTCACACTGTGGGGAGAGTGTTTATCTGGAGTAGAGGCTCACACTGTGGGGAGAGTGTTTACCTGGAGTAGAGGCTCACACTGTGGGGAGAGTGTTTATCTGGAGTAGAGGCTCACACTGTGGGGAGAGTGTTTATCTGGAGTAGAGGCTCACACTGTGGGGAGAGTGTTTATCTGGAGTAGAGGCTCACACTGTGGGGAGAGTGTTTATCTGGAGTAGAGGCTCACACTGTGGGGAGAGTGTTTATCTGGAGTAGAGGCTCACTGTGGGGAGAGTGTTTATCTGGAGTAGAGGCTCACTGTGGGGAGAGTGTTTATCTGGAGTAGAGGCTCACACTGTGGGGAGAGTGTTTATCTGGAGTAGAGGCTCACACTGTGGAGAGAGTGTTTATCTGGAGTAGAGGCTCACACTGTGGAGAGAGTGTTTATCTGGAGTAGAGGCTCACACTGTGGAGAGAGTGTTTATCTGGAGTAGAGGCTCACTGTGGAGAGAGTGTTTATCTGGAGTAGAGGCTCACACTGTGGGGAGAGTGTTTATCTGGAGTAGAGGCTCACACTGTGGGGAGAGTGTTTATCTGGAGTAGAGGCTCACTGTGGGGAGAGTGTTTATGTGGAGTAGAGGCTCACACTGTGGGGAGAGTGTTTATGTGGAGTAGAGGCTCACACTGTGGGGAGAGTGTTTATCTGGAGTAGAGGCTCATACTGTGGGGAGAGTGTTTATCTGGAGTAGAGGCTCACACTGTGGGGAGAGTGTTTATCTGGAGTAGAGGCTCACACTGTGGGGAGAGTGTTTATCTGGAGTAGAGGCTCACACTGTGGGGAGAGTGTTTATCTGGAGTAGAGGCTCACACTGTGGGGAGAGTGTTTATCTGGAGTACAGGCTCACACTGTATCGAATGTCAGCTCGGCGTCTCTCCCTCACACCGCACCAGGCGGGTTTTGAAACGGGAGGTGCATCCTCTTCCTTTCCTGTGGAACGACGCAGGGCTTCCTCCAAGCGCACGGACCCTGTGATTATCTGTGAGACGCGGTGTGTCTGCTCGCCAGCCTCCTGCATGTGGGCGTCCCTTCTCCTCGTGAAATGTCAGGTCACCAGCGTCACCCGCGGCAACGGCCAGGAATTCTGGGAGAATAAAAGCGTCAGAGGGCTGGTGTGTGGGAGCAGCTGGCCCCAGACTCCCCCTCGTTGCGGGGAAGGCGCTGTGCTTCTCTGGCCTTTCCTCATCCAGACCCTATGGGCGGGACTGGGGGCTAACTCAGTGCTCCCCCACCCTGGTCCCGGGACACGCTGTGTCTGCTGGGTTTTGTCAAAGCCAATCTCTTCATCAATTAACCATAATTGTGTGCTTAAACTTATTTTAACAATGCAGGTTTGGCTGGTTGCCAGTTGCTGTCAGTTAAACTCGTTTTGCACAGATGGCTTCAGGTTTCCACACTCTCAGCAAACAGGACCCAAATGATTTCACCAGTCAGTTTGCAACTGAATAAAATTTGGAATAAAAAGTGGATCCACTTTCAAATGGAATTATTTGCCATATGAGCTGAATCTCTCTGTTCATACTGCGCTGAGGTGAATCTTTCTGTTCATACCGTGCTGAGGTGAATCTCTGTGTTCATACCGTGCTGAGCTGAATCTCTCTGTTCATACCGCGCTGAGGTGAATCTCTGTGTTCATACCGCGCTGAGGTGAATCTCTGTGTTTAAACTGCGCTGAGGTGATTGCTGTGGCTCGGCGAGTCCGCTCAGAAGGAACTCTGCCAAGGACATAAACAACAGCAGCCGAATTAGAGCGAGTAAACTTAGAGCTATTCTATGAGAGCGGGGGCTCGAGGTGGGGGGGGGCACGTGCCAGAGGAATCCGCGCGGACCACAGCTTTAAGAGCTGAGCACTCCAGCCATCGAGCGCGGTGGGGGGGGCGGTGGAGAGGGGGGGGTGTTAAAGTTATTGTTACTCATTGCCAAATCCGGTTTAGGAGGAAGTTGGGATCTTGGCCAATTTGCAGGGTGTTAGTCAGGCTTCCGTGATCTCTGAGCTCCAGTAGGAACACTCCAGCCTCAGAGATCAGCTCTGTCTTCTACACACACACACACACACACACACACGTGCACACACACACCCCCCCCCCACACACACACACACGCACAAACATGTACACACACACACACCCCCCCACACACACGCACACACACGCACACACACACACACGTGCACACACACACCCCCCCACACACGCACACACACACACCCCCCCACACACACGCACACACACGCACACACACACACACACACACACACACACGTGCACACACACACCCCCCCACACACGCACACACACACACACCCCCACGCACACGCACACACTTGGCAGAGATCAAACAGGGATTGCTGGGTAAGAAGTAGAGGTGGAGTTGGCTGGGGAGCAGTCATTGTGGAGTAGAGCTTGATGTGCAGGGGAACTAGAATGCAGGAGGGAGGAGGTGTGGGGTATCAGACACAGGGGCAGTAGAATACCGGAGGGTGGAGGTGTGGGGTATGAAGGCAGGAGAATGTGGTGCAGTGGGGTGGAGGCAGCTGGGTTTACTCTAATGAAATATTAACACTCCCCAGAGAACAGCAGCAGCTCCAGCCAGCCTGTGCCTCACTTTGAGTGTAATTGATCAGCCCTGGCCATATTAATAATTCATGTGATTAATGCTGGAAAGCTGAGCTGGGCTGTCTGTGGCTGGACGGCTCACAGGCCTGTGCTCCCCAGTGGGATCTACAGACCCCCCCCCCCCCGACCCCAACACCCCTCCACGTCTTACTGGGATTATATGCCTGCCTGCACAGGCACACACACACATGTCAGGTGTGAACTACAGAAAATGAAATGGGTCCTCTGCAGACAATGACATCTTGTTTTTATTTTGTTAACCCAAGTTTTAAATATTTTGCTCCCAATATGAATCAAATTCAGCAGCTTGTCGCACTTCTGCAACACCCTCTGGCAAATCTGGAGACTGCAGACTCTCTCTTAAAAAGATGCTGTTTGAAATCATCTGATTTCCTGATCAATCATCTGATTTCTTGATAGTGCTGCTCGAGGGACAGTCAGCAGCCCAGGGGAGAATCCCTGAAGGTGGGGAGCAGACGGGGGTCAGAGGGCAAGATGCGGTTCTCTAATTTATTCCAATCCGCATGAGAATGGCCATTCGTTAAAGAACATAAAACTGGACATGTTGAAGGTTTGTTTCTGGGTTTTGTTCTTGGCCTGGTCCATATTGGACATGTTGAAGGTTTGTTTCAGGGTTTTGTTCTTGGCCTGGTCCATATTGGGCATGTTGAAGGTTTGTTTCTGGGTTTTGTTCTTGGCCTGGTCCATATTGGACATGTTGAAGGTTTGTTTCTGGGTTTTGTTCTTGGCCTGGTCCATATTGGACATGTTGAAGGTTTGTTTCTGGGTTTTGTTCTTGGCCTGGTCCATATTGGACATGTTGAAGGTTTGTTTCAGGGTTTTGTTCTTGGCCTGGTCCATATTGGACATGTTGAAGGTTTTGTTTCTGGGTTTTGTTCTTGGCCTGGTCCATATTGGACATGTTGAAGGTTTGTTTCTGGGTTTTGTTCTTGGCCTGGTCCATATTGGACATGTTGAAGGTTTGTTTCTGGGTTTTGTTCTTGGCCTGGTCCATATTGGACATGTTGAAGGTTTGTTTCTGGGTTTTGTTCTTGGCCTGGTCCATATTGGACATGTTGAAGGTTTGTTTCTGGGTTTTGTTCTTGGCCTGGTCCATATTGGACATGTTGAAGGTTTGTTTCAGGGTTTTGTTCTTGACCTGGTCCATATTGGACATGTTGAAGGTTTGTTTCTGGGTTTTGTTCTTGGCCTGGTCCATATTGGACATGTTGAAGGTTTGTTTCTGGGTTTTGTTCTTGGCCTGGTCCATATTGGACATGTTGAAGGTTTGTTTCTGGGTTTTGTTCTTGGCCTGGTCCATATTGGACATGTTGAAGGTTTGTTTCTGGGTTTTGTTCTTGGCCTGGTCCATATTGGACATGTTGAAGGTTTGTTTCTGGGTTTTGTTCTTGGCCTGGTCCATATTGGACATGTTGAAGGTTTGTTTCTGGGTTTTGTTCTTGGCCTGGTCCATATTGGACATGTTGAAGGTTTGTTTCAGGGTTTTGTTCTTGGCCTGGTCCATATTGGACATGTTGAAGGTTTGTTTTTTGGCTGGGTTTTGTTCTTGGCCTGGTCCATATTGGACATGTTGAAGGTTTGTTTCTGGGTTTTGTTCTTGGCCTGGTCCATATTGGACATGTTGAAGGTTTGTTTCTGGGTTTTGTTCTTGGCCTGGTCCATATTGGACATGTTGAAGGTTTGTTTCTGGGTTTTGTTCTTGGCCTGGTCCATATTGGACATGTTGAAGGTTTGTTTCAGGGTTTTGTTCTTGGCCTGGTCCATATTGGACATGTTGAAGGTTTGTTTCTGGGTTTTGTTCTTGGCCTGGTCCATATTGGACATGTTGAAGGTTTGTTTCTGGGTTTTGTTCTTGGCCTGGTCCATATTGGACATGTTGAAGGTTTGTTTCTGGGTTTTGTTCTTGGCCTGGTCCATATTGGACATGTTGAAGCTTTATTTCGGGCCTGGTCTCGTGTTTTGGAGACCTCGTCATGAAGCCGCTCTCTGTGGTCGCTGGGCTTTGTTCCATGGGCCTCTTCCTGTAGATTCTTCTCAGCCTTGCTCAGCGCTGTAAGCTTTCTTCTGTTCTTATTTCCTGATCACATGCACTAGCCCGTCACATGTCACTGTCACTCCCTCTATCCAATCACGCGATCTCCAGCAAGCCCATCCCTCTCCAGAACCCAGCATGCACCAGGTAACACTCTCCTTTCAATCTGTGTGACCCTCCAATGGGAGGTTCAGCCAATAGGCTGAGACCAGCACAGTGCAGGGGGGAGGGATCTTTAATGTGATTATCTCATATAAAATGACCCCCCTCCCCCAACGCTGCCCCCACTCCCTGCCCCTTCCCCCTCACTCGCTCGCTTGCTGACAGCAGCAGGTCACTGGGGCAGGACTAACTACCCCCCCCCCCCCCCCCCCCCACCCACCACCCACCACCCGCCACGGTGATTCGGCTGCCCTCATAGCCCGTTTCCATGGCACCGGACAGCAAGTGACCGACGTGCAGTCTGGGAGGTCCCAGCTCAGCCGCTAGCCAGGGTTTGCGCCACACCGCGAAAATGAAACTGGGTCAGATGGACCATGTCCAGGGCGGACTGGACTCACAAGTTCCCCTCGTTCATCTGTCTTTTCCGTGTGTGAAGAAAAAAAAGCCCAGCACTGAAAAATGAACTCCAGGTAGCGTTTGGGGAAAAAGAAAATATAAAAATGAGAAAGAGTGAGAGATGAGGAGAGACGAAGAGAAATCTTCGCATTCTCTACAACAAGTGTTATCGAGGGAAAGTGTACTATGGTACTGGCTGACCCCATATATTACCCGCCCCCCCCCCCCCCCCCCCCCGCCCCGCACAGTGCGGGACAGCGACAGTAAGTTACCTGGTACCCAGCCTCTCAGCCCAAAGAACGGTCCGGCAGAAAGAGCTCAGAGTGCTCCTGTTCACCCTTAGCTCTGTCTATTCACCCTTAACTCTGTCTGTTCACCCTTAGCTCTGTCTATTCCCCCTGAGCTATTCCCACAATCCTGTCTGTTCCTTTATTTGGAACAGAGGAGAAGAAGAACACGTGGCTAGGTTTATAAATAAATATGTACCTGGGAGGGAAGGTGCTGATGGGTTTTGTGTCCCGGTACAGACAGGTAGCTGGAAGTGAAGGTGCAGGTAGGAGGTGTGAGTTTAGTGCTCTGGTAAGGCTTGCTGTCTGATGTTTCACTGGTGAGGTGTGGAGGCCTGGAACGCAGGCTGCTCTGCAGGGGGAGGAGGGGGGGGGGGGGGGGGGGCTTTCCCACCGCGTGGGTGGAGGAGCTTTAACGGTCCCACTGCACGGGTGGAGGAGCTTTAACGGTCCCACCGTGTGGGTGGAGGAGCTTTAACGGTCCCACCGCGTGGGTGGAGGAGCTTTAACGGTCCCGCTGCACGGGTGGAGGAGCTTTAACGGTCCCACCGCGTGGGTGGAGGAGCTTTAACGGTCCCACTGCGTGGGTGGAGGAGCTTTAACGGTCCCACTGCGTGGGTGGAGGAGCTTTAACGGTCCCACCGCGTGGGTGGAGGAGCTTTAACGGTCCCACTGCGTGGGTGGAGGAGCTTTAACGGTCCCGCTGCACGGGTGGAGGAGCTTTAACGGTCCCACCGCGTGGGTGGAGGAGCTTTAACGGTCCCACTGCACGGGTGGAGGAGCTTTAACGGTCCCGCTGCACGGGTGGAGGAGCTTTAACGGTCCCGCTGCGCGGGTGGAGGAGCTTTAACGGTCCCACCGCGGGTCGGTATTGCACGTGGCGGCGTGAGCTTTAGGCAAAGTCCGCTCTGCTTTTCTCCTCTTATTGGCTGATCAGAGGGACCTTGCCCCCGCTCCCCCTCTCCTGCTGTTTCCATGGCGTTTCCTTTGAGGTGTGGGCCTGTTTATCTGTCAAACCCAGGTACTGCAGCAAAAGAGCCCTTCAGGGTTTGATTCCCTGCCACAGCAACCACCCAGCCATGCACCTCAGTTACCCCCTCTGCTCTCTCTCTGTCTGTCTGTTACCCCCTCTGCTCTCTCTCTGTCTGTTACTCTCTCTGTCTGTTACCCTCTCTGCTCTCTCTCTGTCTGTTACCCTCTCTGCTCTCTCTCTGTTTGTTACCCTCTCTGCTCTCTCTCTGTCTGTTACTCTCTCTGTCTGTTACCCTCTCTGCTCTCTCTCTGTCTGTTACCCCCTCTGCTCTCTCTCTGTCTGTTACCCCCTCTGTCTGTTACCCTCTCTGCTCTCTCTCTGTCTGTTACCCTCTCTGCTCTCTCTCTGTCTGTTACCCTCTCTGCTCTCTCTCTGTTTGTTACCCTCTCTGCTCTCTCTCTGTCTGTTACTCTCTCTGTCTGTTACCCTCTCTGCTCTCTCTCTGTCTGTTACCCCCTCTGCTCTCTCTCTGTCTGTTACCCTCTCTGCTCTCTCTGTCTGTTACCCTCTCTGCTCTCTCTCTGTCTGTTACCCTCTCTGCTCTCTCTCTGTCTGTTACCCTCTCTGCTTTCTCTCTGTCTGTTACCCTCTCTGTCTGTTACCCTCTCTGCTCTCTCTGTCTGTTACCCTCTCTGCTCTCTCTCTGTCTGTTACCCTCTCTGCTCTCTCTGTCTGTTACCCTCTCTGCTCTCTCTCTGTCTGTTACCCTCTCTGCTCTCTCTCTGTCTGTTACCCTCTCTGCTCTCTCTCTGTCTGTTACCCTCTCTGCTCGCTCTCTCTCTGTTACCCCCTCTGCTCTCTCTCTGTCTGTTACCCTCTCTGCTCTCTCTCTCTGTCTGTTACCCTCTCTGCTTCCTCTCTGTCTGTTACCCTCTCTGCTCTCTCTCTGTCTGTTACCCTCTCTGCTCTCTCTCTGTCTGTTACCCTCTCTGCTTTCTCTCTGTCTGTTACCCTCTCTGCTCTCTCTCTCTGTCTGTTACCCTCTCTGCTCTCTCTCTGTCTGTTACCCCCTCTCTGCTCTCTCTCTCTCTCTCTCTGTCTGTTACCCTCTCTGCTCTCTCTGTCTGTTACCCTCTCTGCTCTCTCTCTCTGTCTGTTACCCTCTCTGCTTTCTCTCTCTGTGTCTGTTACCCTCTCTGCTCTCTCTCTCTGTCTGTTACCCTCTCTGCTTTCTCTCTCTCTGTCTGTTACCCTCTCTGCTCTCTCTCTGTCTGTTACCCCCTCTGCTCTCTCTCTGTTTGTTACCCTCTCTGCTTTCTCTCTCTGTGTCTGTTACCCTCTCTGCTTTCTCTCTGTCTGTTACCCTCTCCGCTCTCTCTCTGTCTGTTACCCTCTCTGCTCTCTCTCTGTCTGTTACCCTCTCTGCTCTCTCTCTGTCTGAATAAAGCTCTGTATATTACAGGAGGGGGCGGGCTGTCCTGCTCTTTCTGTAAAAGCAGGAGCAGATGAGATTGTTCCTGTCGGCACTCCCCACCCACGCCGTGTCATGACCAGCCTTTCAGCGAAATAAGAAGCGTTGGCAGAGCAAGTCCTGACCCCTGCTCTTCCCCAAATGCCACATCGCATTTTCCCAGAATGCATTTCCACCCTGTCTCTCAGACACAGCCTTGTTTGTGTGGAAATCACAGAGGAGCGGCATGTTCCTAATTCATCTCACCCCAGTGGACCATGCCTCTCCCCCACCCCAAAATGTCCTTCTACATGCCCCCCCTCGCGCCCCCCCCCCACCACTGCCCCCCTCGCCCTGCAGTTGTTCCCTCACAGAGTGCCTGATCGCTTTAGCGGGTCCCGTAAGTGCATTAAGATCAGCTTAGCAGTGTGTCAGCCAGTAATCAGTGTCAATCGATGT
>CM045898.1:48441018-48456018 GCA_025169545.1 Anguilla japonica
ACGGGCTAACTGCTTTCATAGGCTCACAGGCTTACTGCTGTGATTCAGTAGAGCGTGAGGCAAGGCTGAACCGCCTCCCCCTCAAACCCATTTCTTAATCAAATGAGCTGTTTAAGCATTAATTAAGGGTTAATTGCTGACTAACAGGAGTAATAAATGTGCAGAAACATGGGGGGGAGGGGCCTGGAGGTAATGGGTTTATCAGGATGTGCATCTGTGTGAGAAAATAGGTTTCTGTTGGGTCCGTGTCTGCTGGGTCCGTGTCTGTTGGGTCCGTGTCTGTTGGGTCCGTGTCTGCTGGGTCCGTGTCTGTGGGGTCCGTGTCTGTTGGGTCCGTGTCTGTGGGGTCCGTGTCTGCTGGGTCCGTGTCTGTTGGGTTCGTGTCTGTTGGGTTCCTTCTAATTTCACACATGAATTAATGGGTCGGTCATTATTAGAGCCCGACTGAGGCTCATCCTCTGTTCCGCTATCGCCGTGGAAACCGTGATCATGAGGTCATTGGACAAGCCTCTGTAGCACGGACCTGCGGGTTCTGCGGGCCGGTTGGTTAATGCTGGAATCTGAATCCCTAACCCTAACCCTAACCCTAACCCTTTTCACTGATTCCAGCAAAACACTGTTTGTGGACGGCAGCGTCTTTTATTTTAACTCGGAGAGTTCTGAGTGAATGGAAGAGTGGAGCTCCCAGTCACAGCCGACCCCCGCACCCCTCACACTGCAGGGTAAAGCCCATCACACTGCAGGATAAAGCCCCTCACACTGAGGATAAAGCCCCTCACACTGCAGGGTAAAGCCCATCACACTGCAGGATAAAGCCCCTCACACTGCAGGATAAAGCCCCTCACACTGCAGGATAAAGCCCATCACACTGCAGGATAAAGCCCATCACACTGCAGGATAAAGCCCCTCACACTGCAGGATAAAGCCCCTCACACTGCAGGATAAAGCCCCTCACACTGCAGGATAAAGCCCCTCACACTGCAGGGTAAAGCCCCTCACACTGCAGGATAAAGCCCATCACTGCAGGATAAAGCCCCTCACACTGCAGGATAAAGCCCATCACTGCAGGATAAAGCCCCTCACACTGCAGGATAAAGCCCATCACTGCAGGATAAAGCCCCTCACACTGCAGGATAAAGCCCCTCACACTGCAGGATAAAGCCCATCACTGCAGGATAAAGCCCCTCACACTGCAGGATAAAGCCCATCACTGCAGGATAAAGCCCATCACTGCAGGATAAAGCCCCTCACACTGCAGGATAAAGCCCATCACTGCAGGATAAAGCCCCTCACACTGCAGGATAAAGCCCCTCACACTGCAGGATAAAGCCCCTCACACTGCAGGATAAAACGTGTGGGGTGCGGGGTGTGGCGTGTGGGGTGTGGGGTGTGGGGTGCGGCGTGTGGGGTGCGGCGTATGGGGTGTGGGGTGTGGGGTGCGGCGTGTGGGGTGCGGCGCATGGGGTGCGGCGTGTGGGGTGCGGCGTGTGGCGTGTGGGGCGCGGCGTGTGGGGTGTGGGGTGTGGGGTGCGGCGTGTGGGGTGTGGCGTGTGGGGTGTGGGGTGTGGTGTGTGGTGTGTGGGGTGTGGGGTGCGGCGTGTGGGGTGTGGGGTGTGGTGTGTGGGGTGCGGCGTGTGGGGTGTGGGGTGTGGTGTGTGGGGTGTGGGGTGCGGCGTGTGGGGTCCTCTCGTCCTGAGGGGGCTTTGCTGTCTTTTTTCTAAATGCGTGCTCAGAAAATCATTTCAACAGTTTCATTTCAATATCATTTCATAGTCCAGAAATAGACCCAGTAATGAAGCTTGTGGATCCAAAATCTTTCCCTCTCTCTCTCCCCCTCTCGCTAACTCTCTCCCTCTCTCTCTCTCTCGCTCCCTATCTCTCTCCCACCCCCTCTCGTTTTAGTGAGCACATGTCCAGCCTGTTTCTTAGGCGCTCCCAGGGATGATATCAGCAGAAGACAGATCCTCTTTGTGGTATCTCCCTCTGTCTGTCAGATAGAGCTCTTTTCTCTTTTCCTCTCCTGGTTGTTCTTGCAGTTTAATTAAAGCACTGCTGGTGTGGACAGGTGTGAAGTGTGTGGAGCGATGGGCTTGGTGTGCATGTGCACGTGCACGCGTGTCTGACTGCCTCAGTGTGAGATTACCATGGTTACCGTTACCGTGGTTGATGTCAGGGACACTAATGGGCTCAAAGCGTGTAGATTACCAGCCTGCTATAAAGAGCAGAGCCCATCCTCTTCCTACAGCACCCTCACACAGACTCACACAGACTCACACACACTCACACACACTCACACAGACTCACACACACTCACACAGACTCACAGCACCCTCACACACACTCACACAGACTCACACAGACTCACACAGACTCACACACACTCACACAGACTCACACTGACTCACACAGACTCACTCACACACACTCACACACACTCACACAGGCTCACACTGACTCACACAGACTCACACAGACTCACACACACACACACACTCACAGACTCACAGCACCCTCACACACACTCACACACACTCACACACGCTCACACACACTCACACAGACTCACACTGACTCACACACACTCACACAGACTCACACAGACTCACACAGACTCACACACACTCACACAGGCTCACACTGACTCACACTGACTCACACAGACTCACACACATTCACACACACTCACACAGACTCACACTGACTCACACACACTCACACAGACACACAGCACCCTCACACAGACTCACACAGACTCACACAGACTCACACACACTCACACAGGCTCACACTGACTCACACAGACTCACACAGGCTCACACACGCTCACACACACTCACACAGACTCACACACACTCACACAGACTCACACAGGCTCACACAGACTCACACAGACTCACAGCACCCTCACACAGACTCACACACGCCTTGCTTTGCTCTGAATTTACATTCTTTGGAAAAAAAATTTCCTCTTTTGGTTTCAAGCCAAGTTCACATCTCATTGCACATCCTCTCTCTCCCTATCCCCCCCCCACCCTCTCTCTCTCTCTCTCTCTCTCTGTCTCTCTCGCTCTATCACAGCTCTTGGTGTCAGAGTCTGAGGACTACAGAGCATGCCCAGTATAGCTCAGGGGGGCAGAATAAAGTAAATGAACAGGGCGATTTCCACATTAGGGGTTTCCATGCAGAGAGGATGGCAGATGAAAGAGAGGCAGAGATATCCAGCCGGCACCCGCCCCCCCCCCCCCCCCCCCCCCCCCCAGGACCAGGAGCAATTAGAGGCAGATTACCTAGAATTCCCTGAGCCACAGGTGGGTTGGGGCAGTTTGCCGTGTTGGTTGGAGCTGTTTGCCATGTCGGTTGGGGCTGTTTGCCGTGTCGGTTGGAGCTGTTTGCCGTGTCGGTTGGAGCTGTTTGCCGTGTTGGTTGGAGCTGTTTGCCGTGTCGGTTGGAGCTGTTTGCTGTGTCGGTTGGAGCTGTTTGCCGTGTTGGTTGGAGCTGTTTGCCGTGTCGGTTGGGGCTGTTTGCCGTGTCGGTTGGAGCTGTTTGCCGTGTCGGTTGGAGCTGTTTGCTGTGTCGGTTGGAGCTGTTTGCCGTGTCGGTTGGAGCTGTTTGCTGTGTCGGTTGGAGCTGTTTGCTGTGTCGGTTGGAGCTGTTTGCCGGGGTAAATCATGCTGGAGAAGCTACAGGTTTTACTTCATTAAGTGCTGAAAGGGAGCTGTGGAGGGTAACGGGCTGTCCTTCTGGGTCTATCAATAACCATTAGAGCTCCCCTCTCATTACAGCACGCATATGGGGGGGCGAGGGGGGGGGGGATGGGTATGGGGGGGCAAGGGACGGGGGCATCGTCGCCGCTGGAAGATGCTAATAGTCATATTTATCTGCTCATAAAGGATGTCTGAGCGCGGCCAGCTCTCTCAGTAAGGTATTTATATCCCCCTCTGAGCGCACGGGAGACGCCGCTCGCAGAATAACCGAGTTCAGCGCGGGCGACTGAAGGTCCCGCAGGTTTGAGCGGGCTGCCTCCGCCCCCCCGCCCCCCCCCCCCCCCGCTCCCCCCCCCCCCCCCCCCCCCCCCCCCCCCCCCGCTCCCCCGCCCCCCCCGCCCGCCTGTACAGGAAGGCTCATCGCCTCCTTCCGGCAGGTTCTCCCTGGCTCCTCCCCTTTCCCACTGAGTGATGGCCGTGTTGCCGGGGAACAACGGAAACATTTTCAGTTTTCCCCGGCAGACTGGATATGAGCTGAACTGGCAGCCTCTTCCTCCAGATTTCATATACAGAGTGCATCCATCATTCCAGTTTGGGGTCCAGTTTGGTCCCGCCCATTTGGCTCAGCCATCCAATCATGTCAGCATTCATAGGGTGATGAATTGTGTTTGTCACTAGGGATGGGATATGCAAAAATACACAAAAATGTGTTTTTTTTTTTTTCAATGAAACTATAAAACACCGAAGAATACATCTGTGGTGGTAGAGGCTGTAGAATCTGTAGACTACAGTCAGAGTGTAGAGGCTGTAGACTACAGTCAGAGTGGTAGAGGCTGTAGACTACAGTCAGAGTGTAGAGGCTGTAGACTACAGTCAGAGTGGTAGAGGCTGTAGACTACAGTCAGAGTGTAGAGGCTGTAGACTGCAGTCAGAGTGGTAGAGGCTGTAGACTACAGTCAGAGTGTAGAGGCTGTAGACTGCAGTCAGAGTGTAGAGGCTGTAGACTACAGTCAGAGTGTAGAGGCTGTAGACTGCAGTCAGAGTGGTAGAGGCTATAGACTGCAGTCAGAGTGTAGAGGCTGTAGACTACAGTCAGAGTGTAGAGGCTGTAGACTGCAGTCAGAGTGGTAGAGGCTGTAGACTACAGTCAGAATGGAGAGGTGTAGGTTGCCTTGCATGTGATGCAGAGGCATAAACTGCGAAGGAAAAGAAGTGAGCAGTTTTTATTGCATATGAAGCACATGCTCACTGATACATATTTATAATCCATATATCTGAGATATCACCACTCCTGAGCAGAGGAATAGGTGCTCGTAAAGCCACCAGCTCTGCAGAATAAACAGGCGCTGTTTTTTTTCACATGCCACACCTGTTCCCCCTGCTTATGCACTCCTGCTCCCCCTGCTTACGCACTCCTGTTCCCCCTGCTTACGCACTCCTGTTCCCCCTGCTTACACACTCCTGTTCCCCCTGCTTACACATTCCTGTCCCCCTGCTTATGCACTCCTGTCCCCCTGCTTACACACTCCTGTTCCCCCTGCTTACACACTCCTGTTCCCCCTGCTTACGCACTCCTGCTCCCCCTGCTTATGCACTCCTGCTCCTCCTGCTTATGCACTCCTGCTCCTCCTGCTTATGCACTCCTGTTCCCCCTGCTTACGCACTCCTGTTCCCCTGCTTACACACTCCTGCTCCTCCTGCTTACGCACTCCTGTTCCCCCTGCTTACGCACTCCTGTTCCCCCTACTTACGCACTCCTGTTCCCCCTGCTTACACACTCCTGTCCCCCTGCTTACACACTCCTGTTCCCCCTGCTTACGCACTCCTGCTCCCCCTGCTTATGCACTCCTGTCCCCCTGCTTACACACTCCTGTTCCCCCTGCTTACGCACTCCTGCTCCCCCTGCTTATGCACTCCTGCTCCTCCTGCTTATGCACTCCTGTTCCCCCTGCTTACACACTCCTGTCCCCCTGCTTATGCACTCCTGTCCCCCTGCTTACACACTCCTGTTCCCCCTGCTTACGCACTCCTGCTCCCCCTGCTTATGCACTCCTGTCCCCCTGCTGCTACACACTCCTGTTCCCCCTGCTTACGCACTCCTGCTCCCCCTGCTTATGCACACCTGTTCCCCCTGCTTATGCACTCCTGTCCCCCTGCTTACACACTCCTGTTCCCCCTGCTTACGCACTCCTGCTCCCCCTGCTTATGCACTCCTGCTCCTCCTGCTTATGCACTCCTGCTCCTCCTGCTTATGCACTCCTGTTCCCCCTGCTTACGCACTCCTGTTCCCCCTGCTTACACACTCCTGCTCCTCCTGCTTACGCACTCCTGTTCCCCCTGCTTACGCACTCCTGTTCCCCCTACTTACGCACTCCTGCTCCTCCTGCTTATGCACTCCTGTTCCCCCTGCTTACGCACTCCTGTTCCCCCTGCTTACACACTTCTGTTCCCCCTGCTTACACACTCCTGCTCCCCCTGCTTACGCACTCCTGTTCCCCCCTGCTTACGCACTCCTGTTCCCCCTGCTTACGCACTCCTGTTCCCCCTGCTTACACACTCCTGTTCCCCCTGCTTACACACTTCTGTTCCCCCTGCTTACACACTCCTGTTCCCCCTGCTTACGCACTCCTGTTCCCCCTGCTTACGCACTCCTGTTCCCCCTGCTTACGCACTCCTGTTCCCCCTGCTTACACACTCCTGTCCCCCTGCTTACGCACTCCTGTTCCCCCTGCTTACACACTCCTGTTCCCCCTGCTTACACACTCCTGTTCCCCCTGCTTACACACTCCTGTTCCCCCTGCTTACACACACCTGTTCAGCGTGGAGCTGGGAAATGACCTGGGTCAGTTGGATTGGGCGTCTCCATAGAGGCGTGTGGGGTGCATCAACATACATTAATATAAATTACTCCGTTTTTTTTTTTGTTTTTTTTTAAATGTGCAGGACAGTTTCAAATGAAAGATCACAGAGTAGCTCCACAAGAAGATGTCAGTAACTGCAAACCAAAGGAACACATTGAAAGAATAAAATATAATAACTTTTTATAGAAAGAACAAATGCCTCCCAGCGCTCTCTGTATCACTCCTCTGTGATTTATGGATTTGTTCTCACTCAGTGGGACAGTGGTGCTCTGTACACACTGAAGGTTTTCTCCCAGTGCTGCTGAATGGAAAGTCTGATCCTCCTCCACCCCCCACCTCCCCCCCCCCCCCCTGCTGAATGAAAAGACTGACCCCCCCACCCCCCCCCCCCCCCCCCCCCCACTGGGGCAGTTGAATGGAAAGGACTGAACCTGACCCCCCCCCACCCCCCCCCCCGGAAAGTCATTATTTTTCTTTATTGTGACATTATCATCAGCTTGTTCTCTTGTTTTATCTGTCTGCAGGGTTGATTATATAATTTATTGCAGTCATGTGCCCCGTAGTCTCCACGGTGGAAACAGTTTGTGTGCAGTTGGAGGGCTGGTATTGGCATATCAATACTGTAATTCTGATAATATACAGCAGAAACTCTGAGCTTGACGGCTGATCAATCTTGAAATTGACTCCTGTGAATAAGACATTTTTTATGAGACTTTCTATCCCACTGACAGCCTGACGACTCTAACAGTACTCTGTGAGGGAGAGAGAGACAGGACAGCTCTTTTGGGGTATGACATGGACCGGCCAGTCTGGAATAAATGCTATATTCACAGGCTGTGAATCCACATTTTTGCCATATATATTTTTTAAGAGAAACCCAGAGCTTGTTTAATTTGATAAAGCCCTGAGGAGGTTTAACACACTCCTGAAATATGTGTGAAATATGCGGATATATGTGTCTGTCCCGGTCAGCATGATTAACGGATAAAACGGCCACGCAGCGTTGGCCTGACGCTTCAGACGCTCGTCCCCGTCAGCACCACGGAGCGCACTTCCTGTCCAGGTGTGAGGACTCGCTCAGTCTTCCTGTCGAGGTGTAAGGACTCGCTCACTCGCACAGTCTTCCTGTCCAGGTGTGAGGACTCGCTCAGTCGCTCAGTCTTCCTGTCCAGGTGTGAGGACTCGCTCACTCGCTCAGTCTTCCTGTCCAGGTGTAAGGACTCGCTCACTCGCTCAGTCTTCCTGTCGAGGTGTAAGGACTCGCTCACTCGCTCGGTGTAAGGACTCGCTCAGTCGCTCAGTTCCTGTCCAGGTGTAAGGACTCGCTCACTCGCTCAGTCTTCCTGTCGAGGTGTAACTCGACTTCCTGTCGCTCACTCGCTCAGTCTTCCTGTCGAGGTGTAAGGACTCGCTCACGCTCAGTCTTCCTGTCCAGGTGTAAGGACTTCGCGCATCCAGCTCGCTCAGTCTTCCTGTCCAGGTGTAAGGACTCGCTCACTCGCTCAGTCTTCCTGTCGAGGTGTAAGGACTCGCTCACTCGCTCAGTCTTCCTGTCCAGGTGTAAGGACTCGCACAGTCTTCCTGTCGAGGTGTAAGGACTCGCTCACTCGCTCAGTCTTCCTGTAGAGGTGTAAGGACTCGCTCAGTCTTCCTGTCGAGGTGTGAGGAATCGCTCAGTCTTCCATTCTTCCCCAGAAACGGCACATGTAAGAGTTGGGGGTGGGATCAGTGATTGGAGTCGTGGTTAAACTGTAGGCCCCCAGTCATTTGTTAGTGGAGGGAGGGTCCGGCCGAATTCATGCACCCCTTCCGCCCCCCCCCCCCCCCCCGGGCCAACAGCCCCCAGCCTGTTTGGCAGAGAGGGGGTGAAATGGAGTCCCACAGGGTCATTTTTCAGCTGCAGAGCCTGGAACTCTCACTGCAAGAATAAGCTCACTGACGTCAGGCCACTGTGTGTGTGTGTGCGTGTGTGTGTGTATTTGCGTGTGTGTGTGTATTTGCGTGTGTGTGCGTGTGTGTGTCTGTGTGTGTGCATGCGTGTATTTGCGTGTGTGTGCGTGTGTGTGTGTGTGTGTGTGTATGTGCGTGTGTGTGTGTGTTTGTGTGTGTGTGTGTATTTGCGTGTGTGTGTGTGTGTGTGTCTGTGTGTGTGCATGCGTGTATTTGCGTGTGTGTGTGTGTGTGTGTGTGTGTGTGTATTTGCGTGTGTGTGTGTGTTTGTGTGTGTGTGTGTATTTGCGTGTGTGTGTGTGTTTGTGTGTGTGTGTGTATTTGCGTGTGTGTGTGTGTTTGTGTGTGTGTGTGTATTTGTGTGTGTGTGTGTGTGTGTGTGTGTGTGTGTATTTGCGTGTGTGTGTGTGTGTTTGTGTGTGTGTGTGTATTTGCGTGTGTGTGTGTGTGTGTGTGTGTGTGTGTGTGTGTGTGTGTGTGTGTGTGTGTGTGTGTGTTTGTGTGTGTGTGTGCGTGTGTGTGCGTGTTTGTGTGTGTGTGTGTGTTTTTGCGTATCAGTGAGAGAGGTTTCTCATCCTGTGCTCTTGCTCCCCCAGGCCCGAGCCTGAGCCCAGACAGGACCCGCCGGGGGACTACAGGGACGGGGGTCCGGACTCATTCATGGGGCACGCCCCCTGACGACAAGCCACACCCCCTTGACGACCAGCTGCCTCCTCTCCCCTGCACCTGTGAGGCCTACTGTGACTCCTGTGACATCAGAGCAACTGACCAGGAACTGGTGATTTTTAAAGAGACGTCTTTTCCACTCTTCATCCTATTTTTATTTAAATCTAAAATCTTTTTAAAATCTTGATTTTGTGTTTTCCGGGTTTGAAAATTATGGTCGTGTTTCATGTAATCACACTTTGGGCTTACAGTGTAAATCTCACATTTTCCCTCAGTCTAGTCAGGCTGTTAATCTGGCTGAGTTACTGTATAATTGGGTCCACATGTTGTACTGATCAGTACTGCGACAGATGCTTATAAATCCAGTGGGTGTAAAAAGTCAAAGTGGAATAAAAAATTTGCACTTTCCAGCACAGAAAATGTTTAATGATTTGAGGGACCTCAATTAAGACATAAACTTAATTGGGAAAGAAAAACTTCTGAGAATTTGTTGTAAATACTTTGTTGTTAATTACACATAGAAATGTGATTTTATTTTGTGTGTTTGAAGTTCACAAAATGCTAGTCATGTTTGCAGTTTGGCACAGTTAAGAACTTCACCAGACTGTCATGCTCCATTTTTTGATTGGTGTTCCCCAATGTATAGGTTTATGCATCCCTGAAATTGATTTTGGATAACAGGTTTGACCAAGATTCAGGCTGTAAAATAAAACATTGATGTGCAAAAAAAGACATTTAAATGCTGCATCTTTAATGGGAAGCCGGAAGCTTTGGAGATAAATCCCAAATTGTGAGAAGTGAAAAGGCCGTTCTGGTCATTTTCCGTCCTGCTGACAGACACCAGGCCTGTCCCAGACGGGCCTCCGGGTTCTGGGTTTTGGTGCCGTCCCACCATATGATTGGTGAATCAACTCAAATCATCAGATACTACAGGACTTCAGCTTCAGCATTCAGCTCAGAGTCACAGAAAGCCTCGCTTCTTTGGAGATTCACAGTCAGCAGATGGTGCTTCCCTTTTAGCAGAGATGACATGTGAGGGAAGCTGAATGCTTTTAATGGAAATTATGCTAATAACAGGAATATGTGACTGCTCCCACCTGATATGCTGGCATTATCTTTACTGGCTCAGACCTGGCTCCTGCATATGCCAGCAAACAGCCTTCATCTGGCTGAGAAAGCAGGCTGTTTATCACAGCCAGACACAAATCAGTCTTTACTGAAACCTCGCCCTTTTCTAACATCAAATATTTTATTTTTAACATCAAATATTTAACATCTGTTCTGGCTGTGTGGCAGTTCTGTTTCAAAGATACGTCAGCTGTGTGCCTGGATGAAATGTCGGGGTTGTGCTATTTTCTTTCACTGTTTTTGTCACGTTTTCAAAGCTGAATCAGAACTGGAAAGTGCATGCTGGGATGGTTTTTATGTCTCCGCTCTGGCAGTGCTCTGGGGGAGTTGATTGTGTGATTGTGGAGTGATTTTAAAAACCCTGCCTGAGTTGGAAGACGGCTGCTGAACGGTGTCACATGATCGAGGCCACACAAATATGTGGCTCTATATGTGGAAGAGGAAATGACAGGTCTGTTTCTGAAGTGAAGAAAGTGCGGGGAAAAAAGACTTCAGAACATCGAGTTAAACATTATTTTGTTTTCTTTTCTGCTGTTTTTTTTGTTTTGTTTTTGAAAATAAAGTTAAAATAATGTAGCATTACAAGAGCCCAGTTAATCCTGTGTTTTTTTATTCGCTCTAAAACCTGATTATAACATAACATAAGGTAACATAACATAGTATAACATAACATAATGACGTGAACAGGCCATTCAGCCCATTATATACCGTGTCAGACTCAGCCGGGAAAAAGAGGAATCCCATAAAAGGAATGAAGTGATATTGCATAAAATCAGCGTCAGATTTTCTAAAGAAGGTTCAGTCGCTGCCACCCTGTCTCTGGTCTCCCGGCTCGACATCGGTCCCATGGCAACAGGGGGGTGGGAAGCAGGGCTGGGGGGGGGGGGGGGGGGATGTCCAGTCCAATCAAACACAGAGATGGGGGGGATGGGTGTGGGGGGTGTCCAGTCCAATCAAACGCAGAGTGGGGGGGGGGGGTGTCCAGTCCAAAGCAACGCAGAGTGGGGGTGCACATTATTGGTGTCCACTGAATGCAGGAAACTGCAGCAAACAGACAGTGATCTAAGGGACCCCCCCAAGGGAGCCCCCCCCCCCCCCCCTGTCCCTCTGTAGCCCCTACATGTGCTCTGGCCCCTCCCCTCAGATCCCAGAAAAAAGCAGCAATCCTCTCTTCTCTGGCTGCTTAAGTGAAATGATAAATTTGCATGTCACAGTGTGTGTGTGTGTGTGTGCATGCATGGGAGTGTGTGTGTGTGTGTGTGTGTGTGTGTGAGTGTTTTGGAGGGAAAGCATAAGTTCCCATAATGTTTAATTTCCAGTTTGAGTGTAAAATGATCTTATAAAAGCCTGCAGCTGATCGCAGTGGTGGCCACAGGCCTCCCAAGCACAGAATCCCTCTCTTCCTCCATCCAACCTCTGTCTCTTACCCTGTCGGGCATCAGAGAGACAGTGTGTGGGTTTGGACTGATAGACTCTGACACACACGCACACACACACACACACACACACACATACATGCAGGCACACCAACTCTCATCTATCTCTGTTGACACACCCCTAACACTCACCCTGACAAATCTTCATTTATAAAAGTTTCCAGTAGTCTGTGCTTTTGCTGATGCATGGGTTATTCTCCCTCTCTCTCTCTCTCTCTCTCTCTTTTCCTCCCTCTCTCCATGTATCTTTCTGTGTTTCTCCAAGCCCTACAGCTCAGATTTTTCCATCTCTCACAACCCCCCAGGAGAGAACAGCCATCAGCAGAAATGGAGTTGGTACCTGCACCTCAGAGCACTGCACTTTGACCCCCCCCCCCCCCCCCCACCCCCCAGCCCCCCAGCAAAGCCCTGCTCCATCAATGACAACACAGCAGCAGCCTCCCCCGGGACAGTGTCCCCAGTCCCCTTTGTGTGAGCTGGAAGAGATGACAGCTCAGTTCTGACTCTGTGAGGGGAGGCTGTGTGGAAAGGTGAACATCTGGCTCTGACTTCAAACATCACACATAAAAGCCTCAGCAATGTGCCTGCATTTGTGCCAGGGACTTTAAAAAGGAACAGAGACATGAAAGTTAACGCTATTTTTCTTTCTTGTTGGGGGGTGGTGGGTGGGGGGGGGAACATGGGCATGGCCTACCGCCCGAATGCACCAGATGTTTAGGGCGCTAGGACAACCCCCCTCCCCCTCCAGTGGCCATCTGTCATCTCAAGCATCGCTCATCGCCCGCCCTGATCAGGACCCCGGCCCCGCCCGGCCCCGCCCGGCCCCGCCCCGCCTGAGCGCCAGCACACACGCCATCCCGCCATTCCACTGATTCGCATGGATGTGCTAACCTTTCCCTGCCACCAGCCAATCACTGCGACCGTTCCTGTGTGCGTCTGCTCAATCAGCCAAATGGTAAATGGACTGCATTTATATAGCGCTTTTATCCAAAGCGCTTTACAATTGATGCCTCTCATTCACCAGAGCAGTTAGGGGTTAGGTGTCTTGCTCAAGGACACTTCGACACGCCCAGGGCAGGGTTTGAACCGGCAACCCTCCAACTGCCAGACAATCGCTCTTACCTCCTGAGCCAATCACTGCGACCGTTCCTGTGTGCGTCTGCTCAATCAGCCAATCACTGCAACCGTTACTGTGTCAGTAGCGGTCGCAGTCTGTCTCTGTCTCTCTGCGTCAGTCTGCCTCTGTCTGTCTCTCTTTCCATCTCTCCCCCCTCTCTCTCCCTTTCTCTCTGTTTCTAGCAGTGTGACTTCAGTTCCACCCTCCTCCTGCTGATTGGTAGAAATTGTTATTAAATACCTTTCCAGCTGAAGCTTATGAAATGCGACAGAACCTAAATTCCCCTTTTTTTGTTTGCTGGTACGTTTTGGAGTATTCTGGGCCTGCTGTTCACATGGCGCTCAGACAGGGATGATGAGAGGATGGGTGTCTCTGGCAGGGGGGGGCAGGCTCTGTGAAATGTGCGCTGTGCTGTTATGATAATGTGCTCGATTTGATCCGGCCTGTAATTTGGTGTGATTGTGCTCGTGTGAATGCATTGTACCCCCCCCCCCCCACCCCACACCCAAACCTCCGTTTCCCTGTCACCCCCCCCCACCCCCACACAGCCGTTTCCCTGTTAACCCCCCCCCCCACACACACACACACACAGCCATTTATCTGTCTCTGTTGGCAGTGCGTTGCCTCCCCACAACACCACAATAAAATTAATATGTGGAATAAAACCCCATTTAAAAGGATACAGGGATCGTTTATGCAGATGTCTCATAATTTATCTTCCAGTAGACTCTCTGCCGTTCTCAAAGCATTTTTCAAAACTCACTCTGAGAATATTTGTATTTTTTTATTCCACAATGATGAAATCCTTTTTAAAAAATGTCTCATTGATCTGCAAGAACACCTCCCCAAACAGTATTGGTTTTGGCCAAAGGAATCCACCCAAACAGCTGTCAGGCAAAAACTGATTTTCATGCCAATTATATTTATATCTCTTTCTCCCTCACCCTGCTCGCAGGAAGCACACGCTCTCAGCCGAGACGAATGCTTTGCAATTAACAGCGTAATTAGAAAGCACACCCTGAGCCCCGTCTGAGTCATGCAGGGGAATTATGGGACACTTTGACAGCAGACTCCTCCCCCTCCTCCTCATCCTCACTCTCCCACCCTCCTCATCCTCAGTGTGAGTCACCGTGTCCCAGGTCTGGTCCCTCCCCCAGGTGCAGTGATGACTCATCTCTGCACCCTGCACGGCCTGTTTGACTCTTACTGCAGCCCCTGCTTCCCCTAAGCCTTCTGAAGCATTCATAAGCATTATTAAGGTCTAATGAGCACTAATAAGCTCTAATAAGCCTTTCCCAGGCAGTGAAAGATGGGAGTTGTCCTTCAATCACGCAAGCTGGTAGCAACATGAAGGACTTTTCAGAGAGACCTCCGTTTGTTTATTTTCTTTTTATTGCACGTGGGAGGAGTCGTCATGGAAACCGGCCATGGGGCATCCCTCCAGAGGTCAGACCACACCCTCCACCCTTACACGCTCAGACCACACGCTCCACCCTTACACGCTCAGACCGCACGCTCCACCCTTACACGCTCAGACCACACGCTCCACCCTTACACGCTCAGACCACACGCTCCACCCTTACACGCTCAGACCACACGCTCCACCCTTACACGCTCAGACCACACGCTCCACCCTTACACGCTCAGACCACACGCTCCACCCTTACACGCTCAGACCACATGCTCAGACCACACGCTCCATCCTTACACGCTCAGACCACACACTCCACCCTTACACGCTCAGACCACACGCTCCACCCTTACACGCTCAGACCACACGCTCCACCCTTACACGCTCAGACCACACGCTCCATCCTTACACGCTCAGACCACCACACGCTCCACCCTTACACGCTCAGACCACACGCTCCACCCTTACACGCTCAGACCACACGCTCCACCCTTACACGCTCAGACCACACACTCCACCCTTACACGCTCTACACACGCTCAGACCACAAGCTCTACCCTTACACGCTCAGACCGCACGCTCCACCCTTACACGCTCAGACCACACGCTCCACCCTTACATGCTCAGACCACACACTCTACCCTTACACGCTCCACCCTTACGCTCAGACCACACGCTCAGACCACACGCTCCACCCTTACACGCTCAGACCACACGCTCCACCCTT
>CM045898.1:48458518-48476018 GCA_025169545.1 Anguilla japonica
GTGAGAGTGTATGTTGTGTTTTGTGTGTGTGTATGAATGTGTGTGTGTGTGTGTGTGTGAGAGGAGTGTGTGTGTGTGTAGTCAGTGTATAATACACTAAGCCACCCATGGCAGATTCCCAGGATGCTTGACAAAATGAGTGCCTATTGAGGAACAGAGTAACAAGCTGGTAATTCCCCTTTGCGTGATCAAAGGCTCTCTCTCAAACAAGCCTTTTATGCCCCCCCCCCCCCATTCCCTTCCCATTAGAGAGTCAGTGCTGTGGGAAGACAAGCACGCACGCAAAGCCCCAGCGCACATTAGCCCACAACCACCATCCCACTGAATCCAACTAATAACCATTACTGCGTGCGTCTGCTCAAACATCCAATCACTGCGACCATTACTGCGTGCGTCTGCTCAAACATCCAATCACTGGGACCGTTACTGTGTGCGTCTGCTCAAACATCCAATCACTGCGACCGTTACTGTGTGCGTCTGTTCAAATAGCCAATCACTGCGACCGTTACTGCGTGCGTCTGCTCAGCCAATCACTGCAACCATTACTCTTTGCTTCTACTCGAACATCCAATCACTGCGACCATTACTGTGTGTGTCTGCTCAAACATCCAATCACTGCGACCGTTATAACATGTGTCTGCTCAAACATCCAATCACTGTGACCGTTATAACATGTGCCTGCTCAAACATCCAATCACTGTGACCGTTATAACATGTCTGCTAAAACAGCCAATCTCGCACACCTGGGCCTCGGTTACATTTAAAATCTGGAAGCGTTTTGCCCTGCCTCTGACCTCTGACCTCACGTTGTCTTCCTTTATCGAGTCTCTATGGTGCCTTCACAGTAAGTTGTTTACTGTTCCAGAATTTGTCCCGGGGGGGGGACAGCCTCGCATCGCGGCGCAGCCCGAGCCAGACTTCTGAAAACGTGAGTAAATAAATAAATAAGAGAAACTGTGACAGCGGTGAGAGAGAGAGAGAGACAGAAAGAGAGAGACAGGGAGGGAGGGAGAGAGAGAGAGAGACAGAGGGAGAGAGAGAGAGAGATGGAGAGGGAGGGAGAGAGAGAGAGAGACAGAGGGAGGGAGAGAGAGAGAGAGATGGAGGGGGAGAGAGACAGAGAGAGAGAGAGAGACAGAGGGAGAGAGAGAGAAACAAGCTGGCGTGAAAGTGATTGGTGTCCCACTTTGGGCCGACGGAAAGCTCATCAGACACAGCAGCTGGCGAGGTGGGGGGGTGGGGGGGGGGTGGGGGTGGGGGGGGGGGGCGTGCGAGAGGAAGCCGCGCCGTCGCTGATTAAAAGCGAGCGCGAAGCGGGGGCCACCACCTGACCCCCCCCACCTCATCTCTCTGTCCCGCCAGGAGCCTCACTTCACCCATCTCTCTTATTTATCTGAGCGCATGCTGGGCTATAAATCAACAGGGAGAGGGAGGGAGAGAGGGAGGGAGGGAGGGAGGGGGAGGAGGGAGGGAGGGAGGGGGGGGGGAGGGGTACACAGGTATAAATCAAACAGTGCATTTACAGGGAGGGAGGGGGGAGAGAGGGAGGGAGAGAGAGAACAACATGTTGTAATCCTCAGCTAATTAATATCTCATCCTCGATAAAGGGAATTAACAAACGAATGTGAGAACATTCCGGAAGGCCAACAGACTCAGGAGTGTCTGAGGGGACAGAGGACCGGACCGGACGCCGAAGTGCATGTGCACGTGAGGTGGGTGGGGTGGGGAGGAGAGGGGGTGGGAGTGGGGGGGGGGGGGGGGGAGGGGGGGGGGGGGGGAGGGGGGGGGGGGGGGGGGGGGGGGGGGGGGGGGGGGGGGGGGGTGGAGAGGGGGTATGCAGGGAGGATTCACATGGTGCACTTTCTGAAGCATTACATTACATTACATTTATTTAGCAGACGCTTTTATCCAAAGCGACATACAAAAAGTGCATTTCATGCACAACAACTACTAAACACAGGTTCAGTAAGATACAATACTTATTCTGTACAACTATTTCTAGCCAAGAACACAGTTTAGTTCACACAGTGAACACTATTCAGACCTAACCTCTGCAAAGCCAACTAGGCAGAAGAATAAGCTACAGTATTAGGACAAATACAAATTACCAAAAAAGTGCTGGGATGGGGCAACATGTAACAAGTGTCATGAAAATGGGGGGGGGGACTTAGAGTGAACTATACAGCGTGGTGGTGGTTAGTCTAGGTATAGTCTGAAGAGATGAGTCTTCAGGCCACGGCAGAAGATGGGTAGTGAGGGGGAGGTTCGGAGAGGGACGGGGAGTTCGTTCCACCACTGGGGAGCTAGGGTGGAGAAGCTCTGTGATCCCTTTGGGCGGGTGGGAGGGGTTACAAGGCGCCCTGCTGCCGCAGAGCGGAGTGGTCCAGCAGGCACATAGGATCGAATCATGTCCTGCAAGTAGATGGGGGCTGTCCTGTTGGCAGCAGTGTAGGCAAGGGTCAGGGCTTTGAACCGGATCCTGGCGGCGATCGGTAGCCAGTGGAGAGATCGCAGCAGAGGAGTGACGTGGGAGAATTTGGGAAGGCTGTAGATGAGTCGGGCAGCGGCATTCTGAATCATCTGTAGTGGCTGAATGGCACAAGCTGGCAGGCTTGCAAGGAGAGAGCTGCAGTAATCAAGGCGAGAGGTCACCGTAGCCTGGACGAGCGGCTGGGTGGAGTGCGTCGTCAGGTATGGCCGAATCCTTCTGATGTTGTACAGAAGGAATCTGCAGGACCGTGATGTTGCCTTGATGTGCTCCTTGAGATCCAGTTGGTCATCCAGGACCACCCCCAAGCTCTTGGCAGAGTGAGAGGCAGTCGCTGTGGTGCCATCACCCGTGAGCCGCTCTCCCGTGAGCCCGCTCTCCCGCCGCTCGGCCCACTGGAGCCGCTGAGGTCTGACCCTCGGCATGCGTGCAGCCCGGCCGCCCAGGGGGACAGCCGAAATAAGGGTTAATTGATTGGTTGGTTAATTACCTTGTGCGCTGTGAGTGGCAGGCGGGAGGGAGGGTGTGAGCGGGAAGGCTGCCCCTGGCTGTCAGCCCATCGGCTCAGAGGGCCCAGCGGAATTCTTCATCTGAAAACACCTCAGAAGTAATTGCGCTTGTTTCCATGGCACCGTCAGATGAGTTTAAAAAAAAGCAAAAAAAAAAAACAAGTGATAATACCCCTGTGCAAAATACGTTGAGTGAGGAAAACCTGCCTCACTGTTAAATCATTTATGTCACTCAAAGTTTTTTGGAGGGAAAGTGAGTGACATCACAATAGGCCTCTCTGCCAGTGGACTGCCATTGCCAAAGTCACATGACAAAGGTGCCCCATATACTCAAACTGCATTTTTTTTTAGAGGTGCATCTCAAAAAACCCACAAATAAACACATGATAGGGGGACTCATGTAATGGCAATGCCCCCAAATTTATTTTGAAAAGCAACTGAAGTTATCGCTCTTTTTCTCTCTCTCTCTCTCTCTCCCTCTGTCTCTCTCTCTAAATTGCAGGCTAGGTCATCCCCAGCTACCCTGTAATGGTTGCCAGTCACTCACATTAAATCGAGGTCGTCTATCAACGCCCGGCCGAATTTGGGTTCCTCCAGCCAGTAACTCAATAGGAATTCCTCCTGTATGAATTCAGCATGTTGTAACGAGGTCATTTCTTTAAGCCGACGTCAGCAGAAAAGACATTCTGTGCTCATGCAAAGGCTAATCAGATCCTCCAGGCCCTCTGTTTGGAGCTAGACTAGGTTAATTACCGGGCCACGGTGCTGTACACTTCAGTGTATTGTGTCTGGCTTCTGCTGGTCAGATTCCTGTGCCTTAATATGCCAATTTTTCCAATCTGTTATTGTGCTGGTAGCCATGGCTAAATCAGTGCATTCTCTCTGAATAATTTCACACTGACGTTACACAAAGGTGTCCCAAATATTGCATAATGCCCTCATTAGCCTGACATAAACATTCACACAGACCAGTCACAGCAGGTTACACTTCTGACCAGTCACAGCAGGTCACACAGACCAGTCACAGCAGGTCATACCGCTGACCAATCACAGCAGGCCACACTGCTGACCAATCACAGCAGGCCACACTGCTGACCAGTCACAGCAGGTCACACTGCTGACCAGTCACAGCAGGCCACACTGCTGACCAGTCACAGCAGGTCACACTGCTGACCAGTCACAGCAGGTCATACCGCTGACCAGTCACAGCAGGTCACACTGCTGTGTGCTGTGGAACCATGATGGGTGAAGAATGGTTCACAAATGAGTCAGCACCTACCTGTTCTCATTTGCATTTGCATGTTGCCGTTTACCAAATGATATTCTCCAGAGCAACTTATATAAATTACAGACCATCCATTTATGCAGCTGGTTGTTTTCACTGAAGCAGCTCTGGGTAAATACCCTGTTCAAGGGTACAACGGCTGGGAAACAAACCCAAAACCTCTGCATTCCCAATTCCCTAACAGTCATGTGAAAACCAATCTGAAGCAATTTAATAGTGCATCAGGCTACAGCCTTCATGGCATGTGGCAAACAGTCTACCAGCAGCTGTAATTCTGAGAAGTAATATGACTCCACTCTTTCACAGGAAGGGTAAAGAGCTCGAACTCAGCCAGTGAAAATGGCGCTCTCAGTTGTTCTAGAACAGAGGTGGCCAATGCAATTCCTGCACGGCAGTTTTCACTGCCACCAATCACCCTGGCCTAATGATCTCATTATCTAATCAGCTGGTTTCACCGTAGATTACCACAGTAAGATGTTTCATGTTTGGACATGCGGACAGTCTTCCGCTGTCACCCCAGAACCTCCAGATACACTCGATTGGGCTCAGATTTGCAGGCTGGAAAGACTGGGACGTGTGAATAATGTCAGTTGGGCCTTGTTATTTTGAAAGACACCCCTCTTGGGAAGAAATAAATGCTGTTGTCCCTTTCATTAGACAAAGCTATTTTTATACATGCTGCTCAGTGTTCTGAGGTCTGACTAGAGAGCACAGAAATGAAAATGAGATTATTCTGACGGGGAAGGGTCTGGAACTGTCTGTAAGGGTCTGGAAGGGTCCAGAACAGTCTATAATGGGACAGGGTGAATTTTCCTGGCACGGCTTGGATGTGGCATAGAAGACAAGGTCAATGTCAGTCCCTACTTAACAGTTCTGATTGATCACATTCACCTCCACATTAAATCATACCTGCTTCAATCAATCAATCAACCTGCTTCTACAAAAAAACTAGTTACGCCAAACACATTATCAAACTGGTACAGAATTTATAGGCCCATTGGTTTGAGAACACTAGTTGCTGCACCCATGCTGAGTGTGACAGGTCCTGTGCCTATGCTCTTCCCACAGTCAAATACGCCTGAATTGATGGATTTATAAATGTCCACGAAGTGTTGGAGCAGATTTTATGTGACCCTTACAAATGTCCTTTCAAAGAAAGTTCTACCCAACAAATACATGTTGTGTGAAATGTGGTGTGAGATGTACAGCTGTGTAGTACCATTGGGGTGCCACGAGCCATACTTGTTTGTTTACATCATTTATTTTTTTCTTGTTTCGCTCCATTAATTTGCATAAAGGATTGGTTTACTGCACACCCCAGATGTTCCAGTGAAAACGTGGATCTGGAAGGATGAAGCTCTGCAGGAGAGAAAAATAAATGGCACAGAGGCCGTACAGACCGTTCAGGGCTTTAAAAGGCTGGAATGTTTATTAGATGAGCGATATAATGTGGAATTTCTTTGGTGCACGGGGAAGTTTTGATTACACCCTTCAATCCGCAGTTTGCCTGCAGGTTACGGCGATATTAAAAGACAGCTATTGTTGGAGGTGAGGCACTGAGTTCATGGCATTGAACACCGTGAAAGAAAACTTTTGCCGCAAGAAAATATTTTGAAAAACAGCAGACGAGACCAAAAGACAGCAGGTCTGCTTGTTTGTAGCGAATGAATTATAACACTTATAACGCCACGGGGGAGGAAGGGGGTGGAGTATTAACCGGTCAAGTATAAATCAAAGTTAAATAATTTTATTTATTTATTATTTAAATCAAACCATTTCCAATATTTGGAAGACAACAAGGTGGATATTAAAGTTGAAAAAAAAATGTAATAAACTTCAGCTTTAAATAGCAAATTGTGACGCGGGTTTCACGTTAGGCTACTGGTCGGGACTTCGTACTGCTTCGCTGTTTCTTCCGATCGCCTCCGACCCGGCCTCGCGCGTATTCCCTGGCCATTTGAATAGGATATTTTTCCTCGCTCCTCTCTCCCGAACATCGCTGCCACTACCTCGTGTCTCCGCCTCTCCGCGCGAACCCGATCCCCACCCGTCTCCCCTTCCACCACCCCCTCACGCCCCCTTACACCGCCAACCTCCTCCCCCCTCCTGGCCCTGAATCTGAGCGTTTGTCCGACTGAGATTCCGCTCCCCTCATGCGAATAACTTCTGAACTCCATCCAAGGGAGAGAGAGGAAAAAAACAAACACCGCTAAAGTAAACCTGGGCAAAGCAGGAACCAGGCGTTTTTATTAAAGAGAAAAACTGCGGTTGCAGACCTGCGGCGGGTGAGGGGCAGGTCGACGAATTGAAGGATGTGGATCTGGTATCTGCTGCTTGGATCGGGCTCTGGCTCCAGCTCGGTCGGTAAGTTTTGGAACTACGCTCGCGTTGTGCTGTCGCCTCTGTCAAAGTCGCGACGCGTTTAAAGGGGCCGCCGTTGCTGTTTTCAAAAGAAAAGAAAAAAACAGAACGCATGTTTACAAAACAATTGTTTCTTGTTTCGCCCGTGTTTAGCAACCTTAAGCGTGTATCTTCGCAACTTTAGCCTACTCTTAGCTAACGGATTGGTGCAGCAGGGACAAAACGTGTCTCGTAGCTCGCCAAGTGGGATAAGCTAGAGAATTTGGGCTCTGTAGCACTGTTTCTTCTTGTAAAGCCGATCTTTCTGCAAAGAAACCAGTTTCTTTACTGAGCCCTGATTCTTCACGTGGTTGTTGCAGATGACGTTAACGGGCTGCCTCCTTAGGATTATGGATAACGGTTAGCTACGTATCGGTGTACTACGAAAACAACAATTATGCTAATTCCTAAGTATGTATTTGAATTGTGTGCGGGGATGGGATGGTTTTGGGGTGGGGGGTGGGCACGATGGGCAAGGAGCTGTGCACGAGGGGGTAAGATTGTTGACAGGACACCAGTGACAAGTCAATCTGTCCCCTGGCCCTGCCAGCAGTTCCGGGGCCTCCACGGGGAAGGACTGAAGTGTGTATTACGCTGGAGTCAGTGCGTGAATGGATACTGTTACAGACAGGGGAACGAGCGGCCTTTGAGTTTCCACTTCAATGGAAAAAACGTGAAATGCGATGAGGAAAACATTACGTTTGTTTGTTGTGTGTGTGTGTATGGTGAGTGTTTGAATTGTATTATGACTTGAATCATTTTAGCATTTCAGTACTAGTTCATAAGTGGCCATTTACCAGTTTTGGTTTGATATACCCATACCCAAGCTTGTGTGTGTGTGTGTGTGTGTTTGCATCCTGTGCTGACCAAATGGCACATAGTGTAGTTTCTCCATTGGAAGGGGGAACTCTTGGCCCACGGTGTAGGTCTGGTGGCAGTGCACCCACGGTTGGGGCGCTTCGGGGCTCCAGGTTTGTAGGTTCGTTTCCCCAGAGGGGTGCTGCTGCTGTACCCTTGAGCTCGGTGCTTAAGCAGAGCTGCTTTAGTAAGTATCCGGCGGTACAGCTGGTCTGTGCGCTAAAGGAATGAGCTCTTTCAGTGGCCCAGTAACCCCAATGCCTGAGATGTAAATATAACGCACTGTTCTGTGGGAACGGCCGCTTGTCAGCATACCTGATGCATGTAGACTTCAGCCTGACGGTTACGTGATCGGCTGGAGTCTGAACGGATTTCAAACGCGTAGCAAATAAACGATGAACGGCTTCCAGGTTTCATTTATTTGTTTGATAAAAACACTGGACGTCGCCGAGTGTGTTTTCCTCTTGGCGCTTGTGTTGCTCCCGAGCTCCTGTGTGATCAGGAGACTGGCGGAGCCGCAACCTCGGCCGACGCCGATGTGACATCCGCGTTTTTAACTTTGAGGGGCTGCAGGGCAGGACGGCAGGTAAAGGCTCGTTAGAGCAGTGTGTGAGCCTGTCCGCTTTCAGGCCCCTCAAGGTCAAACCGACCGGCACACAGGTGGCTATATTTAGAACAAAGCAGAGTCCACCCATTTAAATTACTGAGCGAGCCTCCGCCCCATATGGACTGCACTCCTCCTGTTCTAATCTCAGCTCTGAGATGAGTAATTATTATGTCAGCCTTTGGCCCAATTTAATCTTGTGTACCACTTAGTTTCCTGCAAGTTTTGGTAATAACACAATCATGTTTTTAGGTTTTAGTATTCTTGATGGATGTGTGTGTGTGTGTGCGTGCATGCACGCACGTTTGTATGTGTGCGCGCAGGTGTGTGTGTGCATGTCTGTGTGTGTATATGCGTGTGTGCAAGCATGCGTGTGTGTGTGTGTGGGTAGAAATACCTGGCACATCTTTCTGAATATTTTTTTGCTCTGATGTGTTTCCTCTTTGCTCGCACATAAATCTTGTGGAGTTTTACTCAGGGTTTACAGCCTGGCCATTCTAACACAAGCTAGCCACTTCAGCTGAGTTCAGCAGATCTCTGCTGAGACCTGTGCTGGCCATGACAACAGCATAATCCCTGAACACAGCGTGTTGAGTTGACTGGAGGCACATCTGACCTATCTGGAGAGGATCATGGTTCAAAATGGCCGCCCTGTGTCCTCTGCATAGGAGCCACAGTGTTGGCTGTTGAGATGAGCCCCCCACCCCACTACTGTAATACACACTGAAATCCATCATGGCATTATAGCAGCCCGATGCTATATTTATTTTCCACTAGTCTGCCTGTCGATATGGGCAGAATTGAGCACAAATCATGTTAGTCAAGGCTGGAGCAAGCTGGTGTGGGGCTCTGCCTAATTTTGTTTCCTGTAGTTTCTCCTTTTCACCCTCTTTTAGCTGGGAGTTTTTGTGTCAGCTTTTTAAATTCCTTATTTGTTTCATTGTGAAGTTTGGGTAAGGGGGGGGGGGGAGAGTCAGACTGTGCGTGAGGAACCAGTCAGGCTGTGCGTCTGTAACCAGTCAGGCTGTGTGTGTGTAACCAGTCAGGCTGTGCGTATGTAACCAGTCAGGCTGTGTGTGTGTAACCAGTCGGGCTGTGCGTGTGTAACCAGTCAGGCTGTGGGTGTGTAACCAGTCAGGCTGTGCGTGTGTAACCAGTCAGGCTGTGCGTGTGTAACCAGTCAGGCTGTGCGTGTGTAACCAGTCAGGCTGTGGGTGTGTAACCAGTCAGGCTGTGCGTGTGTAACCAGTCAGGCTGTGCGTGTGTAACCAGTCGGGCTGTGCGTGTGTAACCAGTCAGGCTGTGCGTGTGTAACCAGTCGGGCTGTGCGTGTGTAACCAGTCAGGCTGTGTGTGTGTAACCAGTCAGCCTGTGTGTGTGTAATCAGCCGGGCTGTGCGTGTGTAACCAGCCGGGCTGTGCGTGTGTAACCAGTCAGGCTGTGCGTGTGTAACCAGTCAGGCTGTGCGTGTGTAACCAGTCAGACTGTGCGTGTGTAACCAGTCAGGCTGTGCGTGTGTAACCAGTCTGGCTGTGCGTGTGTAACCAGTCAGGCTGTGCGTGTGTAACCAGTCGGGCTGTGCGTGTGTAACCAGTCAGGCTGTGCGTGTGTAACCAGTCAGGCTGTGCGTGTGTAACCAGTCGGGCTGTGCGTGTGTAACCAGTCAGACTGTGCGTGTGTAACCAGTCAGGCTGTGCGTGTGTAACCAGTCAGGCTGTGTTGGTGTAACCAGTCAGGCTGTGCGTGTGTAACCAGTCAGGCTGTGTGTGTTGTAACCAGTCAGGCTGTGCGTGTATAAACCAGTCGGGCTGCTGTGCGTGTGTAACCAGTCAGGCTGTGGGTGTGTAACCAGTCAGGCTGTGCGTGTGTAACCAGTCAGGCTGTGCGTGTGTAACCAGTCAGGCTGTGCGTGTGTAACCAGTCAGGCTGTGGGTGTGTAACCAGTCAGGCTGTGCGTGTGTAACCAGTCGGGCTGTGCGTGTGTAACCAGTCAGGCTGTGTGTGTGTAACCAGTCGGGCTGTGCGTGTGTAACCAGTCAGGCTGTGTGTGTGTAACCAGTCAGCCTGTGTGTGTGTAATCAGCCGGGCTGTGCGTGTGTAACCAGCCGGGCTGTGTGTGTGTAACCAGTCAGGCTGTGCGTGTGTAACCAGTCAGGCTGTGCGTGTGTAACCAGTCAGACTGTGCGTGTGTAACCATCAGGCTGTGCGTGTGTAACCAGTCTGGCTGTGTGCGTGTGTAACCAGTCAGGCTGTGTGTGTGTAACCAGTCGGGCTGTGCGTGTGTAACCAGTCAGGCTGTGCGTGTGTAACCAGTCAGGCTGTGCGTGTGTAACCAGTCGGGCTGTGCGTGTGTAACCAGTCAGGCTGTGCGTGTGTAACCAGTCAGGCTGTGCGTGTGTAACCAGTCAGGCTGTGTGTGTGTAACCAGTCAGGCTGTGCGTGTATAACCAGTCAGGCTGTGTGTGTGTAACCAGTCAGACTGTGCGTGTGTAACCAGTCAGGCTGTGCGTGTGTAACCAGTCTGGCTGTGCGTGTGTAACCAGTCAGGCTGTGCGTGTGTAACCAGTCAGGCTGTGTGTGTGTAACCAGTCGGGCTGTGCGTGTGTAACCAGTCAGGCTGTGCGTGTGTAACCAGTCAGGCTGTGTGTGTGTAACCAGTCGGGCTGTGCGTGTGTAACCAGTCAGACTGTGCGTGTGTAACCAGTCAGGCTGTGCGTGTGTAACCAGTCAGGCTGTGTGTGTGTAACCAGTCAGGCTGTGCGTGTATAACCAGTCAGGCTGTGTGTGTGTAACCAGTCAGGCTGTGTGTGTGTAACCAGCCGGGCTGTGCGTGTGTAACCAGTCGGGCTGTGAGTGTGTAACCAGCCGGGCTGTGTGTGTGTAACCAGTCAGGCTGTGCGTGTGTAACCAGTCAGGCTGTGCGTGTGTAACCAGTCAGGCTGTGTGTGTGTAACCAGTCTGGCTGTGTGTGTGTAACCAGTCGGGCTGCCAGTGTGTAACCAGCCGGGCTGTGCGTGGAGAACGGGTCTCTGTTCGCGGGAGTTGTGTCGGCGGCCGGGGCAGTGTGTTTGTGGGAGATGATGCTCATTTAGCGCAGATAATAAGAGAGCTGTGGAGTGGGCCTCTGCAGCCTGGAAGCTGTTAAACGGGCCCCGGGATTGGGACTGCTGTTTGAAGTGTCTGAATTATTGCCATCGAGAGTTGAAAGAGAAGGAGGGGCCCCTTTTTTCTCTGAGCGCCTGCACTGGGAGAAGGACATTATGTTCTTTATTTGGCGCTGAAAAAAAGACCAGGGCTGCATGTGTTTAGTCGTGAGTAATGGGGCTGGACCCTACTGAACGCTGGATTCAGGGCCGGAAGAGGGTAAAAATACAGGGGTGCCCGCCGCCCCCCTCCCCCCAATCTGACCTGAGCTTCACCTACGGGGTAATAACACTGTTTGATGTTGAATCTGCGTGCTCTGTAGGTAGACCTGTGTGGGCAGAGTGGGCTAGTGGGGAGATGCCATTAGCATTGGACCCTAGCCCATATGAGCTGGATGACTGGGCGGCCGCTCAGTGCTGCTGTTAAACCAGTGGACCGGGGCAGGAGAGGAGCCTTACCTGCCTGGCTCATTTGCTTAGTTAGCATGCATGCGTTTCCAAGCCAGTTTGCATATTTTTGAATAGGCAGTATTGTATACTTTTTTTCCAGTTGTTTAGCTGATATAGACTGAAGAAGTGTAAATTAGGCACTGAGCTCAGGGACATGCAACAGCGCCCTCTCTGGCGAGTCTTGGTGGCGCAGCCTGCAGAGCACCGGCCACATGGTCTCTGTGTGTTGTGATGTCAGCGGTCCGCAAAAGTAAAACGCTGTGCCCCCCCCCCCCCCCCCCCGGTTCACTGTCCATTTTGACCTCCAAATGTGTTGCATGTCTCCCACTCTCTATCGCTCCCCATTCTTTCTCTCTCTCCCACTGTGCTGTCCAATAAAGCTGAGAAGCCCTAAAAATATATCACTGCCCTCAACTGGAACCTATAACTTCTCAGTTACAAGCTCGGTTTCTTAACTGCTACAACACACTGACAGGCCTTGTTGTTTGTTGGAAGGTCAGTCATTTGTATGGTGTTGGGGGGGGTGGGGGGGAGGGGGCTGGGCAGGGGGGTCGGGGTTGTTTTTCAGCCCTGAAAATATTTGAAATATTTGGGCAGGATCTGCCTATAAAGCCAGGGATATTTACTGTACCAGGTGGGCTCTCGGGAACCTTTAGCGTTTTCAGCGCGAAGCCGCCAAAGTGCTGGCACTTCAAGCTGGCTGCAGTGATGTTTCAGAGGCAGGTTAGCATAGCAAGCTGGCCACAGTCATGTTTCAGAGGCAGGTTAGCATAGCAAGCTGCAGTAATGTTTCAGAGGCAGGTTAGCATAGCAAGCTGGCAGCAGTAATGTTTCAGAGGCAGGTTAGCATAGCAAGCTGCAGCAATGTTTCAGAGGCAGGTTAGCATAGCAAGCTGGCCTCAGTAACGTTTCAGAGGCAGGTTAGCATAGCAAGCTGGCCGCAGTAATGTTTCAGAGGCAGGTTAGCATAGCAAGCTGGCCGCAGTAATGTTTCAGAGGCAGGTTAGCATAGCAAGCTGGCCGCAGTAATGTTTCAGAGGCAGGTTAGCATAGCAAGCTGGCCGCAGTGATGTTTCAGAGGCAGGTTAGCATAGCAAGCTGCAGTAATGTTTCAGAGGCAGGTTAGCATAGCAAGCTGGCTGCAGTAATGTTTCAGAGGCAGGTTAGCATAGCAAGCTGGCAGCAGTAATGTTTCAGAGGCAGGTTAGCATAGCAAGCTGGCCGCAGTAGTGTTTCAGAGGCAGGTTAGCATAGCAAGCTGGCCGCAGTAATGTTTCAGAGGCAGGTTAGCATAGCAAGCTGGCCGCAGTAATGTTTCAGAGGCAGGTTAGCATAGCAAGCTGGCCGCAGTAATGTTTCAGAGGCAGGTTAGCATAGCAAGCTGGCCGCAGTGATGTTTCAGAGGCAGGTTAGCATAGCAAGCTGCAGTAATGTTTCAGAGGCAGGTTAGCATAGCAAGCTGGCTGCAGTAATGTTTCAGAGGCAGGTTAGCATAGCAAGCTGGCAGCAGTAATGTTTCAGAGGCAGGTTAGCATAGCAAGCTGGCCGCAGTAGTGTTTTCAGAGGCAGGTTAGCATAGCAAGCTGGCCGCAGTAGTGTTTCAGAGGCAGGTTAGCATAGCAAGCTGGCCGCAGTAGTGTTTCAGAGGCAGGTTAGCATAGCAAGCTGGCCGCAGTGATGTTTCAGAGGCAGGTTAGCATAGCAAGCTGGCCGCAGTAGTGTTTCAGAGGCAGGTTAGCATAGCAAGCTGGCCGCAGTAGTGTTTCAGAGGCAGGTTAGCATAGCAAGCTGGCCGCAGTAGTGTTTCAGAGGCAGGTTAGCATAGCAAAGCTGGCCGCAGTAATGTTTCAGAGGCAGGTTAGCATAGCAAGCTGGCCGCAGTAGTGTTTCAGAGGCAGGTTAGCATAGCGAGCTGGCCGCAGTAATGTTTCAGAGGCAGGTTAGCATAGCAAGCTGGCCGCAGTAATGTTTCAGAGGCAGGTTAGCATAGCAAGCTGGCCGCAGTGATGTTTCAGAGGCAGGTTAGCATAGCGAGCTGGCTGCAGTAATGTTTCAGAGGCAGTTTTGCCTGGTAAATTAACTGCACTGGGCCGGGGGGAGCGGGCATTCCTGGGACACATCTCTCTTGTTTTGGCTGTGAAGGCGGTTAAATGTATTTCTTCTCTTGCGCAATAGTAAATGAGCCCCACACACTCAGCGGCTGATTAAAGCCAGCTGGCCGCCGGGCCGCTGGGCCTGGAGTTATAGCAGCGAGCGCCGGCAACACTTAATTGCCCTTTTCTTTTTCAGCAACATTTTTTAAATCTGGTTTCACACAGTCTGTATATTTAAGTATTATCGTGTGTGTGTGTGTGTATGTATATATATATATATATATATTCTGTACACATGAGTATATTTAGTAATCAGATTTTTAAAATGTCGCTGCATAAAGGTATTGAAAGTTTCTGTGCCTGAAACGGCTGGCCTTGCTGATGCTTGATGAGAAACGGCGTGTCAGGTGATCCAGCGTGGAGCTCAGCTCATCAGCAGCCAGCACCAGGCAGACGCATCGCTGCGGGGACTGTGACGTCTGTGCAAAATGGACAAACAGCCATAGATCTGCGGACTGTGTGTGCGTGAGTGTGAGTGTGAGTGTGAGTGCGTGTGCGCGTGCGTGCGTGCGTGTGTGTGTTCATATGTGTGTGTGCTTGTGTGCGTGCGTGTGTGTGCGTGTGCGTGCGTGCGTGTGTGTTCATATGTGTGTGTGCTTGTGTGCGTGTGTGTGTGTGTGCGTGTGCGTGCGTGCGTGTGTATGTGTGTGTGTGTGTGCATGTGCATGTGCGTATGTGTGTGCTTGTGTGTGTGCGTGCCTGCATGCGTGCGAGTGTGTGTGTGTGTGCATGCGATTGTGTGCGTTTTATACCACTACAAACAAGCGATTTGCTTAAATATTTACCATGAATAAAATTGCCATTGAAAAAAAAGTGAGAAAAATTAAATCACCAAAATCCTGAGTAAAGATCTGCTCGGGAGGGAAAATGCGGGGTGCATTTCAGACTCTGGGAACCTTCCAGGTGTTGACACTGTTTCAGGTGAGATTTTCAGCAGTGCAGTTACAGATGTGACATCTTTTGATTACCTTCATTTCGACTTAGGAGGGGAATCTGAAGGATTGTGAATGCAGATTCTTCATGGAATACATGAGCTAAGGTCCGGTTTAATTCAAATTCAGCTCTATATTGAGCCCGGCAGGTTTGAGCCTTCTGTGGAAGGAGAAACGGGGAGTTGAACAGTCTCAGCACTTTTCAGGCAGTAGAGTTAAATTTACCTTTCATTGGCTCGCCTTGCCCTGAATCTCAAATACCAGCCGTCCACACCAAGGCCTTTAAAGTGCAACTTGGGAAGGAATATGCAGATAGCAATTAACAACGCTGTCTGTCTAGAGGCTCAGAGACCTCCAGTCACGCGTTTAATACTGAGGACTTCAACATGTGAGAATTAGTTTCTTTCTGCAGCCTGGAAGGGTTCTAAGTCCCGTTTTGTCTCAGTGCAGAATTAAGACTATTGCCTCTTTGTCTTCTCATGGTTTTTGTTCTTTCTTTTTTAGCAGTAGTGTCCTCCATTTTGTTTTTCCTAAGTAGTTGAACATTGACTGTCAGGGCTGTTGGCCCCTCTGCTCTCTTTATAATCAGGAGTCATTCAGTGTGAGATGTCACACAGGCTTGCTCGACATCACACGCCTATTTTAAGTTCTGCTCCCAGAATACCTCAGCCATGGAAACAGAAGCCCCTCACTACCCACATACACAAAACACCTCCTGACTCCAGCAGGAGCGTCAAGGGTCTGTGCTCTGGAAGACACAAGTGTGAAATTACTAAAAAAATCATCTGACTATAAATAGTTATGAAAACCTTTTTCATTTCACCCAACAGAGCGCTCATTCTTTTTATCTTTAGTGACTGAAGAGCTCTGTTAGAGCTGACAGGTGGTGTTCTGATAGAGCCAAGATGGCGGCTCTTATCCTGATGGAGCCAAGATGGCGGCTCTTATCCGTGTGCTTGCTGATTAAAGTCACAGTTGGCCGTGTTGGAATGGGGCTTTGCAGAGGCGCAGGCGTCCTGCTCCGGACCGGCGGTGGTGGTGTGTGGGAGCAGCGCTGTCGGGCATTGCTAAGGGTGCAGCTTTCCCCCGAAACGGGCGGAGATTACCTCCAGCTAAGATTAGATTAGAATGAGCCGGAACGGTGGCAGGGATGAATCTCATGCTGACAGTTTTATTGGAGTATTATTTAAATGAAGCCGCTGGCTTGCGTTTTATGGAATGTAATGTTCATTAAAGCAATGGGGCATCCGATGGGGAAGTGTGTTGAACACATTTTTACTGTCCTTGGCTTGGCCCTGACAGAGTCCTATTGCTGCCGAGCTAAAGACACTAAATAAGACCAGAAGCAAAAGAGGTGGTGAGCGTCAGCGTTAAATAGTGATGGAAGGAATCGTTGTGTTGACATTCTCCAAGGCTGCGTCTGTCGTTTGTGACTTGCCCTCCCTCTCCTAAGTTGTGTTGCAGTTTGAGCTAGATCTGTCCCTGAAGTCAGAGTTTGTTTTTTGGATCCATTCCAAAACAATTCCTCATGTTTGTGGCTCCAAAGAAAAAATGTAAAAGAAAAGACGAAACATGATGAATGCATATTTTTGATAAAATATATTTTAATATACTGTTTTCAAAACACTGTCCTCTGCTGTCATAGATAGGAAAAGGTTGAAAGTGACATCATCAAGTCTGTCAGCACTAATAATTCAACAGTCAAATGTATAATATTTCTTATGGAATTTTGTCTTTTGATGCCTCCCCACTGCCCCAGCTCAGTCCATTTTGTCCTCTGACCCGTTCTCCTCCATTTTTGAAACCCCCTCTTCTGAAATTATTCCCACCCCCTTTACTCGCGAGTGCAGATTCACCCTGCTTTGATTGGATAGATCTGCTGCCGTGACTTGTGCTGGTCTCTGAATCTGAGGAAATAGGATGTTTGAAGTCAGGTGACAGGAAGTGGTGATTTAGGCCGCTAGATGGGAGGAGGTTTATTGTAGGTGCTCTATGGCGCCTCTGGGGCATCTTTTCTCCTGCGCTCATCACTTATGCGATCGCGTTATCGCCCTCCTGCCTGTTAATGTGTGGCCCACTGTGGAGGTAGAGATTTATTTGTAGATTTACTGGCGGATTACTGAACTGTGTCTGCCCAGACTGGGATGTTCCTGTGGCCAGTATAGCGCATGAATAAGGAATTAGCCTGAATAAAGAAACCAATAAATATATTAGAATTCATTTCCTGTGTGTGGATTTTGTGTGACATTGCCCCTTTAGACTTTTTTTTTCCCATTTTTGGCATTAGGCCGACACTGTTCATCCAGAGTGACTTACACAGCCTACTTTCGCTTACATACGGTCCGTTTACTGCTGCACGTGTAACGAAGTAGTGCAGGTTATGTACGCTGCTCAAGCGTTCAACGGCAGTGCCTCACCTGGGAATCAAACCTGCAACCAGGAGCTACACAAAGCCCCGCCCATCTAACACTGCCCCATGGGCTGTTTGCCCTCTGCCCCCCAGGCTGTTTGCCCTCTGCCCCCATGGACTGTTTGCTCTCTGCCCTGTTATTTCCACCGATAAAAAAATAAACTGATTAAAAACCCGAAAGAGCTGTGTAAAAATTAAAGGCAAGGTGGTTTTGCGGAGACCGTTAACTTAGCTGTCGGGCGTACCTGCCTCTCCTCCACACCTGGAG
>CM045898.1:48483518-48496018 GCA_025169545.1 Anguilla japonica
TGGGGTACACCCTTCTCTACACACACCCTTATGGGGTACACCCTTCTCTGCACACACCCTTATGGGGTACACCCTTCTCTACACATACCCTTATGGGGTACACCCTTCTCTACACACACCCTTATGGGGTACACCCTTCTCTACACACCCTTATGAGGTACACCCTTCTGTACACACACCCTTATGGGGTACACCCTTCTCTACACACACCCTTATGGGGTACACCCTTCTCTACACACACCCTTATGGGGTACACCCTTCTCTACACACACCCTTATGGGGTACACCCTTCTCTACACACCCTTATGAGGTACACCCTTCTGTACACACACCCTTATGGGGTACACCCTTCTCTACACACACCCTTATGGGGCACACCCTGCTCTACACATACCCTTATGGGGTACACCCTTCTCTACACACACCCTTATGGGGTACACCCTTCTCTACACACCCTTATGAGGTACACCCTTCTGTACACACACCCTTATGGGGTACACCCTTCTCTACACACACCCTTATGGGGCACACCCTGCTCTACACACACCTTATGGGGTACACCCTTCTCTACACACACCCTTATGGGGTACACCCTTCTCTACACACACCCTTATGGGGTACACCCTTCTCTACACACACCCTTATGGGGTACACCCTTCTCTACACACACCCTTATGGGGTACTCCCTTCTCTACACACACCCTTATGGGGTACACCCTTCTCTACACACACCCTTATGGGGTACACCCTTCTCTGCACACACCCTTATGGGGTACACCCTTCTCTACACACACCCTTATGGGGTACACCCTTCTCTACACACACCCTTATGGGGTACACCCTTCTCTACACACACCCTTATGGGGTACACCCTGCTCTACACACACCCTTATGGGGTACACCCTTCTCTACACACACCCTTATGGGGTACACCTTTCTCTACACACACCCTTCTGGGGTACACCCTGCTCTACACACACCCTTATGGGGTACACCCTTCTCTGCACACACCTGTGCAGGACAGAGTTGCTCCTGGTCGCTAGCGCACGGCGGGTTAGCCGCAGGGATCCACGGTGCGCCTGCAAGGCGCTCGACAGCCTTGCTAATGCTCTGTTCCTCCGGCACAGCGTGTGATTAGCATCAGCTTGTTAACCAGAGCTGAGCGCTCGCTCACCAATCACGTTTTACCTCACCGCTTCGCAGATTCAGCGGTAGCCATGACAATGGAGTGCGATCGTTTGTCTTTGGAGTCCGGACAGAAACCCTGTCTTCATTAGTTAAAGCCCGTATCTCCTTTTAGAAGTAATTAATGCATGCAGTACAGAAATCAACAGTGTGAATGTATGAATGGTATGCACTTCATGCACATATAATGTTAATATAAGGTTGTTGTTTGTGAATACAAACATTTGAGTATGTCACTATATACTTTTTAAACTTTTAATTGTTATACAGTTATTATAAAGTACACATTATTATTACATTTTAAATTGTATATCAAAACCATCAGAAATAACGAGCAGGGCTAACTGTGCTAACTTGAAAAAATAATGTAGAAGGATGACTGCATGACTAATTGGGATGCATTATTGTCCTCCTAAAATTTTCAGCTGAGGAGCACATACCCTCTTTGGAAAAAATGTTTGCATTGAATCCTGAGAAGTAAGGACTTAATATAGCGTGCATGCCTGTTGCTAGGGTCAGGGCTGGGCGTGTATGTCCCTTTGTGTTGTTCAGTGCGTATGACTGGCCTGCAGGATTCACGTTTGGCTCACCTGCTGCCGAGATGCCTGGATGAGTTGCCATGGAAATAGAATGAATCTGGGTCCTTATTAACGTGTTCTGTCGAATAGGAGTTTAATCTTGTGGTTTTTATCGTCTGGAGGACAAACAGGGCCCATGCCCAGCCGGGATCTGACTGTCTGGCTCACGTTAGCTGTTGGTTGGCTGTGACTGCACCACTTCCTCCAGACCTCTTGTAGGTTAGCGTTTGTGGTGCGTGGGTGTGATTGCTGTGACCTGTCTTTGCTGTGGGTTACCTGCAGTGTAGGTGTTTCCTCTCACCTGCTTCAGCAGTGGATCCTCTGTACCTGGCACATTCCCACCGACACACCTTAGCCCCCTCCCCGGGTACCATGGGTTTATCTGAGTGTCCAGACTTAAGTGTAAACATGCGTATTATTTTTAAAGGTATGCATTGCAAATCGCATCATTTACTATTATCTGTTCCCCTCCAAAACAGTAATTACAAAAGCAGTGGCATCAGGATTTCTTTCTCCAGTCGCTACTTGTCCATTTACTGCCTAGTTTAGCTGGGTAAAGGCGGACACAGAAAGGTTCTCCTTGGCTGTTCTGGCATTGTAAGCAGGAACTTCAGCGGTAGGATGGACTTCCATCAACTGAAACATAAAACCGCCATTTTGGCTCACATTTGCCTGGCTCAGATACAGAAATGGAGGGTTGGAGGAAACCAGGCAAATCAAACCCCTGAATCCATTAGTGCTGAAATGAGAGGCTCCCCCTCAGACTCTGACCTTGGCTGTGACCTCTGTGGCAGCGACTAGCATCGCGGCCTGCTGCGCTCTTTCCACCTCTCTTGTGTTTGTTTTCTCCTCTCCTCTGCTCCACCCTCTCCTCCTCTCCTCCTCTGTTCCTCTCTCTCTCCCTCTCTTGTTCCTCTCTCCTCCTCTGTTCCTCTCTCTCCTCTCCTCTCTTCCTCTCCTCCTCTCCTCTCCTCTCCTGTTCCACTCTCTCTTCCTCTGTTCCTCTCTCTCCTCTCCTATCCCTCTCTCTCTCCTCTCCTCTCCTCCTGTGTTCCACTCTCTTCAGGCTGTTTGCATCAATGCCAAGACTCGCAATGCGCCATCAATTATTCATTTTCAGAAAGGCCTAAAAAATGTGAAAATCTTTAAGAGGTTTTAACCCCCTCTCTGGCAGGCGGGGGAGTCATTAAGTGCCCAGATTTGTGTTTGTGGGGGGGGGGCGGTGGGGGCAGCTCTACATCTTTAACTTGCGGTGGTTCAATGTCGATAGGCACATTACATTTTTATTCGCCTGTTGTTGTTTTAAGCAGTTATTCTTTTGGCTTGTAACTTTTTAATTCCTGCTTTTGGTCTGAAACTTTTAATTTATTTTAAGCTCTTCACATAAGAGTATTGGAAGCGTTACACTGGTGTTGACATGGACTCCCAGAGCATAGGTCTGTTATGGATGTATGAGGGAATCACTTCTGACAGGGGTGGGCAGTTCTGGTCCTGGAGGGCCGGTGTGTGAGCAGGTTTTAATTTCCAACAGTTACCCTGGCTAACTGAGCTAATTGGCTGTTTACACCAATGTTCGTTCATTCGTAGATTTGGACTGACTTATCCAGCTTATCAAGAAATGTCGCTGAAATGTCAGAGGCTGTAAATGGTAGTGCGGATTAAGCAATTAGGGCCAGTAGTTGGCGAGAAACCCAGAAACGGATACGGGCCTCTTTGTCCAGCTCTAACTCATGAGGATGTATCGGGGTCACTTACATAACAGTTACAAACATGGCCCCTCAACGTGAAGAGGAGGCATGCCAAAATGGCAGTGAAAGGGAGGACTCAAAATGACCCGGCTGCTCATTCACTTTAATAATGCAATATGTGTGTCTCAGCTTTTAAAAACAAACCTGCAGATTTATCCCTGCTGAAAATCTTTCCTTCTCATTTGTATGTCCATCAAAGATGCCAGGGCCCCAGACCGAGGGCATTGGTGCCAGTCACTTTCACTGGCACCAGCACAAAATTTGGTCGCGCCCAAAACTTTTCCACAGCTTCACATAAAAGGGTTTTTAACTCAGTAGCCCACTAACACCACGTTTGCTATTCAGTCAAATTTAAGCAGGAATGACTGTTAAAGCAGGAATGACTGTTAAAGCAGGGAATGACTGTTGAAGCAGGAATGACTTAAAGCAGGAATGACTGTTAAGCAGGAATGACTGTTAAAGCAGGAATGACTGTTAAAGCAGGAATGACTGTTAAAGCAGGAATGACTGTTGAAGCAGGAATAACAGTGAAAGCTCATGATCTGAGTCGTGTTATCTGAGGCTCAGCAGACGCAAGTAGATCATCGTAGACCTATCAAGTAGATTTCATCCAGTAAAAAGAGTCTATTGTACGCTTCATTTTATGCATCTTTAGCTATTGGCAGCGATGCCATGATCCGTCTCAATTAAACTACAGCACACACTGTTCTCTGTCTACTCTAGTGATGGACATTCCAGCTCTGTTCAGTGAGCCAGATTGTTTGGCTCAGCTCACTAATAAGAGCTTTCAAACTTTTTCCGCTCTCGAACCGCTCCCGAACCGCTCCCAGACTGCTCCCGAACCTCCCATACCGCACCCGAACCGCTCCCAAGCCTTCCCAAACCGCTCCCAACCCATCCCAAACCGCTCCCGAACCGCTCCCAGACCGCTCCCGAACCTTCGCAAACTGCTCCCAAACCTTCCCAAACCGCTCCCAACCCATCCCAAACTGCTCTCGAACCTTCCCAAACTGCTCTCAAACCGCTCCCAAGCCTTCCCAAACCGCTCCCAACCCACCCCAAACTGCTCTCGAACTGCTCCCAAACCATCCCAAACTGCTCCTGAACCGCTCCCAAACCATCCCAAACTGCTCTCGAACCGCTCTCAAACCTTCCCAAACTGCTCCTGAACCGCTCCCAACCCATCCCAAACTGCTCTCGAACCTTCCCAAACTACTCTCGAACCGCTCCCAAACCTTCCAAAACTGATCTCGAATCGCTCCCAAACCATCCCAAACTGCTCCCGAACCTTCCCAAATTGCTCCCAAACCTTCCCAAACTGCTCCCGAACCGCTCCCAACCCATCCCAAACTGCTCTCGAACCGCTCCCAAACCTTCCCAAACTGATCTCGAATCACTCCCAAACCATCCCAAACTGCTCCCGAACCGCTCCCAAACTGCTCCCAAAGCGTCCCAAAACTGTTTCAGATGCTCACTGGAAAAACTGTGTGTGGCAGCTGGTTTTGAAGCCTTGGGGACGAAGGGATTTTCTCTCTTTATTTTGGTAGTGGTTCTTTGGTTGTGCATTTTTAATGTTTATGCTTCAGCAAGGTTTGACTTATCAGTCTCTCTCTCTTCTGTTCATTCCAAATGAATGGCTTCTGTATTGTTAATTAGAAGTAGTGAGCCTGCGTTCATAAAGAACATTATGATTTCAATTCATTATTATGATTGACTTATGATTGACTGACTTATTTAATTCAGTTATTTAATCTTAAGACTTGATATAGATATTGACTTGGTGGTTGATTGCATGAGGTTACTGTAGGCTGACCTATCAATGAATTTGACGATTTAATTGATACTTGTTATTTTGAAGTATACTGATTAAATTAAATCACATAAAATCTGTTTTGTTTGTAGGTTAGGTGAGGGGTTCTAGCACGCAATACCACTTGTGATCAGTATAGAGACTGCTGAAAGTTTTAACAAGGGCATTGACAGTTGGAACTGTTTGATTCAGAAAATAAATATATTTTTATTTAATCCTCACTGAACCGACGCACATGTGCATTGAATATAGAGCATTTTTGCACATTGAAATAAATTGCAAAATGGACACATAGAGGGAACCATTAAAACAAATCACATTTGAAAACAGAACATAATGTTGCATCATTGCAAAGAAAAATAATTAACAATATTCAAAACCACAGCATCCAACTCAGAACTAAACCAGCCCCCTTTTTCTGTTATTATTATGACTGCTGTGTCATTTTCTCAGAGTGGTTTTATTTATTCTGGCCTATTAATCTTTATGCATCATTGTTTCAAAATTGTGTGGATTTTCTTTCGATTACAGATGGAACTCGTTAAATAATGCAGCTATTAAACAATTCCACAACATCATGCAGATAAATATGTTACGATTTAGTTTATATGAAATGCAGTAATAGGCTATCAAACGCGGTTTGTTGCAGGGCTGTTAAAAACTTACTTGTTCAGCATATCTCTCTGGTGAAACTGTGTGCACAGATTGGCTTATTCATTAATTTATTCATCCGTTTGGAAATTTTGCATCGTACAGTCAGCAGATGAGAGCGCTGCATGTAGCCCTTCAGTGCAGTTTATTCAGTCGAGTCCGGACCACAGACATCATCACCTGCACACAGGGACACGCCCAGCTGCTCTCACCTGCACACAGGGACACGCCCACTCACCTGCACACAGGGACACGCCCTCTCACCTACACACAGGGACACGCCCTCTCACCTGCACACAGGGACACACCCAGCTGCTCTCACCCCCAGCCAGACCACAGACATCATCACCTGCACACAGGGACACGCCCAGCTGCTCTCACCTGCACACAGGGACACGCCCACTCACCTGCACACAGGGACACGCCCTCTCACCTACACACAGGGACACGCCCTCTCACCTGCACACAGGGACACACCCTCTCACCTGCACACAGGGACACACCCAGCTGCTCTCACCCCCAGCCAGACCACAGACATCATCACCTGCACACAGGGACACACCCAGCTGCGTGTCCCTGTGTGCAGGTGAGTGGGCGTGTCCCTGTGTGCAGGTGAGTGGGCGTGTCCCTGTGTGCAGGTGAGTGGGTGTGTCCCTGTGTGCAGGTGAGAGGGCGTGTCCCTGTGGGCAGGTGAGTGGGCGTGTCCCTGTGGGCAGGTGAGTGGGCGTGTCCCTGTGTGCAGGTGAGTGGGCGTGTCCCTGTGTGCAGGTGAGAGGGCGTGTCCCTGTGGGCAGGTGAGTGGGCGTGTCCCTGTGTGTAGGTGAGAGGGTGTGTCCCTGTGTGCAGGTGAGAGGGTGTGTCCCTGTGTGCAGGTGAGAGGGTGTGTCCCTGTGTGCAGGTGAGAGGGTGTGTCCCTGTGTGCAGGTGAGAGGGCGTGTCCCTGTGTGCAGGTGAGAGGGCGTGTCCCTGTGGGCAGGTGAGTGGGCGTGTCCCTGTGGGCAGGTGAGTGGGCGTGTCCCTGTGGGCAGGTGAGTGGGCGTGTCCCTGTGTGCAGGTGAGTGGGCGTGTCCCTGTGGGCAGGTGAGTGGGTGTGTCCCTGTGTGCAGGTGAGAGGGCGTGTCCCTGTGTGGCAGGTGAGTGGGCGTGTCCCTGTGTGCAGGTGAGTGGGCGTGTCCCTGTGTGCAGGTGAGAGCAGAGACTCCAGATCTCGGGCGGGGCTGCTGAGGTGCTGAAGCTGAATGGCTGCGGTTGATATTCAGCCTCTCAGTAAAGAACGTGAGCGCTTTCATTCCCCGTGAGAAAGGTGCTCTGCTCTGCACTCAGAGCACGGCATCCCCACGCTGCTAATACAGACCCTCACATTCCTTTTAGAGAAGTTTAAACCTGTGTGTCAGGTGTATAATGCCCTGTCTGGGGGGGCTGGGTAGATGCAGATTTTTGTTCTTTTGTGAGGGGGTGTCAGGTGAGCCCCCCGGGGCTGTGAGAGGCTCCGGGCGCTGGGGCGTGTTGCCGGGGAACGGGCTGGGTAGCGGAGCCGGTTAGAGCTGGTGTGAAAGCGGGGTGCTGTAATTAGGGGTTTGGGCTCAGCCGGGCCCTCGCAGTGTAAAGCCGGCCCTGAGGCTCCCTGTTTCAGCCGTGATGACTCTCCGCTCAGTGGCGTACGGACGCATCACCGCGCCCGTCGCTAACTGCTGCCAGCGCTGTCACGACAACCTGTCAGCGGCTGTTCTGGGCCCGGCTGACTCTCCCGGGCGGGGGGGGGGGGGGGGGGGGGGGGGGGGGGGGGGGGGTTTGTGGTTGGCAGGAGGGGAGGGGGGGTGGCAGGCGATGACTGGGCATGCCATGACTAGCCATATTTAGGGTGCTTTTTTCCCTCCTCCTCCGCTGTGCCGCCGGGGGGTTACGCTGTTATTGTATCACCGATCTGTCTCGCCGATCTGTGTGTGGCAAATTGTCGGCTCCCGGGGCACGAGAGAAGGTTCCGGAAACAGTGGCCATCGTGCTGGGGGCCGCCGGTGGCGATTGGCTGTGATTATGTGTTTGGACAGAGCTAGCTGCCCCTCTTGCTCAAACTGCGTCTCCTTGCGATTTCCTACCCATCCTCCTTTGGGCTGCCCCCCCCCCCCCACTGCCCCGCCCCCCTCCCCAGGGCTTGAGAGGTGCAGTCCGCACCTGCGATGGGGGGAGTCTGGTGGAATGGCATTGTGAAGTGGAGCGGTGGGGAGGAGGGGTCCTGGCTGTCTGTCGGGCAGCGCAGCAGGAGCTCAAGGTCACGTCGTTCAAGGTCGTGGCAGATGGACGCGATCCGGCCTGTCAGGCCCCCTTCCCCCCCCCCCCCCCCCCCCGCCGATGCTCCTTTCCGCCCATTTCCACCAACTCCCTCGATCGGAACGACGCAGCAAGGATTTTCAAATTTATCTGTTTTTTTCTTCGACTTGGTCCATCCGCCACCTCCCACTCCCCTCCCCCCTCTCCCCCCTCGCCCCTCATCCCTTACCTTTCTTTTCTTTCTTCTGCTCCCCCCACCTCCCCTGTGCTCCCGTCCGCACTCCTCCACTCTTCCTCTCCTCTCTTTCGTCAGGCGTGCTGTGGGAAGAGGGGCCGTGTGCGTGACCCTCTCTTCTCTTTCCTTCGGTTCGTTTTGTGCGTCTGAGGAGGCGTTGGTGTAAGAGCTCTGTACCCCGGGGGCTCGGACGTGAGAACAGGCCTTTCGGCTTTGTCTCTTCTGGCCGCGTCCCACCCCCCTGTCCCTGAAACCAGAGGGCTCTTCAGCACCAGCCACAGGGGGGCCGGGCCTGTGGGGGGGGGGGGTTATTCTGTGGGCTCATGGTGCGCTGTGCAGCCCAGCGTTTCTCTGGTGTGTCGGCTCTGTGTGGATTTAATCTGTGATGCTGATGGGCTGCTTTGTGTTGCATGCGGAGGGGGGGGTGGGTTGAAGGAGAAGGATCGAGGGCAGTGATAAGAGGGGCAACCAGGTGCTGCATATTAAACTGCTGTGCCTGCACGCTGCGTCCTGATTGGACCATTGTGCTGCGCGCGGTTACATTTTTTTTTCCTCCTCATTTGTGATTCCCGGTTCCATGCGAAGGTGGTTCTCCTTAACGCAGGGCTGCTGTTTATTTAGAGAGACCAGCTGGGCGCTCCTTCACCCCCGAAGCGCAGCTCGACCGCCCAGCTGCGCAGCCACTGCACCAGACACTGCGCGCGCAGCTGCACCAGGCTGGATTGCAGGTCGCCTAGCAACTAGAGCGCGATGGGACAGAAAGAGCCCTGCCGACTGAATCCCCCTCGGTCTCCCGGGGCAATGGGGCAGCCAATCACAGCCCACCCTTTTGGACTGCAGGCCTCAGACTGTGCTGACAATAGGATTCAGTATCGGTCCATTGGGTGAAACACTGCATTACAGTAAATTAATTTAGCATATGCTGTTGTCCTGAGCAACGATAAAGCCAGAAGCTGTTGTCCAGAGCAACGATAGAGCCAGAGCATAAGTGCTTTGAGCACATTCATCTGATTAATACCAGCTATACTGCCACACCTGGCTAACGGCACTCTCAAAACTGCTAACAGAGATACTGCTTCACTACAGCGCTAGTGCTAATTAACCAGGCTCACCGGCTACAGCGCTAGTGCTAATTAACCATGCTCACCGGCTACAGCGCTAGTGCTAATTAACCATGCTCACCGGCTACAGCGCTAGTGCTAATTAACCATGCTCACCGGCTACAGTGATAGTGCTAATTAACCATGCTCACCGGCTACAGCGCTAGTGCTAATTAACCATGCTCACCGGCTACAGCGCTAGTGCTAATTAACCATGCTCACCAGCTACAGCGCTAGTGCTAATTAACCAGGCTCACCGGCTACAGCGCTAGTGCTAATTAACCAGGCTCACCGGCTACAGCGCTAGTGCTAATTAACCATGCTCACCGGCTACAGCGCTAGTGCTAATTAACCATGCTCACCGGCTACAGCGCTAGTGCTAATCAACCATGCTCACCAGCTACAGCGCTAGTGCTCTTTATCTGTGCTGACCCAGAACCAAAATACAAATTCAAAATTCATCCAGACTGCATCCATAACAAGCTCTGAGAAGAGTATCATACTCCATAAAAACATGCCCTGAAGCGCTGAGGAGCAGCGCTGTAGCGCTCCGCGCTGGATGAGCATGAGCGCGTAACAGAGTGAGCGGCGTCTGGCGGGTGCTGATGTATCTCGTTGCTGATTGTGTGCCCTGTGTGCTGCCAGCTGGTGCCAGCCTGGTTCTGACAGACTTGCTTCCTGCCCACTCTCTCTACCCACTCCCTGCCCGCTCCCTACCCACTCTCTCTACCCACTCCCTGCCCGCTCCCTACCCACTCTCTCTACCCGCTCTCTACCCGCTCTCTACCCCCTCCCTGCCCGCTCTGTACCCCCTCTCTACCAGCTCTCTACTTCCTCTCTACCAGCTCTCTACCAGCTCTCTACTTGCTCCCTGCCCACTCCCTGCCCGCTCTCTACCCCCTCCCTGCCCCTTCCCTGCCCACTGTCTACCTGCTCTCTACCCACTCTCTGCCCGCTCCCTACTCGCTCCCTGCCCACTCCCTGCCCGCTCTCTACCCCCTCCCTGCCCACTCCCTGCCCGCTCTCTACCCCCTCCCTGCCCCTTCCCTACCCACTCTCTGCCCGCTCTCTACCAGCTCTCTGCCCACTCCCTCTACCCGCTCCCTGCCCACTCCCTACCCGCTCCCTGCCCACTCTCTGCCCGCTCTCTACTCACTTCCTGCTCCACTGGAGGGGGAGGGGGAGGGGGAGGGGGGGCATTTTTATCTCTAATAATTGAAATGTTCTGCGCTGCCTGTGGATTATACATGTCATGTACATGATGTTTCTCTCCCGAGCTCCTCATTCAGACCGACAGTTTTGTGCAAATGTGGGGGGGGGGGGGGGGTGAGCGCGAGAGCGGAATAGAGAAAGAGAAGGGCAGGGAGGGGGGTGTGAGAGACAAGGGGGAGAGAGTGAGTGAGTGGGAGTAGAGAGGAGAGAGGAGAGGGAGAGAGCTGTAGGAATGGGCAGAAAAACTGTATAGCCTAGAGAATAGGACAGAGAGGAAGAGAGAGTGAGAGAGAGCAGGGTTGAGAGATAGAGAGATAGAGAGGGAGTGTGAGAGGGGGGGGGGCAAGAGAGAGCAGGGTTGAAAGACAGAGAGAAAGGACTGATGTGTGCCTCTTTTTAAGGTCCTGCGCTGACCCTTCAGTGTGAATTCGGGGGGGGGGGGGTGCACTATAAGCTGCTGGGCCGCTCATAGACTCCCGCACCCATCACGCCTCACTGGCCTCAGGCTCCGCCTCCTCCCCGGCCTCAGGCTCCGCCTCCTCCCCGGCCTCAGGCTCCGCCTCCTCCCCATCCGCCATTCAAACGCCTGGAATCGGAAAAGAGGTTTCTGCTGCTGGTGATGATCATTGAAAAAACACATTTCTCTCTGCGCTGGACAGGAAAGGGCCGGCCGGCTCCTCCTCGGTCCCGTATCGATCCTCTCCCCTTCATTCTGCCCTTCAGAAACACAAGAGACCCGCGGGCGAGCGGGGTCCCCCCACCCCCCCCCCCCCCCCCGGCCGTATTAAAATGGTACCTCAGATATTGGTTTTAAAATCATCCAGTAAGCAGCGTTCTTTTTTTTAATGTTTAAGCAATAATCTCAACATGATCTGGCAGGAAGTTCCTGATGAGATACAGCACTATAAGGAAAATGTGTTACCCCCTACCCCCGCCCCCTCCCCCTCCCGCTCCCGCTCCCTCTCCCCCCTCCCCTCCGGTGATGTGAATCAGTGCTCCTGGATAAATAATTCACAGGGCTCAGTATTGTTCTCCAGACCTGACCCACATCTCCAGTAGGCCGACTGTCACCTTGCTGAGTGCCGGTGTCGCCGTGGTAACGTCCTGCTAATGCACCATCGATCTCCTGAGTGAGTGCCTGGGAGGAATTTAAGAAGGAGGCGGTCTAATCAGACTCCCAGCATGCACTGGATAGATCACCTTTCAGGCGTCTCGTTTGTGCAGCAGTGTTATATCACTTTGAATTTGCATTCTTGTGAAAGTACTACTGAGATCCTCTAAAAAGGGAAAGTGCAGGTTGTGATGGAGGACTTACCCAGGAAGAAGGAGGGTAAAAGAAATGAAGCAATTTGACCACTTTCTGAATGAATTGTCAACTCTTGATTGATCTGGGTCGTAAAATACTGGTCAATCACTTGACTGTATTTTTTAAAAAACTTTTTATAATGCCTTTTTTTATCTTCTGACTTTATCTGCTCATGTAATTCATTGTGAAGCACTTTGTGTTGCACTGAGGTGACTGAAATGCGCTATGTAAATAAAAGATGATTGATTGATTGATTAATAAAATATCTCATTCAGCTCTGTGGGTCAGGACTCAAGCACTGGTAAAAACCACACTGCTGTACGCCCCTCCCCATCCCCCCCCCCCCCACCCCCAGCCCCCCCACCCCCACCCCAGCCCCAGCCCGTGTCTCTCTCTGCAGCTTCTGT
>CM045898.1:48501018-48506018 GCA_025169545.1 Anguilla japonica
CTCTTTTGCTGCCTACTCCCTCCTCCTTCCCCACCACCGTCTCATCTAATTCCTGAACTCCTCATCCATCTCCACCACCTCCTCTCCTACATATTTTCCTCCTCAAACATGTGTATCTTCATAGTCTCAGACACAAAAGAAGAACCCCCCACACACACACTCTCTCTCACACACACACACACACACACACACACTCTCTCTCACACACACACACACACACACATACACACACACTCTCTCACACATACACACGAACACACTCTCACACATACACACACACACACACACACACACACTCTCTCTCTCACACATGCAAACACACACTCTCTCACACACACACACACACTCTCTCTCACACAAACACACACACACATACACACACACTCTCTCACACATACACACGAACACACTCTCACACATACACACACACACACACACACACTCTCTCTCTCACACATGCAAACACACACACTCTCTCTCACAAACACACACACTCTCTCACAGACACACACACACACTCTCTCTCACACAAACACACGCACACGCACACGCTTTCTCTCACAGACACACACACACACACACACACAGTCCACATAGTAAAATTGACAAAACATGGTTAAATTGACTGGCGGGGTAAGGGAGATAAAAACAGGAAGCAGAAAGCAGGGAGGAAGCAGATGAGAGCCTGATGGGTCCACTTTAGTCTCCTGTGAGCCTCTCTGTGCTGTGCAGAATCCCGCGCTAATGAGTGACTGTGTGCTTCTGTCACAGTAATGAGGTAAAACGCTTCTGGGACGCCCCCTCCTCCTACCCCCCAGCTCTAAATTCTCTCATGTCACCTTCAAAGTTGTGCCACCCCTTGCCTCACATACGCCCCCCCCCCCCGCTTCCCTCCCTGTTTCAGCATCGCCCCCTTTTTCTCCAAACACAGTTTCCAGTTTGGTGTTAATTACTGGGTCTGTTGACTTTTCATCATGGCTGCATTCTCTGTGCCCTACAAACTGTTACCTCCACCCCCACTCTTCCTCAAGTTCACCCCCCCCCCCCTTACCTCCCCCTCTCTCTGTCTGAAGTCTATTCATGCATTAATCTAAGTCGAAGTGTCCCTGAGCAAGACACCTAACCCCTAATTGCTCTGGTGAATGAGAGGCATCAATTGTAAAGCGCTTTGGATAAAAGCACTATATAAATGCAGTCCATTTACCATTTAATCTAGAGGGTTTTCTACACCCCCCCCCCCCCCCAGAAACCCAGGGAACAGCCTCATTTAACCTCACAGATCAGATTAAATAATACTTCATTGTTTGTTTTACAGAGCTTTGTTTTGCATTACTAAGCTGATTCCCGTCAACACAATCAATGTAAACCACATGCCACCTGCCCCTTCAGAAATAAACAAGATCCAATTATTGCACATTATCGCCTATAAATGCACCCAATTCCACCAGGGAGTCAGCAGAGCAGTGCCTGGAAGCATACAGCATGTCACTCATATCCTTGAGCAGCCTGGTCAGGCTCATAGTGCTGTAAGGTTATGAGCAGCCTTACAGCACTATGAGCCTGACAGCTGCTCATAACCTTACAGCACTATGAGCCTGACCAGGCTGCTCATAACCTTACAGCACTATGAGCCTGACCAGGCTGATAACCACAGCACTATGAGCCTGACCAGGCTGCTCATAACCTTACAGTACTATGAGCCTGACCAGGCTGCTCATAACCTTACAGCACTATGAGCCTGACCAGGCTGCTCATAACCTTACAGCACTATGAGCCTGACCAGACTGCTCATAACCTTACAGCACCATGAGCCCGACCAGGCTGCTCATAACCTTCCAGCACTATGAGCCTGACCAGGCTGCTTATAACCTTACAGCACTATGAGGCTGACTAGGCATTATGACTATGGCAAGGTAACTCATAACCTCATTTGTAATGGTAGAGTGCTGTTCTGCACTGTGTGTAGTCTGGGAAATATCCTGAAGTTTTTACCAGTTACCTTTGTAGTTTAGTAAGTATTTTTGAGGTTTCGGATTAGGAAGAAGATTAAGATTAGGCCTTGGAAATAAGGCCTGTTGACTTGTTAGCCGATCAGTTACTCAAATGGAACTCTGTAGTGCTGAAATGCTCCAAATACCAGCAGGTGGTCCAGGCCCTGAGGGATTTAAGTTGGGATCTCTGCTCTAACCTCTATCTGTAGCCAGTGTGGGATCGCTGCTCTAACCTCTATCTCTAGCTGCTGTGGGATCTCTGCTCTCACCTCTATCTGTAGCTGCTGTGGGATCTCTGCTCTCACCTCTATCTCTAGCTGCTGTGGGATCTCTGCTCTAACCTCTATCTGTAGCTGCTGTGGGATCTCTGCTCTCACCTCTATCTGTGGTTGGTGTGGCACATGGGAGGCTGGGAGAGATTAATGAGGCTTGTCTTCAACTTGTTTTTGCTTGTTTCTCGTGGTTAATGAGTGTGCCAATTCATAATTACCCATTAGCCAACTACCCATTACTGCAAATGATTCCTGTTTCACTTGTTTACTTGTACCAACAGTTAATGTGGCGATATTGCCTTTGTGCGCCTAATGTGGAATCGTTCTAATTACAACAAAACAACCACAGATTTTTAGTAAAATCTCTGTATTTCGCCTTCCCTGATTGCTGTGCATGTCATCATTTTATAACTGTTTTACGTGAAGAGCACAGTAGTGTAAACATGCACACTCAGACAGGGCTGAGTATGAATGTGCACTCTCAGATGGGGCTCACACACACACACTCACACTCACTCACACACACACACACACATACACGCACACACACTCACACTCACTCACACACACACACACACATACACGCACACACACACTCACACACACTCACACACACACACTCGCGCGCACACACACACACTCACACACACACACACACACACTCCGGGCGAGCGCGTGCTGTAGCATGTCAGAGCGAAGTGCTCCGTTAGTCCCGCTCGCTCCCGGATCGCTGGTCTCCGGGCCGGAGGTGTACCTAACCGTGTCCCGAGCCGCGTTCCCCCCGTCTGCACAGTGCGCTGGATTACCCCCGCAGCCGATAAGACACCGCTCCTCCCCCGCTCCTCCCCCGCTCCTCCACCGCTCCTCCACCGCTCCTCCCCCGCTCCTCCACCGCTCCTCCACTGCTCCTCCCCCGCTCCTCCACCGCTCCTCCCCCGCTCCTCCACCGCTGCTCCACCGCTCCTCCCCCGCTCCTCCACCGCTGCTCCACCGCTCCTCCCCCGCTCCTCCACCGCTCCTCCACCGCTCCTCCCCCGCTCCTCCACCGCTCCTCCCCCACTGCTCCACCGCTCCTCCACCGCTCCTCCCCGCTCCTCCACCGCTCCTCCCCCGCTCCTCCACCGCTCCTCCCCACTGCTCCACCGCTCCTCCACCGCTCCTCCCCGCTCCTCCACCGCTCCTCCACCGCTCCTCCCCCGCTGCCTCCCACCGCTCCTCCACCGCTCCTCCCCCGCTCCTCCACCGCTCCTCCACCCGCTCCTCCCCCGCTCCTCCACCCTCCTCCCCCGCTCCTCCACCGCTCCTCCCCCTCCCCCGCTCCTCCACCGCTCCTCCACCGCTCCTCCCCGCTCCTCCCCCGCTCCTCCACCGCTCCTCCCCCGCTCCTCCCGCTCCTCCCCACTCCTCCACCGCTCCTCCCCGCTCCTCCACCGCTCCTCCACCGCTCCTCCCCCGCTCCTCCACCGCTCCTCCTCCGCTCCTCCACCGCTCCTCCCCGCTCCTCCCCCGCTCCTCCACCGCTCCTCCACCGCTCCTCCCCCGCTCCTCCACCGCTGCTCCACCGCTCCTCCGCCGCTCCTCCCCCGCTGCTCCGCCGCTGCTCCACCGCTCCTCCACCGCTGCTCCACCGCTCCTCCACCGCTTCTCCACCGCTCCTCCCCCGCTGCTCCACCGCTCCTCCCCCGCTCCTCCACCACTCCTCCCCCGCTCCTCCACCGCTGCTCCACCGCTCCTCCCCCGCTCCTCCACCGCTCCTCCACCGCTGCTCCACCGCTCCTCCCCCGCTCCTCCCCCGCTCCTCCAGTCACTGCATCAGCCGTATTATCACTATGCTTTAGCACATCAGCCTCCTCAGGCTCCGCTAGTGGAAAAGGCCCCCGATGCGGATATCGAGTTGTGGGGTTTAGTCGCGGAATAAAACCCGTTGTTCTTATTATCCCAAATGGATTGTTATTTCCTATCCAATATCACGGGTGGTTGCTCTGGGTAACACCTGGAAATTGTCCTAGTCTATTTGAAATTTATTTATTTATTTATTTTGTTAACAAGAATCTCCCTCTGAATCTCTTGCCCTGCAGTGCTGCCAGCTCTTGCATCACTGGACTATAAATGTGAGATCATATCCGTCGTCCTAGTGCATGTGTCCTCATCGCCCCGAGAGAAAGGGGGGGGGGGGACAGAGAGAGAGAGAGAAAGGAAGAGTGAGAGAGAGGAGGGACAGAGAGAAAGGGAGAGAGGGACTGAGAGAGAGAGAGAGAGAGATTATATATATATATATATATATACATATATTTATATAGGAGCTGCATTTTTGCACATATGAATCTGTTTTGCATTAGCATGCCCTGCTGAAATGCATGGTGGCTGTGCAGCTTGGCTCTCTCAGGCTAGCGTGTGCGGTTATCTCAGGCTAGCGTGTGTGGTTATCTCAGGCTAGCGTGCGCGGCTTGGCTCTCTCAGGCTAGCGTGTGCGGTTATCTCAGGCTAGCGTGTGTGGTTATCTCAGGCTAGCGTGCGCGGCTTGGCTCTCTCAGGCTAGCGTGTGCGGTTATCTCAGGCTAGCGTGTGCGGCTTGGCTCTCTCAGGCTAGCGTGTGCGGCTCTCTCAGGCTAGCGTGTGCGGCTTGGCTCTCTCAGGCTAGCGTGTGCGGTTATCTCAGGCTAGCGTGTGCGGCCTGGCTCTCTCAGGCTAGCGTGTGCGGCTTGGCTCTCTCAGGCTAGCGTGTGCGGTTATCTCA
>CM045898.1:48511018-48513518 GCA_025169545.1 Anguilla japonica
GATGGGCCCCATGGTCTGGTATCTGTTAAGGCTCTGTTCCAGTGTGTGGATGGGCCCCATGGTCTGGTATCTGTTAAGGCTCTGTTCCAGTGTGTGGATGGGCCACATGGTCTGGTATCTGTTAAGGCTCTGTGCCAGTGTGTGGATGGGCTCCATGGTCTGGTATCTGTTAAGGCTCTGTTCCAGTGTGTGGATGGGCCACATGGTCTGGTATCTGTTAAGGCTCTGTGCCAGTGTGTGGATGGGCCCCATGGTCTGGTATCTGCTGAGGCTCTGTGCCAGTGTGTGGATGGGCCCCATGGTCTGGTATCTGTTAAGGCTCTGTTCCAGTGTGTGGATGGGCCCCATGGTCTGGTATCTGTTGAGGCTCTGTGCCAGTGTGTGGATGGGCCCCATGGTCTGGTATCTGTTAAGGCTCTGTTCCAGTATGTGGATGGGCCCAATGGTCTAGTTTTTAAAAATACAAAATTTTAAATCAAGCATTGATACATAAAATGAACGCTTTAGTGGATTGTTCATTGAGCCTTTGTGTTTGTTTGGACGATTCACAGACTTAACTACATTATTCAATACACAGACACACACACACACACACACACACACACACTCACGCACACACACACACACACACACACACACACACACCCGCAGGACTCCCTAGGCTGTGGAGGAAAGCAGGCTGTTTTTTTTTTTGTCTGTCCTGTTTTCTCTTCCTCAGGTTGTTTTGATTCTGCTCTCATGACTGCTGGGCTTTCAGAGACGAGTCGGCAAGTCTGGGGCAAAACCCAGGATTCAGACACAAGGCCTGCGAGCCGGAATCTTCCGTCAGCTGTTAAAGCATCTGGGGGGGGGGGGGCTGGGCTGGGGTGATGGTTGGGTTGGGGGGGGGGGGGGGGGCCCTCATACCCAGACTGAAAAGGAGAGCGGCGCTTAATTGGAATCAGCCGTCTGAGGCTCGGATGCTAAACGGCTGGGTGATCAATGCACTGGCCTAATTGACACCGCAGAACAGCCATGAAATATTGATCTCATCTGAGCCGCTTTTTACAAAGTTTAAAAGTCTCCGCTCCTCACAATTAGTCGCTCCAGAGCTACAGGGCCGCTGTGGCGTTAAGGGGGGGTGAAATGGCCCACGCTCACAGCCGCTCTCCCAGCCGCTCTCCCAGCCGCTCTCCCAGCCGCTCACATGAAACCAGGCTATTAGGAGATGTGAGAGGCTGTTATTAATATTGCAGCGCGACGTCCGTGCCTCAGACCCCCCCCCCCCCCCCCCCCCGTTAATGCTGCTCCACTAAGAGAATCCATTTACCAGACAGTGCAGTTCATACGTGGGGGACATATTTCTGTGATATTGCACGATAGGTACTGTATGCATACAGGTAGATATATTCCTTGAGTTGAATCCCTCTTGGTTGAACACCAATGAGCTGATCAGAGGATTATATGAAACCGATCTCTAGCAGGATTAGTGGCTCAGAAGCGGTGCTGGCAGGGAAGTGCAGTATAGCACAGCAGCCAGGCCCTGACTTTGAGATCCTTCCATTGATTGGTTTGATCGCCCGGTCTCCTCCCAGTCTGTCTCGGTACCTGCATGCTTTCTTCTTGACTCCATTACCTATCGATTTCCTTCCCTGGGAAGCGCTTAGAGAGGTCAGAGAACCCACTGAGACAAGCAGCACCACATTCAGCTCTGTGTTCAGCTCCACTTTCAGCTCTGTGTTCAGCTCCACTTTCAGCTCTGTGTTCAGCTCCACATTCAGTTCCACATTCAGCTCTGTGTTCAGCTCCACATTCAGCTCTGTGTTCAGCTCCACGTTCAGCTCCACATTCAGCTCTGCGTTCAGCTCCACATTCAGCTCCGTGTTCAGCTCTGTGTTCAGCTCCACATTCAGCTCTGTGTTCAGCTCCACATTCAGCTCTGTGTTCAGCTCCACATTCAGCTCTGTGTTCAGCTCCACGTTCAGCTCCACATTCAGCTCTGTGTTCAGCTCCGTGTTCAGCTCCACATTCAGCTCCACATTCAGTTCCACATTCAGCTCTGTGTTCAGCTCTGTGTTCAGCTCCACATTCAGCTCTGTGTTCAGCTCTGCGTTCAGCTCCACATTCAGCTCCACATTCAGCTCTGTGTTCAGCTCCACATTCAGCTCTGTGTTCAGCTCCACATTCAGCTCCACATTCAGCTCTGTGTTCAGCTCCGTGTTCAGCTCCACATTCAGCTCCACATTCAGCTCTGTGTTCAGCTCCACGTTCAGCTCTGTGTTCAGCTCCGTGTTCAGCTCCACATTCAGCTCCACATTCAGCTCTGCGTTCAGCTCCACGTTCAGCTCTGTGTTCAGCTCTGTGTTCAGCTCCACATTCAGCTCTGTGTTCAGCTACTCCTTGGCATGCCTGCCCTGGCTCTGCACACAATTACAGTGTGGGGCACTGTGGGGCTGTGTGGGGTATTGTGGGGGAAGTTTGAGGCACTGTGGGGTACTGTGGGGTAGTGTGGGGTAGTGTA